>JAFIRS010000323.1:422500-826425 GCA_018342105.1 Gonioctena quinquepunctata | reverse complement strand
ATGATTGGAGGAAATTTTTGTTTTTTTTGGTTATAGAGGCTTGTTTATACACAAAATAATGTGTTTTTTTAATTTAGGGATTCTCCCTAAAATGCATTTTTTCCTAAAGCCCACACAATCTTTGGATAGGTAGTTTGACCAAGTTAGGGTAAGTTGTTCGCCTTCTTTTGTGTTAGCGACTTCAGTCAGCAGCTCAAAAAAGGTTAAAACTGACGAGTAGGCATAATATTACTTGTAATATAAAATAATATGTACATCTCTTCGTTTTGCTACAGGAAATCCTCTTTCCTTGTTGAATCTGAATGCAGGCATTTTATCCAAGGTGTTCTTCTCTGTTACTTCTTTCAATTTCATGTCGCTTGGTATAGCCTCAAAAGTGTTTGCTAGTTGTTCTTGGATATCTGCCATGCATGTTTCCATTTGCTCATTTTTCACGGTGGTATTTCCACCTGAAATTACCGTTGAACAGTTATAAGAACAAATACTGAGGGGAATAATGTACAATCAGTCTTGTTACTAACAAAGGTAGCAGCCGGTTTTAATTTACTTTCAGCTTTATTTCTCTCAAATTCCTCTTGTAAACGTAATAAATCTTCCTCCGTTTCGCAAGGTTTTGGTCTCAAATACATTTTGCAAACAAATATATTTTATTATCTGTATTTGTTTTTTATTGACAAGAAAAAGTCAGGTTACGATTGATTTCTTGTTCTTCCTCTATTACAATTATTGAGCTCGGTTACATAAGACTATGTACTCAGTTTCGACCCGACAATTTTACATTGTCCGTTTTAATCCTTTTTTCGTTATACTTGCAGAGGTGCGTTCGATTATAGACTCCTAGAGTAGAGTATTTGAAGGTTTCTTAAATTTACTCTGGAGTTGAGTACTATTCATGTAATATTCGAACGGTGCGGAATATATTTGGAGTTGTTTACAAAGTCCGAGTGACAGAAGGTTCTGACATCGGAAATATAGGTTGTTATTGTTAAAAAAACGAAAAATGGCAAGATCAATGAAAGTTGATGAAAACCGGAGAAAAATATTGTTGACAATAGCAGATAACTTTTCTAGAATCTTGTTCGCCAATTGTAAATTAAATGTTAGTATTTATGATAGGGAATGACAATGGTATATTCAAATGTGATGGTTTCGAAGCAGTTTGATTAAAAATAGGTCCTAAGTTAAGAATTCGGGTGACACAGTATGAACTTTGTAGACCATATGTTTCTCCAAGATTACAACTATCATCAGTGAACAGTGTTAAGCACTACACATAAATAATCTCAATCTTGGGTTATCTGTGAGAATGTGAGACACAGCATAAAGAGATTTTCCGTCCCCCAGAGGTGTGTCATTTTTGTGGAGTTAAATAAACCCAGCTATTTTGTAGAGTTACGAGAGTTAACTCGGTAGCGGATACTTGGGTATTTTCGAACGACAGTCTTATAGTAAAAACAGCTTTACGATTTTCGAACGCTATTTAGTAAATTCTACTCGATGGATTTAATAATCGAACGCACTCCAGAGCTGGATTCAAAGAATTGTTCAACAAAGCAATTTTTCAAAAAATACTTTATTTTTATTCACGAAACTTAATCTCTCATCTCTGATATCCAAAATGTCAGTTTCTGTCAGGCCTATTCTTACATACCTGAGAAATACGATTTAGCTATTTTATTGCATTCTCCTTCAAGATTGTAACAGCTTTATCGATATATGTCTTAAAGAAATTGCAAAGGTCTACTGGTCTACCAAAAGATGCTCGTGCGGGTTGATTTGCAGATTTTTTTGGGAGGGGTTGATTTTTCTCAACTCTTTGACACAGTTCATTTGCTAAACGCTCTGGAATGGAGGTTGAGGATTCTGCATATTGTTGACTTTCGAATGGTATAGGTAGCACATTACCTGGAATTTCTTGAGTGTGGCATGACCGGTGGATAATCTTCCAAATGAACTGGAGCCATTTTCCAAAGGTGTGGTACTGTATGCAAAAAGATTATATTTGTTTTTCTCGATCAGATTTTTTCAACTTTTACGTAGCTTCATTTGCTTGATGAAATTAAGAGCGATTTTTTATGTTGAAAATACCAATTCTTTGGCAAACACTTGGAATTCCGACGTTACTGTGCTGTGAAATTGTGTACCACTATCGGAACAGACCATTTGCAAATACTGATTTCGAAAATTCTATAATATCGGAAGATCTCCTGTGGACATGATAAACTTGAATAGTGGTCGGCTATACAATAAGATACCACCTCAAGTTTGAATAGATCCATCGATATTATTTGCCCAGCATAGGCTGGGAATTTGACTGGGATCAAAGGTTAATTGTGGTGTAGAATCAAAAAAAATTTAATAAAAAACTTGCTTCAATGTCGTTGGGCACGTCGTTTAGACTTCGTGATATCCTTAATGAACAGCATACAACTTTCCCAGCATAATGGTGCAGAGTTCATATGGTATTATCATACGATATTCCATCTACTTCGGGCAGTTCTCCATGAGTATAGGCGTGTATCGTCGCTGGAGTGATTCAGAATGTGTTATAAAAATAGTATTGGGATTCTTCAGCATGATTCCTGTCTTCGTACTTTAGTCATATGAAATTACTTTGAGCGAAGTAATATGGAAATATCTGAAACTGTTAGAAATACGTTATTATTGTAGTCTGTCTCCGGGAATTGAAAAAAAGAATGACAATGTCTAGAAGTTGTTTGTAAACACATTCTAATGCATCGACACATGATATCATTCAAAGAATATAAGGTACGAGAAGTAAACAAACTAATAAGTTCTCAATAATAATGATATTTGGCGAGAGCCGACTGTTGTTCACTGAACACAAACATAGTCGTGAATAGAGTTTATCGGGAACGATATGGATAATTGAGCGATACAAGAACAATACTGTTTTTCACTCATGTAGCGTCCACCCTATCGTTATGATAAAAATAAAAAGTAAATAAAAACAAGTTATTTTTCTGAACCTGACACTTTTTAATGCGATTTATTCCTGTATAAAAGCGACGCTCGAGAACAATCAGAGGAAGTCATTCAGATCATTTCAAACAATCAGTCAGTCAACAGTGAAAGTCAGTGTTATAATCAAGTCAGTTTTCAAGAATAATACGTCGAGTATTCAATAGAGGTTAGAGAAAGTTTACGCAATCAATACAGAATGCGAGTTTGGCCGAAAAGTAGTGAATAAACATGAAGAAGCGCAGATTGAATATAATAATAACCGGATAAAAAAATAAAGCTTAAAGCAGGATGAGAGTTAAAGTATGCAGAGATCCTGGGTGGCAGACAGAAATCAACATGTATATCAAGTTAACGGCATTGTAATTATATTTGGCAATTAACATAGTTCACTGAAGGACTATGTCTTTATCAATCACAAGATGTCAGATATGCTATAGCTATAATGATGGTTTCTATTGGCAATTTACATGTTTCAATGACTCATTATTTTGTTATCATATTGAACTGAATAAATCAATGCATTTTCCCTTTCAAGTAGCGAAAAGTTGATGTAGTATCACGAAATGAACGACCTATCAATCAACATACGACACGAAAATTCTACAACTTGCTCCTCGGGGCATTGCTTCAACAACTTGAGCGATAACCAAGGGTGGGCACGACACCAGCTTGCTAAAATATTTAGCTCCTTCAATTTCCGTTAGTGGTACTTCAATTCTCGTTGTTGGGTGGATCGACGCTTTACGCTTTTTTCAACCTGGACAGGTGCCCACAGATGCGTTCATCACCGCCTTTTTTTTTACTAAACACCGCTGGGACACACAAATCTATGTCTACTTTGGACGATTATTCCCTGTCATAGCATGGTTTCGTTTACTTGAGTCTTGAATGAAAGAGAAACAGACCTGACTGCAAAGATGGCATTTTATCTTATTTCTATTTTATACTGTCTTTCCATGTAACCTGGTCCCTTGAGGGGAATACTTTTCGAACCAATTTACATCAGTATTAATAACATAAATACGTTTTATGTAACAAGTGTGTAAAGATTCTTGAACAAAACACATCCTGAAGATAATAATAATAATAATAACAACTTTATTCATTCCAAGAAATAATACAATTATTTATATTAGGGATACAATGATGAAGGTTGTAGTAATAATGAGCGTAGCTGGCTCTTACCGATGTAATGAGTAAACGCATCTAAAAGTTGATAACGTAGAAGACAAAGGGGATACTTGTTCATTACAATACCTGTTACGAATATATTTGTTTCACAGAGTTTTGTCGTTGTGGAGGATGGTTCCTGTGTTAATGCTGTTGATATCTGTACGTCCAATACATGTTATCAGTGGCAGATTTTTTTAATATATGTAAGATGGAAGAAAAGTGTCAGTTGCTTCTTTCTTGAATTTACAAAATGCGCAATATATACTGGTCATAGAATGCGACGTTCTTCGGCTACGATGTTAGCTAATGCTGGAGGCGATCTAACAAATATCAAACTCTATGGTAGGTGGAATTCATCAACTGTCAATATTGCAACTTTCAGTTGCATCCTCGTTTGAAAGTGACTCCCTGACATTTTCGTTTGCAGATGCGAAGCTAAAGGGTATCACAAATGATAAAAAAATGTGTCTATTGATATAAATATAAAAAAAAATACATTGTGAATAGAAAACATTGTTCTTGGAATTACAAATGGGGTCAATAAATAACTATAATTCTTTTTTCTGTTTCATGACTCATAAGTGTTTTACTGATCTCATAAATAGAAGCATTATGACTTTATAAAATGCCAGTTATTAATAAAACTTGGATCAAGTTGCAGCTTATCACTTCAACTTGTTTCCCTCATTCCTACGATAAGGACTAATAGAACCATATCATCATTCAAGGATCACCAATTTCGTATATTCTAAAGACTGGAGATCTGTCATGAACTATTCCCCTGCTTATGGTACGATGAGGTACAAAATATTCGTCAAACTTTATAATAGGATTGTTTTGGTACGAAGCTAGGACGAATGACAAACGTAGCGTGAAAGATTTTGCCCGGGTTCGATTTCAATAAACGACTGTGTGACTACTTCGAACGGTACTAGGACCGTCCCTACTGCGAACCAAATGCCTAATGTGTCATTATACAGTGCTTCTCAAAAGTCCCCTCCCCCCTCTTATTTTTGGAACGATTATACATAAACAATTGAAATTTGGAAACTGAATAAACTGGTTATAAACTTCCCTACTAGAGATGATAGATGACGAAATCGTCAAAGATGACGTCACAAGGCCATTGTGACCAATAATTTTAAATGGAACCCTACGGCAAGCGACACCTCTTTTAAAAGGTATCAAAAAAACCTATTCAATGATACTAATTTTGTTTGTGTTTATGGCAGTTTTAATGGCTCATTAGTAAACATTAACATTTAAATTCCATTCAGTATGATATTAATTACAGATTTAAGAATCAGTATCTACTTAAAGAAATTGCTCGAAGTGACCTCCATTTACTTCCTGACAGTGAAATATCCTATTTTTAAACTCTTCTCGTACTTTTGCAAATGTGTCTGCGGAAACAGCCTCACATTCTGCAACAATACGTTGTTTTAAAACGTCAATATTGTCAGGTTCAGTGGCGTAAACCTTCGATTTAAGGTACCTCCACAGAAAAAATCCAAAGGTGTGAGGTCCGGTGATCGAGCTGGCCATTCCGTTAAACCTCGTCGTCCAATCCATCTACCACGATACTCCTATCCAAATACCGTCTTACTGCACCGTAATAGTGTGGAGGAGCAACATCATGTTGGAATGTTTTTCCAAATTGCCGAATTTATCTGGATTATCTTCCAAAATTCCAAGGATTAACGGTTCTATTGCGTTTTGCAACAGCTCCAGATAAACCTCACCAGTTAAATTAGTATTTAAAAAAAGAGGCCCAACGATGTGGTTTCCCAGGATACCTGCCCAAACATTCACGTTCTGGGGAAATTGGGTATGTGTTTCACGAAACAGGTGAGGATTTGCGTCACTCCAATACCTCACATTCTGTGTATTTACATTTCCATTTAGATAGAAAGTACTTTCGTCACTAAAACAAATTGTTTTGACATAGTCTGGCTGTTGGTTAATTTTAGTTTCCATATTTTCACAAAATTCTAGTCTTCGGTCTGGGTCGTCGTCTGAGAGTTGATGAACCATTTTTAATTTGTATGGATGAAATTTGTTTTTTTCAACACCCTGTGTACTGTACTTCGACTGACTTCACAGGTAGATGCAACGTGAGTTGTTGAAGAAGTAGGATTAACTATTACTTCTGCCAGTATATCAATTTTTTTCTCATCAGAAATTTGTGGTCCTCCAGATCGTTTCGCATCATTAATACTACCCGTTGTTTCAAACTTACGAAGAAGCTCTCTTACATAAGTCCTCGAAACGGGGCGATCGGGAAACCACTCATTAAAAATGCGTTCTGCTGCATGAATATTTTGTCCAGTTTCACCAAGAATTAGGATCGCTGCTACTTTATCACCTAAAGCACGTACCATTTCGCTTCTTGAAGCACTTAAACTTTCGGCTCACAACAGTTTAACAAATTATTAAAATGTACAAAAATATTAAAAGTACCAAAAGCTGCTAAAACAGTTAAACGTTGATCAACAATACACAAATTATTAAATGTACAAAAACTTGGACAATTACAAAAACGTCGAATTAGGGAGACTAACAAAAACGTCAGCTTATTTGACAACTATCCAGAGGCGGAGCTTGAATTTGGAATTTTAGTATTAACTGATTTAAGTCATCACAGCTTTGCGTTTTTTAAAAGCAAGTTGCCAAAACTGCCATAAACACAAACAAAATTAGTATCATTGAATAGGTTTTTTCGAAAGAGGTGTCGCTTGCCGTAGGGTTCCATTTAAAATTATTGGTCACAATGGCCTTGTGACGTTACCTCTGATGATTTCGTCATCTATCATCACTAGAAGTTTACAACCTTCAATATTCAGTTTCCAAATTTCACTTGTTTATGTATAATCGTTCCAAAAATAAGAGGGGTGGAGGGGACTTTTGAGAAGCACTGTATGTGTTAGAAACGGGTATAAATAAAATCGTTGAAAGCAATTTTTCTATTGCTCCCATTTAGGTATAGGGTTGGAAACTAAAAGGTTCTGGATGCGGCAAAGAAAGGTTTACCCGTCTCTAAGATTTCTTCCAGGAGTAGCACAATCAATTGTAGTATTGGGCATAGTAGGTTAAAACTTGGGTAACACCTAGGTATTTATGTAATACTTTAAGGTACAGCGGAAATACCATACAACTCAAAACAACGTTGCCTCCATGCTTTATTCTCATTTCCTTATACTTGCAGAGCTGCCAAAGCAATTATACAAAGAATACTAACTCTATTCTTATTTCTAATAACTTAATTGGTAAATATCCGGTAAGAGCACTCTCCGAAAATAGCTGTTCGACTTTTCTTACTTGTTTTTTGAGTTAGATCCTTTTTTTTCTAGAACACGTGATTTTCAAGCACTCTTTCTCGCGCAAAAATCACTCAAAATGTATTCTACTTTTAACCAGCATAAACTACGAACCCTAAATCACTCATTTTCGGTACAATTTCGTACAAAATACAACCGGTTCTATCGAAAAAAACATCTTTCAACACGTACACGTACATCTTAACCTCTCACACGAACTCATATTGAGGTTAGGTTGTATGTTTGTTGATGATGCGAAGGTTAGGATGTATGTGTCGAAGAAGGAAGATTTTTTCGATTGATCCGGCTGTATTTTGTACGAAATTGTACCGAAAACGAGTGATTTAGGGTTCATAGTTTATGCTTGAAAGAAGAAGGCATTTTGAGTGATTTTTGCGTGAGAAAGGGTGCTTAGAATATCCACGCATTGTCTTACAGAAGAGAAATACAACAATTTAGGAATTATATAACATCGGATCCTTTTTAAAACTGTTATTTGCACTTATCCTACTCCAAATAGGAAACACGCGTGATTTTATTTCATTATTTATTTACTTCAGTTCGGTCCTCAAAAATTCAATTTTTTCAAATTCCAGAATTTTTTTAAAATTTTCAAATTTAAAGGTGCTCCTCAATTCAAACTCGATACGACCTTCAGTTAAATAACTTCCTCCAAACACTAGCGGCAATTGTGGTTGTTTCAGGAATGTTAATTGATATTTCTCACGGACCCAAACATACATTCAACCTCACTTTTAATGTGATGGTTCAGTAACAATTGAAAATACTATGATATATAGTTATTCAATCAACTGGTGGCGATTAATGATCGAGATATTTTAAGGCGAGACCGCCTGTAACTTTGATTGATTTGTTGTGTCATCTAGTGGTGATGATTCCGAATAAAACAAAGCAAAGAAAGTACTTTTGCCCATATATTAATTACGAATATTGATAACTGGCCAGAAGAGCAATGCATTGAAAGTGAAGTCGGGTTATTCCGGGTGACAATGGGACTATAGGGCCATGCCTATATATCTCCTTCACTTATCAACCGATTTGAATGAAATTTGTATATAGATATGAGACACAATTTCGGATTGACAGAATATGAAAACAAAATGGTCGATTTCCGGTTTCGCCAGAATAGCCACCAACTTCGATTTTTCAAATGGAACACCCTGTATTTTTGATGTTTTTCGGATTCTACGGCTCAAATTACAAACAGTGTTGCCAAATTTTTATTTTACAATTGAAAAAATAATCCTAATCAGGTCGAAATCTATACTAATTTACATCAGTAACTCATAGTAATAGTCATTTCATCGATAAGATCAATAACAAATCCTACAGCAGGAACTGAAATTTTCTGAACGCATTTTTAACAAAAAATTCTTTTTTTTCAAATGGTACTTACCGAGGGCCATCTTGCAATTCGATAGATAATTTAATTACCAATTCAACAATATACATTACGTACCACTTTCTTTTTGTTCAAAACTAAAAACGATCAATTATTGAATTTGTACAATATTTTACACGATGCGTACAAATTCCAATGAGTTATCCGTTTAGGTTTGATGAAATGAAAGGTAGCCATGGAATCATGGAAAACAGTAGGTGATTAATGTCATGTCAAATGTGAAATACCAATTCTACCTGTCATCTCGTTTCGTTTGTAAATTTTTTTTTTGAAATGGAAAATAATAATAATTATTTTCGAAACGAACAAATCGATATGATATACGGAGAATGTCAAAAGAACGCTGTCAATGCTAGTATGCTATACGCTATTCGTTAAGAAGGCTGATGAATTATTCAATATATATTCAAAGAATAACTTTTATTTTATATTTTGAAATACATGTCAGGAAAATTGACTTTTTTACACATATTTTTTTCATTCTTAACAATCAACTATTATCAGCACACACTGGATACAATATATAAGAGAAGGCTTTCATTAAATTTACTCTCAACACTCCCCTTTAAATTTACATCAAAGCCTTCGAAAAATCAAAATAAAATGGCTCTCACGACCAAAGATACAAAATATTCAAACACATTATCTGTCAATAGTCATGTCAGTTAAAATATATTTTCTCAAATTTTCAAAGGTGCTTGCGTTCAAAGATTTTGTGAAAATATCAGCTAACTGACATTCAGACGAACAATATTCCAAATCAAAGTCATGTTCGATAACCTTTTCGTTTATAAATTTGAAACGAACATCAATATGCTTCGATCTTTTAGAATCACAACCGGTTTTAATCATATGTATTGCACTTTAATTATCAAGCTTAAAACACACTTCGAGATCTTCATTTGTGAGCTCTTTGAAAAGATTCTTTAGAAAAAGTACTTCTTTCACACATTCGCTCGCTGCAATAAACTCTGATTCGGCTGTACTCAAAGAGACAATCGGTTGATGCCTTGTTCCCCATGTCACAGCAAAAAAATATGACAAAGCCGCTTGTACTTCGACGAGTTTTGGAATCATTTGCATAATCAGCATCGCTAAATGCTTCTAATAAATGTGGGTTTCCGTTAGCGCAATAATCGATGGATAAGTTTTGCGTGCCTTGAAGATATCTTAAAATCCTCTTGATTTTAGTAACATCATTTTCAGTTGGATTCTCCATGTTTCTTGATGCAATATTCACAGCAAAACTTATGTCTGGTCGGATGCGGTTGGATAAATACAATAAACTCCCTACTGCTTCACTGTATGGAAATTTCATGTCAGTTCTGTCATCACTTGTTACTGTTACTGTTACAATTACAATTCACCGACGAAGTTTTTACTGATTCAGATTCTGTCATTTGAAATTTATTCAATACTTCCTTGATATACGATTTTTGATGAAGACTGATCGAATTTTCCAGATTTAGTATTTCCAGGCCAATGAATGTTTTAGGTTTTTCCTCAATTGTTATTTCGAATTCTTCTTGTAATTCTTTCAGAAGACCATTTATGTCGGTTTCTTCATTTCCAATAATAAGTCCATCATCCACATAAATGGCTAAAAGAATATTGTTTTCCTGATTTCTGAACACGGACTTGTCAGTTTTCAGCTGGTTCAGTCCTTTCTTCTTGAGGAACTCCACCAATCTTATATTCAAATGTGCCTGTTTTAGTCCATAGAGAGACTTCTTTAATAAACAGACATTTCCACATTCTTCTTCAAAACCTTCTGGAAGCTTCATATACAGGTTTTCATCCAAATGTCCATAGAGAAAAGCTGTTTTCACGTCAAACTGCTTGATAATTTTATTTGTAGATTTTGCGTAGGCAAAAAGCATCCTCAATGTTGTTATTGAGACCACAGGGCTGAAAGTCTCATCATAGTCAAAACCTTGTATTTGCTCAAAACCTCGAGCAACTAGACGTGCTTTAAATTTTCCTCCATCTTTTATGCGAAATACCCATTTACTTGACAGAAGTTTCTTGTCTGTAACGTCCGGAATGAATTCGAAGACTTTATTTTTCTTCAAAGACATTTTCTCATTTTTAATAGCGTATTTCCAGTCTTCTTTTTTCAGGGCCATTTATTGCTTCTTGATATGTCAAAAGAACGTAGTTATCGAATCATATTGGCATTCTTTTCGTTCTCGTAGGACGAATTTCTTCCACGTTTTCTGTTTCTTCTACATCTTCCAAAATTTCTGTTTCTGTAGTTTGTCTTTCTATCTCCCTTTCTTTAACATTTTCCCTTTCTTGCATACTTTTTCCTTTCGGAATTTCTTGATCTTTCAAAATGACAAAATTGTTTTTTCTTGACTGGCATTCTTTCGTTTTCTTCATAAAAATCACGTCTCTGGCTATCTTTATCCTCCTCTTCTCAGGATCCCAAAGTCTGTATCCATTTGGGGCATATCCGATGAATACTAGTTTTTCACTTCGTGTATCTAACTTTTTAGTATATCCTAATATTTTGGCAAATGCATCACATCCAAAAATTTGCAATTGGGATAAATTTGGTTTCCTTCCTGTCCACTTTTCAGTTGGTGTTTTATCTACAGCATGTGAAGGACTCCTATTCAATATATAGACAGCCGTTCTGGCTGCTTCTCCCCATAACTCTGATTCCATATTGGATTCGAAGAGTATAGCTCTTATTTTCTCTTGAATGGTTCTATTGAGACGCTCAGCTTTACCATTGAGTTGTGGTGTGAAACTGATCAAATAGTCTAGAATTATTCCACGATTTTTACACCAACTCTTGAAGTTATTGCTTGAATACTCCCCTCCATTGTCACAACGGAATTTGGATACTCTGAGGTTGAAATAGACTTCTACTTCTTGAACATACTGTTTTATGTACTCTTCGGTTTCATTTTTAGTTTCATCGTGAAATGAGTGAAATCATCAAGGAGAGAAAGAATATATCGTTTTCCGTCCCAGGTTTTAGGTGTGATAGGTCCACAGATGTCAGAATGTATAATTTGTCTTAGATTTATATAGTTTTCCAGTGAATTACAATCAGATAGCAAAGCAGCTTTAAGTTTTATTCGGAGAAAAATGTACAACTACAACTGACAAAAATATCATACATGACATATCAAAATTGTTTCTTATCTTTTGTCAAATATAAAACAAACACAGGGTGATCCCATATATTCATCCAACAATTTCTTCTAACAATTTGCAACGGTCTTTCAGCTCGCAATCTTTCCGTTTGGAAAGGAAATCTGGTTTGCTTCGCTTCAACACAAATTTCACAAGGCTGATTCAACGTGTCTACATCTTGCTCGGTGATATTGAGACCATCCACTAACGGAAGTAGTTTCTTCATGTTGGTTATTCCCAAATGTCCCAGTTTTATATGGAGATCTTCCGCTTCATTTTTACTTTCAATCATGTGAACTTTTGGGGTTTCTGATTTATGTCAACAGCAAATAAACCATTTTCTAGACTATTACATTTTTCACCGACTATTACTTCTTCATCATTCTTACTTATTATCACCTTAATTTCTTTGAATAGAACTTCTCCTCCATTTTCTGTGATACGATTAACTGACAATAAGTTTTTCGACAATTCGGGAACATAATAAACGTCATTCAGAATACAGTTTTTTCCACTGACACTGCCAATTTCTATTGACCTCATTGATTCTGTTTTCTTTGCAACTCCAAAAGTAGATATTTCTGTTTTTGAATTCTGGAGTATGGTATGATCATTGATTAGATAAGAAGTTGTAGCAGAATCTACTATGAACATGTCCTTGGAGCTTTTAACATCACTACATGCCAAAAAGCTACTCTGTCAGGTTCATTGGTTTTAACTTGTTTATGGTTCTTGTTTCTGAAGTAATAATTTCTTTCCTCGTGGTTGTTTTTCTTGCAGATCATGCATCGAAATTGTTGTTTTCTATTTGGACAAAACTTGGCAAAATGAGATTTCTCATTACAAATATAACACTTTTTCGGTGAACCTTCTCTATTTTTGGGAATGAAGTTGGATCTGTTGTTGAACTTCTGAACAGTTTTGAATGCAACGGGTTCTGGTTCAGCTTGGCATTTCATTCTCGCTTCTTCTGCTAATAATCGTGATATCAAGTTCGACAAAGTTTTATCTGAAACAGCAGTCGACTCCCAGGCAGTACTGAAGTATTTGTATTGTTCTGGTAAACTGGCCAATATTTTCGACATAATCATTGCATCGTCAATTTTTGTGCCTAACGATGTCAATTTATATGCAAGGTTTTGCATATGACTAACATGGTTCGAGATATCTGAGCCCTTTTGGTAACTACAGGAAAAGAATTCTTGGAGAAGATTACTTTTTTGCTGCTCCGTATCTCGTTCATAAATACTTCCAAGTTTATCAAACATTTCTTTGCTAGTTTTGCAATGGATAATGTGCATTAGAACCTTCCTATTGATGGTTGTTATTATAGATTTTTGAGCTCGTGCATCTTTTTGTATCCCCTCTGCCTTCTCTTCTTCTTTGATTGACGGTAGGATTTTGGTACCGTTTACAATTTCATATACACCTTGAGCTTTGAAGAACACTTCTAACTGAAATTTCCACACTGAAAATCATTCTGCATCGATCAATTTCTCAATATTGATTTCTTCTAATTTAGACATTGCTCTTGAGAAACTTGGTAGCTTGGTTTTTATTTATCTGAGTTTTATGCCGCAGAGTTTTCTGAGCCCATAACCTGATGAATTATTCGATATATTCAAAGAATAACTTTTATTTTATATTTTGAAATACATGTCAGGAAAATTGACTTTTCTACACATATTGTTTTCATTACTTAACCAGCAACTATTATCAGCACACACTGGATACAATATATAAGAGAAGGCTTTCATTAAATTTACTTTCAACAAAGGCACCCATCGAAGACCTATGTCAGGAAATTGGAAATTTTGCTAAGGAAAGAACCAGGTGATCAAAACCACATCCACTTCGCATCGTCAGTGAAGAAGCGGAAACTAATGTTTTAGCATATGTTCTCATTTCTCTCCATCTGCCTCAGTGCGAGAATTGGAAATTGAATTTGGGATCAGCAGGGAAAGTGCCAGGAAAGTATTGAAAAAACATAAATATCGCTCCTATAAATACAGTTTGCATCAGCATCTATATGAAAATGACCCAGAACGGAGACTAACTTATTGTAATTGGCTTCTCCGTCTAGGTTTACAAATAATGGTATGTTCAATTGGGCTTAAGAAAATCCTAGGTTACTGAGAGAAGGTAGTTTTCAAGAAAGATTTGGATTCAACGTCTGGGTAGGAATCATAGGGGCAAGAATCATTGGACCAATTCTTTTCGACGGGCCAAAGATATCTACAATTCTTAGACAACGATATTCAAAAAAATATCAACGATTTACCTGAGAACATCAGGGAAAATATGTTTTTCCAGTAGGATGGTGCAGGACCACATAATGCTAATATTGTTCGGCAATATCTTAGTGATACCTATGGGCAGATATGGATTGGAGCAAATGGTCCAATCAGATGGCCAGCCAGATCACCCAATTTTAATTGCAATTCCTGCTGTAGGATTTGTTATCGATCATCTCGATGAAATGACTATTACTATGAGTTACTGATGTGAATTACTATAAATTTTAACCTGATCAAGGCCTCCTGGGCTAAAAAAAAGTGAGAAATAATTTTTTTTAATGGTGAAATGAAAATTTGGCAACACTGTCGTATGTAATTTGAGCCGTAGAATCCGAAAAACATCACCCATACAGGGTGTTCCATTTGAAAAATCGAAGTTGATGGCTTAATCCATATGTCTGTCAATCCGAAATTGTGTTTCATTCAAATCGGTTGATAAGTGGAGATATAGGCATGGTCCTAGTCCCATTGTCACCCGTTATATAGAGAGCGCGTAGTTATGGCAACCGAACATCAACTAGTTTATGTCACGCCTCCATTTTCGCGCATGCGCATCAATTCAACGTTGCCGATTAGAAAGAGTCCGTGCGATCGTCATGCTTCATTTATTTTGGCTTCACATTTGCTGAGTTTATTATCAATATTGGTACTTAATACATATATGATGCATATATGCTTTTGTCTTGCCCTCAGATTGAAGAAGAAGAAACAAGCAAACATTTCAAACAAGTTTTGGTGGGAAACGGAAAAGCAGTGAATAGTGAATATAAACCAAGAAACAATAATGATGGAAGTATCTAGTGAAAATAATGTGAATGTGGAAAATTTGAATATTGATGTAGAAGTAGTAGACGACGAAGCCGACATTCAAGTAAACCTTCCAGCTAGCTCCACTAAAGATGTGCCTTCCCCTAAACATAAATTTCTTCGATTGCCTTTAGCTAGGGTGAAAGCAATGATGAAAATGGATCCAGATTGTAAAATGATATCACACGATTCAATTTTTCTCGTAACAAAAGCAACTGTAAGTTCTAATTCCCAATCACTCATTTCATAGGTTAACTCTTAATTTTCAGGAAATGTTCATTGATTTCCTTGCAAAAGAAGCTGGTAACCAACTTGCTACTGGCAAGCGTAAGACTGTGATGAAAAGAGATGTAGATACAGCCGTAGGAGCAATACCTAATTTGTGTTTCCTTGAGGGAGCATTAGATTGATTAATTATAGGTTATACATACTCGTTTTGTTCATTGTTTGATTTGATAATATGACTGAAGATTGATGTTACTAGTTCAATAAATATTTAAATTATTCTCTACTCAATACCCTAATTCATATTCTGCCTCCTATAGAAATAAGTTCATAACCAGCCCTCAAAATACTTGGATACAATACAGACTTTCAAACAAATTCCTGTTGTTTTTTTCATTCCAAAAGATTTTTTGATACCCGATAAAAAATACTTATGGGTTACAGTGGGGAACAAAATTAAATTGGTTTAAACAATATCTTTTGAATAAAAAACAAGTATGCAACAGTAAAATAAAACATTTCTCTCAAATGATAAAAGACAAAACCCTGAATATGCTGGGTACCTTACGTTAGTGTGGCAGCCCCCGAGTCCTGAAGTCTGCTCCTGCACCTCAGATTTCACCACCAAAAACTCTACCCCGCAGGCTCGCCTAGCCATGGCCTCTAATGACACTTGGCCCATTGTATCTTACCTAATGAAAACAGGTCCGGGAGATCTCAGTTGATTTGCCACACAATAGCTCTCCCCTTGTCCCTCCTAGACCTTTTGTTTCACCATGGAATGGAAATCCGCTAACACTCGTCACTTCAACGAAGGATCTGGGAGTTATCTTTGATGAACAATTAAGATTTGTGGATCATTTAAATCATATTGCCGTAAACACATCAAAGCTACTGGGTTTTATATTACCAAACTGCAAACAACTATCAGTGAGAAAAGTGTATTAGCATGAATAGACTCCCGCTTAGAATTTGGCTCAATTATTTGGTCACCATTAAACGAAAATCATAGTGTTACGTTAGAAAGAGACCAACATAAATTTCTGATATTCTGCGCCTATAAAATAATATACACATTGATAATTACGATTTGGTCGTTCCAAAACACATGAGTATATTTTATGGCTATTTTGTTTCCATCTTGCACAACTGCAATGTCCAGAAAATAGCCAAGTTCTCTCAGGTTTTTTATTTCAAGATTCTTTGAAAAATCGGATTTCAAATTTCTTACCATTTCTGGATGCCATGATGCAACTGAAATGTTTTCAACAAATATAGCGTTGAGGGTCAGATTCTCTCCTTTACATTTAAGAAGGAATAGTTCAAATAACTGGAATTCATTATTGACAATAATTTATCACTGAAGTGCCATTGTAAATATATTTGTATGAAAATTACTAAGAAATTATTTTTCTTTGCCATAGTTGCTGCTTTCTTATCTCTTCAAGGTAAGAGTGAGTGTTTCTTGAACAATGGATCAAGCAATTTTGAATATTTCCGAATATTACACTATGCAATAGCTCTAAAAAAGAACTAGGAATTATATTGAGATGTAGATTATATATACAGGGTGTCCCTGGACTTCTCCTTTTCCTCTCAGATGGGGTCAAAATATCACCAGTACTTCATATAACTTTTGTTCCTAAAAGCCTTGGTTACCAAGTTACGGGCCCTCAAAGTTACAAAATGAAAAATGTTTTTCTTTGATAACTTTCAAAGTGAATATTCAAAAATCATCTAAATTTTGGTGATTGACTTAACAAATGAATTCCTTCAATGAGCTTTCATGCAGGAGTCAGTTGTTTTGCTACAAAGTCAGGAACGGACTACCCCCGATGGTCCACACCCCAAAACTTTGAAATGACAGATCATTTTTCAATAGTTTTCAACAAAATAAGGTTACATAGACAATTTTCTGAATAGAAGTACTCGTGTGGAAAGTCGATCGGAGCAACGATTCTTGAAAAAATGCAGTTTTACTCGACGACATCAAACCCGATCGTCCACCATTATTTGAAATGAAAAATTTTCACAGTAGAAATACTAATGCTAACGTTAATTCAACAACATTTATAACAGGGATAATACAAAATATGTTAAAATAAAGTCGTAAACAAAATGTACAATACCTAGTTGAAAGTTTCATTCACAATGTAGATATTTTTTCAAATGAAATATCAAGTTATGTAGATTCGTCGTGTTTTTGAACTAACAAGCTACTCCACTATGAAATATCGAATTCAGTCCATATTTTGTATGTACGCGTGGAATAAGCACGTTTCGTGTTGTGTTATCTGAATCTCAACATTTGGATGTTGCAAATTCGTATTCACAGCTTATATGTTGAGGAGTTTCACTGATAAGTATAATTTCTTGGGAGAAAATCTTTAACCCGAAGATAAATTTAGCTGAAAAAACGCACATCGGAAGACATAACTAATAAAAAGCAAACGAATAAACTAGAAAAACGGCTGCACATCAATCAATCAATCAATATATACTTTATTGTCTGAAGAGTTGATTCTTATTGACAAAGCTTGAAAATGGAAAAAAATATATATATAAGAAATGTACAGATAATTAGATACGTGAATGTCAAATGGATAAAATGTACAAACATAAAAGATAAATATTACATATATGAATAAAAACATTGTCAATCTCCTTTAAAAAAGAAGGACTATTTAAATTAAAAAAAAAATAAAAAAATAAATGTAAGATAAAATAAATAAAAGACATTAAAATAATATAAATAAAAAAAATTTCAATCTACTTTAAAAAAGAAGGACTATTGAAACAACACATTATAAACAAACACATTAATAAAATACTATGTCATTAACAAAAGGGTAACTAACTAACTAACAATTACCACCCTTAAGATTTAACAGTAGTTTTGCATAATAAATCAAAACATGAGATAAAAAATAAAAAATTCAATAATATAAATATCCAGTATCAAATCAATTCCCATAAGGAACTATAGTATATCATCATAATATTCCTGCAGGTTATAATAAGCTTTCTGCAATAGAGCCTTTTTTACAGTCTTTCGAAAGTTCTTCAGAGAAGTTATGTTTCTATAACTGGCTGGCAGATGATTATATATTTTTTTGCTTTCATATATGATGGAGTTTTTTGTCAGACTAGATTTAGGTAAGGGTAAGGGAACACAACCTTCATTTCTTGTTTTATGTTTTCGTGTTTCAGTAGGTGTAGAACCATATTTTGTGTGGATGAGGCATACAGTTTCCAAAATGAATAAACAAACGAGTGATAATATTTGTTGGCTAATAAAAAGTGGTTTGCAGTGATCGTGATATTATTGAGCTTTACACAGGTATCGGATTGATCTTTTTTGTAGAATAAAAACACATTGAAACAGATGGTTATTGCATAAACCCCAGAAGGCAATGCCATACCTCAAATGTGACTCAACTAGGGAAAAGTAGACCATCCTAGCCGAGGCTACGTTTAATTCTCTTGAAACAATTTTCATTGCAAAGCAGCTAGAGGCTAACTTCTTGCTCAAGGTCGTTACATGCTCATCAAATTTTAGCTTGTTGTCTATAATTAGACCTAGAAACTTAGTTTGTGGCTTATTTGTTATAATCTGGTTATCTAAGTACAAATTATCAAAGTCAAACTTAAAGGTGACTAGATTTGTTTTTTTTAAATTGAAACAGAGTCGATTGGAGTCACCCCATTGCTTAATTTTTTCTAGATCGAGAGCAATTGATTCTTTCAAGT
This sequence comes from Gonioctena quinquepunctata, assembly GCA_018342105.1. Lineage (NCBI taxonomy): Eukaryota > Metazoa > Arthropoda > Insecta > Coleoptera > Chrysomelidae > Gonioctena > Gonioctena quinquepunctata. The sequence goes on along the minus strand of JAFIRS010000323.1, from coordinate 807,301 downwards.
GATTTATGTCTTTGCTATGCCATAGAATGGTGGTGTCATCCGCAAAGAAAGTGAATTTTCCTTGGATGCGAATGGTGGCTAGGTCATTTATATACAATAAAAATAGAATAGGACCTAGTACCGACCCTTGTGGAACGCCCATTGCAACTTTGTCACTGTTAGAGTAGTTTTCCTGTATTTTTACTACTTGACTCCTTTCTGACAAATACGTGCGGAACCAGTCTAATGAGGAATTTCGGAAACCGTAAAATTGTAGTTTTTGCAGTAATATCTCATGGCTGACACAATCAAACGCCTTGGAGAAGTCGCAAAATACCGCCGCTACGGTTTCTCCATTATTCAAAGTAACATATGTATTTTCTAGCAACGAGAAAAAAGCATCATTTGTGCTTTTCGAGTTTTGAAATCCAAATTGGGCATGGCTTAATATGTCATTTCTGGTAAGATGTACCATCATTCTTCTTTTGACTAGTTTTTCTATTATTTTGGATAATGTTGATAATAATGAAATTGGGCGAAAGTTCGAGGGATCATCTGGGTCACCACCTTTGTACAAGGGGATTACAACTGCTTGTTTCAAGCAGGAAGGGAACTGTCCCATTCTGAAGGAACTGTTAATTGCCTCAGCTAGGGTGAGTAGGACATGGTCAGGTAGACTTTGAAAAATTTTTACAGATAGGCCGTCCATACCCAATGAGCTCTTATTTTTTATTTCATTGATAACCTCTTTCAGCTCAAATATGTCAGTATCTTCAAGGTGAAAATTTTGTGCAATGCTAACATACTTCAGATAGTCTAAAGAGTCGACCTGTGAATTGAGATTGGTTGAGAGTTTGTGGCCTATGGAGCAATAGAAGTTATTTAAAATATCAGGGTCAATTTCAATATTGATTGGTTGTGATTTATTTTTTCCTCTTAGTTCATTAATTATCATCCAATTCTCTCTTGTTTTATTTTTTGAGTTTTTTAAACGATTTTTGTAGTATGTCTCTTTTGCATTATTGATAACTTGTTTATATATACGTTTGTAAGCATTGAAATAAGTTATAAAAAAACCATTTTGTACTTGTTTTTTATGGTATGCAACACCTCAAGTTTCGTGCAGATATTTTGATGCCTTTAGTTATCCAAGGTTTTTATTTTTGCAATGGAAAACAGTTCTCAAATAAGGTTGATAAGTAATTATGAAATGTATTGATAGGTTCCTCTGAATATTTGAGAGTGTTCCATGGTATCTGTTGACATTTCTTCTGCAATTTTATAAAAAATTTTTGCACTAAAAATCCTGCCATACCTAAAACCATTTTTATGAGGTGTGATATTGAAGTTGTTGGACTGGAAAAATACTGCTTCATGATCAGAGATACCTGCAGGAATAGTACAACAACTAATACTATGTCTATCTAAATTTGAACACATATAGTCAATTATAGTAGCAGAATTTTTAATGATACGTGTTGGTTGTTCAACATGCATCATTATGTTGAAGGATGACAACAAATTCCTTAAATTTTCTCTAGCTAGGGAGTATTCGGCAAAATTTACATTAAAATCACCGGCTAATATGATGTGAGCATTAGGCGGCAAGCTGGATAAAAGAGTTTCAAGTTTTTCTAAAAAGGTATTCACATCAGAAATGGGTGCTCTGTAAAGGAAATTTACATTAAAATCACCGGCTAATATGATGTGAGCATTAGGCGCTGGATAAATTCTTAGCATATCTATCTACAGCAATAAGCCTGAGATTGTGAATTTTATTTTCATTCCCTAAAATCATAGTACCACCATTCTTAAATTGATTCCTGCAATTCTTAGCAACTAATACATAATTAGGAATATAACAAGTTTCAGAATTTAGTAGCCAGTGTTCAGTTAGTAAGATGAAGGTTGGCAAACTCTGCTCCTCTACAAATATCGCAAGATCATCGACTTTATTTCTGATACATTGAATGTTCAATAATATAATTGATAATGTGCTATCACCTAATCTATTGTGGAGTTTTCTCGAGTTTTCGCTAAAAAAGAATTCAGTTCTGATGTATCACATTCAATTTTATCATTAGAAAGATTGGGGAGGGACAGATCATCATTCATTGAGACATTTCGAGGTGATATAAAGTCTGTTTTCGAGGTATCAAGAGTACTTTCATTAATATAAATACAATCATTAGGTAATATTGTTCTAAGTACTATTGTACTAGGTGACATGATGGAAGAAAAGTAATTGATCAAGTTGTCATATATGTTGAGCTTAGAGCGTTCATACTTGGATCCTGAGTAGAAAGTTACAGATGAATTTCTGTTACGATACTTGAAAGCTTTAATTCTAAATGACAGGATACGATGTAGAGGCCAATCATTTACTGAGTTAATTTCAGGTAATAATAGGAGATTTGTTGATTTGCTTAAATTTAAAATATTTTTGAGGGCTACATTTAGAGTTGACATACAACTTACGTTATTTGAATTGAACATCACAATCACTAAGTCATCTTTATCATAATGCAGTGTTTCTTGAAATATATTTTCTGTCAATTCGGCAAGTTCAATGTTGGATTTGATAATTTCATTCACCACGTAATTTTTAGTATAGCTAATAGTTCTCAATACTCTCGTGAATCCTGTTCCATATTGGTCACCATAAACCAAGATTTTTTTCTTTGCAGCAAGTGAAGCAGTCTGGGAGGTTTCATCTCTTGTTGTGTCCTGTTCTAACAGCCCACGTGTCCTACCATGATTTGTCATCATTTGATTTTTGTCATTTATGGAGCTCGTCTTCAATTCACATTCCAGATCGTTTGAATTTCTACTTTCGTTCAATATGATGATAGGGTTCTGAAGTTCAGGCGTCGTTGAACCAAGTTCAGCATCTGGATGAATTTGTCTATCGATACCACAACTGGGAGTAATTTTTTTGTCGAGGATCTCAGTAGTGAATCCTAATCGACATTTCCGAATATTCCTCACAGGTTGTTTCATTCGTTTTTTTGCATGAGTTACATTTATTTTTTTGTTGAATGCATCAGGTGAAGAATCCTCTGCTCCAATTGAATTTGTCTTCCCTTTCTTGTTCGAAGCTTTTCCATTTTCATTATTTCCTACTGCTATGGCTATGAATAGGTGAAAAATATCCGGTAAATAAATTTATGTTCCATTTCTTCCACAGATGTTGACAAAAACACCTTGTAGAAAGAAATAAAATTAGTGTGGATACAAAATGACAACTGGAAAGCGATTTTGTTTTGTTGAGTGGTGCGTTGTCATTGTATTGTCAATATTCTAATAGGACAGTTTGAAATGTTTTGATATGGCCGAACAGTTTACATTCAACGAATATGCAGATATGCATGCATTGTATGGACGAGCATTTGGTAATGCTGCAGAAGCCCGTCGTCTGTATGCCGAGCATTTTCCCAATCGAACGTTACCGGCAAGAGAAACGTTCGAGCGTGAGGGAGACAGGTATGTCTAATGGATAATTAATTGGAGCCTGTTGTTTTATTTTGATATTATTGTAGGTTCAGTTTTGCCAAAACGAGGTGGTGAGGGCGCTCCTATGGCTCATAATCTCCACATATGGGCCGAAGAAAATCCCCATGGGATATTGCAAACCAAACACCAACCGAAATTCAACGTGAATGTTTGGGCTGGTATCATAGGAAACCATCTTATAGGACCATTCGTTCTACATGACCGATTGAATGGAGAACGTTATTTGGAGTTCATTCAGAACGATTTGAATGGACTTTTGGAACATGTTCCATTGCAAACCCGAAGAGATATGTGGTTTATACATGATGACGCTCCTCCTCATTTTAGATGGATTGTGTGAACCAGATTTTCCCCAATAGATGGATTGGTAGAGGTGGGCCACATTCATGGCCACCGCGGTCTCCGGATTTAAATCCATTAGATTTCTTTCTGTGGGGGCATCTGAAAAGCCTCGTTTACGCTACACCTATTCACACCAGAGATGCCTTGTTGAATAGAATTACATTACATTGTGAAGCCATACGAAACGACCCCGGCATGCTATTCCAAGTGCAGAGAGGGTGTTTGCGCCGACTAAGAAAATGTATTGAAAGAGACGAGGGTCATATCGAGAAGTTTTTGTAGCGGATTTTGCATTTCTGTTTGCTCTTGAGGCTTGCGATTGATTATTTACACCATGAGTTTTGTAAGGTAAACGTGTTTGCATGATAAAAATTCGTTATGAACATTGTACCTATCATTTCTATTTTCATTACAAATTAATCTTTTCGAATAATGGTAGACATCTCAGGTTGGATGTCGTCGAACAAAAATGCATTTTTATAAAAAATCGTTGCTCCGATCGATTTTCCACAAAAGTACTTTTATTCAGGAAATTGTCCAGGTAACCTTGTTTTGTTAAAACATATTGACAAATCCCAGTCATTTCAAAGTTTTGGGGTGTGGACCATCGGGGGTAGTCCGTTCCTGACTTTGTAGCAAAACAACTGACTCCTGCATGAAAGCTCATCAAAGGAATTCATTTGTTCAGTCAATCACCAAAATTTAGATGATTTTTGAATATTCACTTTGAAAGTTATCAAAGAAAAACATTTTTCATTTTGTAACTTTGAGGGCCCGTAACTTGGTAACGAAGGCTTTTAGGAACAAAAGTTATATGAAGTACTGGTGATATTTTGACCCCATCTATACATTCCCGAGAGGAAGTCCAGGGACACCCTGTATACACAGGGTGTAAACTAACCACTTGCACACCCGTGAATGACGAGTGTATAATGCCATTTTATAACAAATTACAGTGGTTAAAAATATGAAAAAAAATTGAAAACATGTTCTGTTCTTTGTAAAATTCGACAAAATTTTGGGTAGCGCCACCCGCCTAATTTCGGGTGACCTACTCAGACGAAAACTTTGGCAATTGCCGAATGAAATAAACATTTAACTCGACATTTGAATAGTGTGGAATGTTAAACTGATTGTGTGGTAAATGTACACATTGCAGGCTGCCTGAGATAGATATTCAATTTCAAAGTGAAGAAAACGACTAACCAAACTGGTGATAAAGTCAGAAGTAGTTGACTTCATACTTTGCTTTGAGACACTTATCATAATTATCACAGTCACTTGTAAAAAACAAACAGTGGGAAATATTCGCAATTGAATATTGTTTTGAAAAATAATATCAAGACCATTGTAGTGATTCAGACATTCAGAACACGTGAACTGAACACTGTTGCGAAGCAAGAATCTCGCATGCATGGTTTACAAAGCTGTCTACGAACGAAAGTTTGTTAGATTCAGTACGTGATGTGCAGGAGAATAAATTGCTTTTGCTGGCTCTTAAAAGTAAACCGGGCTGCAAGACAAGATAAATCACTCGTCGCATTTATGAATGAAGTAGTAATTTCAATTCTGGTTGGATTCTGGAGTCGCCAATCACTGTGCGGGCGTTTTCGTACTAGTTATATTAATATAATATACTTTTTTGAAAAGATGACAATAACGTTCAAATTAATTCTCGTGCACATTACGTACTGTTTTCTGATTAGGTGTTAATTAAGATCTCTCATTCACCAGCCAATCAGAAAACAAGTAGAATCTAACAAACTTTCGTTCGTAGACAGCTTTGTAAACGCACATGTGAGAATCTTGCTTGAGTGTTCAGTTGAGGTGTTCTGAATCACTACAATGGTCGTGATATTATTTTTCAAAACAATATTCAATTGCGAATGTTTCCCACTGTTTGTTTCTCACAAGATACTGTGATAATTATGATAAGTGCCTCAAAGCTGAGTATAAAGTCAACTAGTTCTGACTTTATCACCAGTTTGGATATAACAAGGTTCTTCACTTTGAAATTGAATATCTATCTCAGGCAGCCTGCAATGTGTACATTTACCACACAATCAGTTGAACATTCTACCTTATTCAAATGTCGAGTTAAATGTTTATTGCATTCGGCAATTGCCATAGCTTTCCTGCGAGCAGGAGGCGCTACCCAAAATTTTGTCAACTTTTACAAAGAACAAAACACGTTTTCAATTTTTTTTTCCTTGTTGGCCTACCATAAAAACAAATAATCATTTAAAACTTATTTATTCATTAAGCGCTTCATAATTATATAATATAGCATTTTCTGCAAAAAAGAAACAATCGCATTGAATATTCGAGATTAACACGTTCACTTGTTGCCTTTCCTATTTCTACGTCGCGGGCCCTGCGTTCCATCAGTTTGTCCGTAGAGAGTATTCAGCAAGTTCTCCAAGTCCGGTCTATCGCTAGTTGGGGTAGCAGTGTGCCTCCTGGGCTGGTTCTGCTTTCCCAGAGCTATTCGGTATTGAACATGGTGCGAATCTGGTCTGAGATGCTTCAAACTCTCCTTTTGACAACCTGCCCACTCGGTTATGTCATAAACGGCCCCCTCCATGCAGGCATAGTAATGCCAAAGGAAACCGAGGACCTTTGCCTCTGCCCAGATGTCTCCTTCTCTGGCGGCGTGGTGTATTTTACAAGTGTTACAGTTTCTGGCAGCGTAACTTGGCCTGTCTATTTTCACCCGTTTGTGTCTCAGGCCACAGGAACTACATCTTATGGTGTTTGCTGCAGCTTCAACTTTCTGTTGAAGTTGTTGTAGCAACTCGGTGAGTTCACTCCAGGCTTGGACCACTTGGGCAGATTCGACGACACCTGAAAAAATATATGCATTTTTGGTTTCTTTTTGAAATGCTTTCAATTACACCGTTTTTTTTTTAAATAAAAATATATTATTTATTGTACATTGCAATATAATCAACTTCAGCTTTCTAAACAATAGGCTAGACCACTAATTTCTGGAAAAAAACACAATCTGTTTCTTGGAATCAATAAATATTTTTAAATATGATAAAACGCATTTGGAAAAATTCATATTTAGTACCCCCAAAACCCTAAGATATCAATTTTGAATAGTACAGAACCATAAATCACAGAACTGACAGTTATTTCGGATCTGCTTTCTTGAATTATTGCTAAAAAAACCCTAATACAGATTTTATTAGAAGAAAAGTACTGTGAAACCAATTGTCAACTTTAAATGCATCTATATTATACCATTTTTGGATTATTAAGAAAGTTCATGAATTGTTCTAACCTCTATCATAAGATGCTCTTCTTTCTGGTTCCCCGATCATATCGAAAGCATGGACCAGAATTTTGAATGCTTCTTCAGCCCCCGGTAGATTATTCTTATCGGGATGTACCAAAAAAGCCTGCCTTTTGTAATACCTCTTGATATCGTCATCTGTACAAGTAGGAGAAACCCCCAATATACTGTAAGGATCCTTTCCTTTACAAGCTAATAATCTCTTCATAGCCTCGTCCCTAGTCGTAGGCATATTTATATTATTTTGTAAACCATTATGTGAAAAACGCGGAGTTTCTTCCTTTGATTCGGGTTTTTTTCTACCTTTGAATCTGTCTCGAATCCAATTGAAGAGGCGTATTCCTTGAAGGACAGAGTTGGTTGAATCCACAAAGAGTGCCCAGTGAACGCAGATCCATGTCCAGGAAATGGCAGCCCTATGAATATCATAAGACATATGAAAAGAATGCAGAGGCATTGACCATATATTACTGTAAGTAACTGTATGCTTTCATCTTATTCTGAACACTGGATAATTTTGTTGAAATAACTACTGAGCATAAGATATTGATAATGATAATAACATTTATTCACAATTTCGAAAATAAGTATATTAGATCTTTATTTATGATAGATCTTTATTTAACTACGTTATGTTATAAAACATTTGTAGCAAGTAAATAAACACAGAAAATAATAATGTACAAATTCACAATTAAAATACAATAACAATAAAAATAAAATAATGCTTGTACACATATGTAGACATTACGATATACCATACACATAGTATGGTGTTAAGATAGTTGGATCAAATCACATCCCGGGTGGGTCAGCCAGGTACTCAGCGATAGTGTAGTAACACTTTTTCTGCAGTATCACTTTGATAGAGTTTTTAAACGTAGCTTGGTTTTTGTTTTTTAGTGTGGTAGGAAGTATATTGTGAAGATCACATTTATTGAGTTTTTGACAGACTTATTGTATTTAAATCTTTGAGACCTGATCAGATTCGCGTTGCGTGTGTTATAGTCATGGTAGTATACGATCAAATACGTGAATACATTGAGAAAAATAAACTCTTCATGGATTCAGAAATAAGCATTCTTGTGAAACAGCTCTGCAGCTCACGATTTCAAAATGGAAAAAAAATTGTCGATGAAGATAAATACATAGTTGCCATTTTCTTGGACTTCAAAAGGGCATTCGAAACAATTGATATTCCAATTTTGCTCTCTAAATTAGAGTATTACGGTATAACAGGGAAGGTTCTTGATTGGTTCAAGAGTTAATTGTCTGTTTGAAGGTTGTGGACGATGTGGTAACTTGATAACTATCGTTTCGGACGTCCATCGTCTTAATGGATTTAAAAGGTTTTCACGACGTTTCGAATGCTTGTATCTGCAATCGTCTTCAGGTGAATACTATATTCACGTGAATACTATATTCACGTGAAGACGATTGCAGATACAAGCATTCGAAACGTCGTGAAAACCTTTTAAATCCATCAAGACGATGGACGTCCGAAACGATAGTTATCAAGTTACTTGTCTGATCGGTCCCAATGAACCAAAGTTAACGGTACACTCTCAGGTGCGAAATATGTTGATACAGGCGTTCCACAAGGGAGTGTACTTGGACCTTTTCTTTTTATACTCTATCTGAACGACATACAATACATTGAAGACTGTGAGTTTCTGAATTTGTTTGCCGATGATACTCTGTTGGCTTAAGTGATAAACAATTATCTCAAGCTGTTATGAAAGTCAATCATATTTTGAATCAAATATCTTTTTTTCTCAACACAAATAAACTCAAACTCAATTGTTCTAAAACTAAAGCAATGATTATTTTCACAAAAAATAAAATCAATCAAATTGACATCGACTCAGTTATAATTAAAATTTATGATGACCCTATTGAGATTGTTCTAAAAATCAAATACCTTGGTTTTATGATCGATAACACATTAAACTTCAGGGATCACTTTCAATACATCTACAGTAAAATAGCAAAAAAAATATTTTTCTTCACTCGTGTCAGTAGCCATCTTAGCTTCCCAACGTGTATAAGGGTCTATAACACAATAATCCAACCCCACTACGTCTGTTATCATTATTTGATGGTAATAGTATTGAATCTTTGCAAAATAGAGGAATGCGAATTATTTTGAAATGCAACAGATTTACTCCCATCACAATTATGCATCAAGTTTTGGATTGGCTCCTAGTTAAGGATATAATTTTCTATTCCTCTATGATTTTCATCTTCAAAATTTTATGTGGCGAAGCACCTGCTTACTTTAATCAGTTTATCACATTCACCAGTGAAATTCACGATTATCCTACGCGAGGCAGTACCAATCTTTATGTTTCTCGTACACGGTATTCTCAATCTATGAACTCCATCTTCCATCGAGGTTTGCTTGAATTTAATAAGCTTCCATTAGAAATTAAGCAGTCTTGTTCGGTGAGAAAATTCAAGGATGTTTTGGTTGAGTATTTGAAATCAAAATAACAGATAAGGTCAACTTGAACAGTGTACCACTTGATATTTACCTTAGTACTTACTAGAATAATCTCATATAATTTCAATTTGGTTATTATTATTATTATTATTTCAATTTGGTTATTATTACTATTATTATTGTATTTATACCTATATGGTTTATTTGTTCATTTATTATGTTTCTACTTATTGTTTCCCAATAAACAGTTCTGTTTATAGAGGAATAAATGTTACTAGACAATTCACTTTGTTCGTAATTCTTAATTATTCATAGTTATGTTCAATTAGGACTTGTAAAAAAATGTATGTATATTAAGATTCCTATTTCAATAAACAATTTCAAAAAAATTTGAGTTAGTCAGGAGTTTTTTTTTATTTTCATGAATTTCGAGTAGTCTGTTAAATGAATAGAGTTTGTAGAGGCATAATACTAAGTTGGCAGAATAATGGCCGAAAAGAATCCGTATAACCCGCACCACAGATTATTCTAATGGATTGCTTTTGAATTTTAAACACTTTTTCAGAGTGAGAGGAATTTTCCCAAAGGGTCAATCCATAGCTGATATATGATTGGATAAGAGCAAAGTTCGCAGAAAGAAGGATCTTTTCATCAGCAAACGATTTCAGTTTTCTCAGAAGAAAATTGTGTGTGCTCAATTTGGAACAGGTATTTTCGATGTGTGGTTCCCAGCATAAACTATCGTCAATAGTTAATCCTGGTCCCCTACTGTTACTTTGTTGTTTGTCGAAAAAATTATATGTTTTGTCTTATCTTTGTTTAATTTTAATAAGTTGCTAGTAAACCATTCTTGGGCGAGGTTTTCAGCTGATTTCATCGAATTTAATAGCGACTCAAAACTGTTTTCAGAGCTTATAAGAGAGCTATCGTCAGAAAGCAATACCTAAATGGGGCAACATATGACAAAAAAAATCATTGGTATAAATTATGGATAGAAGTGGCCCTAGAACCGAGCCTTGGGGTACACCTATTATGCTATTTCCCTCATTATTTTTGAACCAATCAAATGGCCGAAATTTCAAACAGAGAACCAATCAGATCAGTTTTAAAGTGATAAATGTCTTCTCGCTGTTTTATACTGATAAATCCACAATAGATTCGAGATTGTTTTGCGATAAAATCACACAAATATTTCAGTGGTTATAAGAATTCTTTTATAGTTATCATTACCATATATATTGCTGTCACATATAGTACCAGAAATTTTTGTAAAAATTACCATATTTCTGGTAATGTTCATTATACATTTTTCTCAGTGTAAGAATATAGAGAGGAAAGCTGTCTGGTTTTATTATCAGATTTATTTTGGAACTGATAATGCCCAATATTCATTACTATTGAAAATCATTACATTGGCATTGCCTCAATCCGTCATTGTCATTCTGAGCTTTATCTGGACAAATGAATTCCTATCAATTATACTGAGGAATACAGGTTGTGGAAACTACACAAAAATCACAACAAAACTGCGCTACACCTGTCCTGTCAAAATTGTATGTCAACGCATTTAATTCCATAGGGAAACAGGAAATGCAAAATTGATTAAATAAGGGATTTTGAGCACACTACATACAGTGATTTGATTTTGGAATTCAAATATACCTTTTTCAGCCTGTTAAATGAGCCAAGTAAGGCAGTGAATGATTCAATTCGGGGTATTATCAGAAAATCAAGAAAGGTTATGTTGGAGTAGTGATTAGGTAACTAGACTGTCACGCGAAGTCAAGCAACGTTGGGCATGTTTAGTACTTCGATGGGTGACTGCTTGGGAACACCGTGTGCCGTTGCTTTTTTGCAATTTTTTTAATGATTGTAGTTCAAATTTGTATCTATTCAATATCTCGATAATCAATGAGAACCACTTTTAATTTAAGTATGTATGTATATATTATGTCTGTTTGTAGTATGGGGATAGGTTATGCATATGAACTTGTTTTCAAATATCTTTATGTTCAGATGTCCTCGATCATTTAATTTTCAAAGAGTTGTTCTCGAAAAGAGCTTCTATTTTATCTCTATCCTTCCAAATCGTTGATATCGTAGAGTGTGAGACTCCACATTCCTTTGCAATTTCACTATTTGACTCGTCATTTTCTAATCTCCATATAATATGTGATTTTTCTTCAATATTAAACACTTTCCTATTTCTTTTTTGCGACATAGTAACGTGTAAACACACGATCTAAACCAAAAGTTTTAAAATCAACCTGTAATTCACGCGGTCAACTATCGCACTGAATAAGGCGTAAAACATGCAAGGTCAAATGGCAAAGAGTGGGAAAGAGGTTCTATAGCAAAATATTCCTTCATATTATTAGTATAAAGGTGAAAATTGTTCGTAATGTTTTGTTTTGCTGGAATAGGTAAACGGTTGGTCGTTATAGTTGATGAAATCGATAAAGTTTCGTCGTTAAGCGATTTGTCCTGTATCCATGGTCTATAGGCGCATGTGTCTTATTAGTTTATATAGATTCGGGACCTGCATTCGTTGTTATAACCGATCTGTCGTATAAACGGTGTCGTTATATTCGGTTTTACTGTATTTCATTAAATATCATTCATGCTAGAGGATTTTCGATTTGTTTTTCGACATTTTGCCTCTTAGAAATTTAACTCGCAATTCAGCTTAATATCAAAGATTAAACCACTGGTATGACTGTGGTTTAATCAGATATAGACAATCCTCAATAAAATTTCCAGGCAAAATGTTTTCTCGAAAATTTGAGGGATAAAACCCCTAGCACTTATGATATTACCCTCGATAAATTAAAATATACTACCTCAGAGAAATTTGTAGTGAGATATTTGTCAGTTTCTTATAGAATTATAAGATTTTTTTATCATTTATTTTCGAATCACAAATTATATTTTCATAATTCATTAAAAACAAAAAAAATTAATTTTAGATATAGATATTAATTTTTTTATCATATACTACATCAATTATAAGGGCAGAAATAACTGTTTTTTTATATGAAGGTATTTAAACAAGTTTTTGTTTCTTCATACCGAATCCCATGTGAATAAAAAATGCTTCCATCTTGTTCTGAACACCAGATAATTTTGGGTGGAATAACTATTGAACATAAGACATAAATAAATATAAAATATATTCAAATTCAAAAAATAGTACTTTATGATGATACTTTGAAAAATAAATTAAAATGTAATTCCACAGAGAAATTTGTAGTAGTTTATTTGTCAGTTTCTATAAAAGTTTAAGATTTTTTCAAGAATTATTATATTAAAAAAAACTCTAGTAGAATCCAATGGGCGAAGACACGAAATTTTCAAAATATTTTAATGGATTTTACAGCTTGTAAAAACTCCAATTTTCCAAAAATTAAAAAAAATATTTAAAGTCGGCAAAATTCAAATGGCTTCTTTCGGTACCATTGCAAAATCAACCAATCCCACAGTTGACAGCTTCAATCAGTTTTGTAACATTGCCATATTATCAAATCTTGACATTGCGAATAGTGATCTAGTTCTGACATTTATAGTTTAAGAAACTTTGCAACATTGCCGTTTAACGTCACAATCAACCCGATTACGCCTATTGGCTGCGCGATCGTTTACGTCACAAAGAGCGCCAATATTAGTAGCTTCAAAATTTGCTGATTTTCAAAAATGAATGGGAACTGCTGTAATTGAAATTTGACTGATTTTTTTTTCTGGTTACATTTAAATATGCGTTATGTATTTTAAATCATATTTAAAGCGATAATAATTTCTCGTGTCCTCGCCTATTCCCAAATTAATATTGTGATATATTTTATTTCATCTGGTAATATAAAAAAACGAAATAATAATTTTTTGGTCTATTGTCTTGTTTACTTGTATTTTCAATATTGTTATAGGCAATTTGATCTTTATTTTTGAAAACCTATATCAGTATATTTTGACACTATAATTTTTCTTAGTTTTTTTGAATAAACTATTATATGCATGTAGTTTTTTTTATATTTTTTTGAGGAACTACTTTTGCAATACATATATTATTTACTTAAGGGAACAATAATTTTCAGATGAGAACTTTTGAGAAATCATTTTAGGAACTTGAATTTATGAATTTTTCTTAATCTTTTATAAAAATATATTCACAAATTTTACTTTTTACCAATAATTATCATATTAATTTCAATGATCTTATCAGGTTAAATTGTTCCAAATATATTTAATACAATACAATTTATCATGTATAAAGATGTCAATTTGGTATCTTGAAGGACAGATCTAATGAGTAAATACGCTTATTTCTCAGATGATTTCGATATTGCGCCATTATTGATGAACTAGACAAATGTTAAAAAATGCAAGAAAATAACTTTTTCAGTCCGAATTTTTACTTATTTATCAAAATATTCACATTTTCCTTGAAATTCTATTTGAAATCTTGGGTAAACCCCTGGTCAGAAATACAGACTCTCAGTCTTATTACAAACAATGAAAATAGATTATTTCGGCTAGAGTTCCTGTATGCATTTTGATGAGTGATCATATATTAGATTACAAAGGAATAAGGTACAGGTATCCTTAACCTAAGTAACTTCAGTAACAACGGAAATTTTCAATAGAATTATCTATATTTAAGATAGAACAAGATGAACATAATGATTCAAAATCGGCACTGGAAATTCTTGGAGAGTGACAGAAAAAATCCGAATTTGTTAAAACAGACTGAATCAGAATAACTCATCCACATACATTCTGGATAATTGTGGTAATGAGGAATGATGAATCAATGATCTCATCAACACTTCTTGGAATATGTACTTTACTATGCAAAAGTGCCGAAAGTTTCGGTTTACTATAAATTTTGAGTTTCAACAACATTCTTACCGTAGTCACGATTAAGGTAGCATCCATGATTTGGAACTTCAAAAACAGTTTTCAAAGAACTTTGGCACATACCATGGAATATATTCCTTATGAAAATAATAATATTCATTTCACTTGTTGAAAAGTACAAAATACTTACGAATAAATATTTTTGCAGAATAACAATTATAATCAGCCACAAAAAGTTTTGTGTGTAACCCTTTCCCAGAATTCCTGAAATGGATCAATAATAGATCAAGAGATTTTCAGTATTAAAAATGACCTCATGATATATGAAATAAATCTATGCTCTGATTACACTATGAAAAATTTAAACTTTCCCCACTAGTTCAAAGACCTGTTTTTTAAGAGAATGATAAGTACCCCGTCTCCCAGATATTAACAAATAATAATAAATCCTTGAATGGTTCAACCTATTACCTGGCACAAATATTCTGGTTAGCCGATAGAATGTATATCAATCAAACTCGAAAATTTCAAAATATAACTTTATGGCCCTAATAACAAGAAGGCACTGTCGAGAGTGATGAAAATATACAATGACTATAGCTGGACGGTAGACATTTTACGTAGAGAGATAACTCCTGCAGTCGTCATACTCATTTGCATACAGGGACTCAAGGTCGGCTGAATAATTGATTTTATGCAGCCTTGTATACAATAAAATAATACAGTGTTATGTACCGATGAATTTGATTAGAAGTTTTTTTAAAGACCAAGACATGCTATTTTTGTCTCAACAGGCTGTTTTTTCAGAGGATGTGCAAGATTAGATACAACTTGAGAAAAATTCAAAATAATGAGTTAAATATTAAAAAACCGTATACCTGCATAATTTGTAAAAATTTTTAGTGCACTGAGAATTTTTGGTAGGGAAATCCTACAACACCAATTACATCAAAATTAATTGGGACAACCTTTACACTTAAATGATCAATATTCAATACTTACATGTCACGACTAATATGGAGACTCAAACGACATATGTCAGAAATCAAATGAAACAACCATAACAAGAAAACTGTGAAGATTTTCCACCAGCCTTTGGTATAGAGCTTCAATTTCTGCCCAACTATACCTAAAAAATAACAATAACAAGCTGAAATGTATTCAAATTCATTCAAAAATATTACGCATAAGGAATAAATCTTGGAATTATGAAAGTAAGAGTCATTGGTGGCATTTTATTCCTGTTTTCAAGTATTATGCAAAAGGTTTCATGGAGAAGATCCAAAGTTCTGTAATTGTTTTGTGATAATGAAACTAATGTTTGCTTCTAAGTACAGGGTGTAGTAATTAAGGAAAAAATAATTGAACAATTAAGAAAAAAATCTGGTTTAAAAAAAATATTAATTTTTCAAAAATAAATTAGTATCCTAGAAGTATATATGGATTTTTAGTAAGTAGCATACAAATTAAATAAGGAAGTGAATCCAAGAAGTATATAGGGATTATTAGGAAGTAGCATAAAAACTATATAGGGAAGTGTGTCCCCTCGATAATAATGTGTTCATTGGAATGTGGACCAAGCCATTTAGAATAAAAAAGTTCTATTTTTTTCCTAGAGTCACCCGTTTTTTCAATAAATGAACATACAAAATAATATCAAAAAGTGATAACTGGCAACTCTGCACTCAGTGATACATTCATCGCCGCAGCCACCAAGAGTGCAGTTCAAAATAAGTGTTTGGTATTCATGTAATAACTTGGGCCGGTAAGTTAATTTTTTTATGATGACGGCTTCATTTTCCTTTTGGGAATATAACGATATACTGTGCCCCAAAGGCTGTTAGAAACTGGTAGTTTGGTATCGAAAAAGGTGATTGGGAGAACAGGTAGTGATCATATACTCGATGGAGAAAAAACATTTTGGATATTGTCCCAGATGATCCAACAGTAATTATAAGGTCTGTGGCTTTTTTACTTAAGTTTTATAAATATTTGCTGTAGAGAAGAAACCACCTTATAATAAAAACTAACACATGTCAATGAACCTAATAAACTAGTCAAGGCTAATAACCAAGTCCAATAAAATTCGTCCATAAAATTAGGAAAATAACCTCTAAAGTTGAAATTCTTAGATTTTACCGGTTTTGTCAAAATTGAAACGTAAAAGGTCATGATCATCGCGGTGTTGGACCTTTCTCCACATTGTACTTAATCAGGATCAATTTATTCGTCACAAAAAAAATACATATACCGGGTGACATGGGATATCGGGCCACCCGTGTAACTTCTGCATTCGTGAAAGGATTTTTCTGAAATTTGGTACAGTTATATAAGCAACCATTTCGGATTTGAACACATTACAATCCAATATGGCGGACTTCCGGTTTTTCTGGAAATGCCAGCAACTTTGTTTTTTCAAATGGAACACCTTGTATATTTTTACATATTCAAGTACAACAGGTCAAAACAAGTCCAAACCCTATGTCCAATATAATTTTTTTGAAACAATCAAAATTAAAATTGTTTTTTTATTTTACCTCGTGGATAAATGAGATTTGGTCAAGGCTATTCACAATGAGTCGCACATAACAGAGAAACATAATTTTTTCTGAAAAATTATTTTTTGTGTCACTTATTGATGAATCAATTCAGTCACATCACATTTTGATCAAATTTTTTTTCAAATGGAACCCCTATGGGCCACCTACATGTCTCTCTAGAACATACATTCAGGAAAAAAATACATATCATTTTTGTATTTCGGTGCAGTAACAAATTGTATACATTCAAATATCTACAACTAGTTCATGAGTTTCCTTGCAGTTCGAATAATATTTTAGTAAGCTGTGGAAAACAACATTTCTGAATATTGTCAACTAATTGTGTATCGCTGTCATCTTTCATCTCAATTCAACATTAATAAATCATCGAAAAAATAACAAAATAAATACCACTTTCCCACTGAGCATAAGATGTAAACGTTCAAATAAAAATGTTCATCCGAATTAAACAAATAATATCTAGCGTTTCATTAATGATTGAGTCTATCCAAATGAAAGGGGTAGCTTATCCTAGGAGTGTCAGAGAAAAATGTAGTTTCTGGAGAAAATATCCTAACCAAAGTCTAGGAAAGAAAAATGAACATGTTAAGGTCAAATGTTGTTTTCCACGGCTTATGGCTTAGCTGAAAAAATATTGGAACTGCAAGGAAACTCATGAAATAGTTGTAGATTTTTTAATGTATAAAAATTTGTTACTGTACCAAAATACAAAAATGATATGTAATATTTTTCCTTAATGTATGTTCTAGAGAGACAGGTAGGTGGCCCGTAGGAGTTCCATTTGAGAAAAATTAATTTTTGATCAAAATGACTGAATTGATTAACCAGTAAATGACACAAAAAATAATTTTTCTGAAAAAATTAAGTTTCTCTGTTATGTGCGAGTCATTGTGGAGAGCCTTGACCAAATCTCATTTATCCACGAGGTAAAATAAAAAAACAATTTTAATTTCAATTGTTTCAAAAAAATTACATTTGACATAAGGTTTGGACTTGCTTTGATCTTTTGAACTTGAATATGTAAAAATATACGGGGTGTTCCATTTGAAAAAACAAAGCTGCTGGAATTTCCAGAAAAACCGGAAGTCCGCCATATTGGCTTGTAATGTGATCAAATCCAAAATGGTTGCTTATATAACTGTACCAAATTTCAGAAAAATCCATTCACGAATGCGGAACTTACAGGGGTGGCCCAATATGCTGTGTCACCCAGTGAATTTAATCAACAAAGATGAAAGACAGATGCATCTTTATCGGACTAGTCAGAAAAATGGGATGTAAATATCCATTTTAGATAATTAACATACAGTTAAAATACAAGAAAAATTAAAGTTAGAATTAAAATAATAATTAAAAATTAATATTAAAAAAATACATTTTAAAAGTTGAGAAACTCTTCTATACTATAAAATATTTGTTCCGTCAGAAAATGTTCCAGTTTAATGCTAATTGACATGTTAGACATATTTCAGGTATATTGTTTAAGCTCACAGATACATTTGAATTTATTGTATAATTTAACTCCTTGTAGTCAGGCGAGTTCTGGCAGATTTGTAATCGTGAGTAACTCTGGTGTATACTTCCTTTCATTCATGTGACATGCTAGTGCAAGTCCTCATTTTTCTTGTACCAGTTTTCATTTTCTTTGATATAGGTAATGATTTGAAATATGTATAAGCTGGGCAAAGTTTGTATTTGCGATCTTTTAAATAGGTCTCTACATGTTGACAGTGGATGGACATTGAACATAGCTCTTAGTATTTTTTTCTGTGATCTGAATGCCTCATCAGCATGTGACTAGGAACCCCAGAATACTAATCTATATTGTAAAACTGACTGAAAAAGCCCCTAATATAGTAATTTAAGTACATTAAAAGAAACAGAGTCTCTGAGCTGCCTTATCATCTAACATGTGCTTAGTCTGGGGCCAGTTTTTATATGGGCCTCCCATGTTAACTTTTGGTCAAGTGTAACACCTCTAGGAATTTCATTGTTTCTGTAGCTTCAATTGATTTTCTATGTAGGTAAAGATTTTGGTCAGGTGTAACATTCAGTAATATTTGGTCAGGATAGTTTTAGAAATCTGATTTTGGAAGCAAATCAATCTACAGTTTTTTATATCATTAGCGGATTCTTTGTTCTTAACAATTGGTATTCCTTTGGATTTTTTAAGGTTAGGAAATATTCCAAGTGAGAATGACTTATTTATCAGGTAACACAGGGTTTCAGCAATGAGTGTGGCAACCTACCTGACCACTACCGTCAATAACATCCGACGCAGGTGTAGATTTGGCAGTAGTTTTCCTAATTATTGATAAAATTTCTTCGGATGTTAATACTCATTAAAAAGTAGTTACTTTTATATACCGAACACTATCTGCATATGAACACACACCCTGTAGGGTGAAAAATGTATTTAATTTTGATTTTGCCTTGGGGGTGGGATTATTTTCAATATGGAAAAGTACCTATGCTACACATTTTTGGAACATTTCTTAAGGCGGATTGACCCCCTAGAAATAACTTTGGGAATTCAATAATTTTTCATAATCCTTAATGTAGGTAAAAAACTTTCAGTCTCTAATATTGAATATTTTTATCCCTTCAGATCTTTCCTGAACTCCTGATTAACTTTCTAGTGGACCCGTACCTGTGAGACCAGGTTTTGACACTCCTTGAATAATTTGTTTAAAAATGGGGATAGCAGGCTTTTCCTATTAGTAGCTTTAACGATTGGCGGTACCCATCGACAGTACAAATTTGATTAGTGTGGGTTTTTTATTCTTTTCCAAAATAAACTAGTGTGGCAGACCGATGCAATTACTTACATTATAGTTTTTTTTTGAGATGCGCTAAGTAAATACATATTTTAATGTTTCTTTTGCTTTTAATATTCAATATTTTTAGAAATGTTATTTATTGCCTGAATAATCCAGACAAAAAAATCATAAGAGTTTTTTCTGGAGGATTTGGTAAATGATTCGAATAAACCTCATTTATCTACACGAGCTTGTTTGACAGGTACACTAGCTTGTTTGACAGGTCTCCCACGGGCATTGAAGCTTCGTCTCAAAGAAATCACAGGCTCACAATCAACTGCTGTAGAAGTCAATATTCCACGAGGTCGATGTTCCGAGTTTAACAAGTTTTCTGCTTGGTAAAATATTGTAATTTATGTTGAGAAGGGAAACATTTTCAATTGAATAGAAATATTTTTCTGTGAATTGAAAAATCCACGATAAAAATGAAGTTATCAGATGTAGTTAAATGTCCAGCGTGGCTTTAGCCGGGGAAGTAGTTGTTTTATGTTAGATATTCACAAAAAATAACTTTATTTTTATCGTGGATTTTTCAACTCACAGAAAAGTCTTTCTATTCAATTGAGAATTTTTCCCTTTTCAACATGAAGATAGTGACTAAAGTTTATCTTTCAGTCGCAGATGATTCCACATCTGATTTTATGAACATCCTGTTCATATTTTCAAAAAAATCAATTGTGATTTAATTGTTCAATGGGTTAATTTTTATCTTCTGTTGACTAATTAGAAGAAAAAATTAGTTTCTGTTGCAAAATTATTTCGAAAATTACTAATCCAGATTGTACATCACTCTCTGAAGGATGGATTTCGAAAAATGCTGTTTTATTGCATCTATACCCATTTTTCTTATCCATTTACAGGACCTGGAATTTAGGAGATACGGGAATGGATCAGACTGTCAGTGAATTGGTGGTCCTTTGCTTTTACATATTAGTATATTGGAAAAATATCATTTGAGCTGTTGGAAATATTATTTTACCCTGCTTGAAACTATTATAGTGTATATAGCTGGATCCCACTTCTCACTTCCGCAGGAGCCCCAGGCTTTCACTTGTAAAAAGTCAGCCAAAGAAGGAGCCATGCCCCTCCCGTAAATCCACACCTGCTATCTTCAGAGACAATGACATCCCTACTGAAGGGGGATAATCTTGCAATCAGAAAAAGCAAAAACAACTTCATTTTGTTTTATAAAACTACAATATTGATGCCATACTTGTTTTATCACTATTGCATAATGCCATTATAAAAAACTGAAAGATATATTTTTTACCCAGGCCCTTTTTGAACCCGGGCCTACTAGAGACTATTTAGTCCATTCAAGTTAAAGAAAAGCATCTCAACAACGATGATTGAGATGTGATCATTGTGTGCAGTGCACGTGATTGAAGAAAGTTGCATTGCTATTGGTTAGGCAAGTTAGACCAGAAGGCGCCTTCGGTAGAGTTTCGAACAGGTTCAGACTTGCGATAATGCATATGCACGCATGTTTTGAATGGTGACTTGATTTATTTCGGTTTATTATAGTTTAATTGTTTGGTTAAGTGTTATAATTTGTTGAAGTTGCTTGATCCAGCGTTTAATTTTTCCCCTATTTCAATACACCAAAACTTAAATTGGGAGTAATTTAGAAAAATGGTATTTTCCGAATTATACACATACGGTTCTGAATGTGACCCAGCTATTTCAGTTCTTCGATTTCGATCATGCACTAATGGCTTACACTTGTTTTGATGCTACTTGTCTTCAAATTGAATTGACTATAGTTACCCGCTTGCGAGGGCAATGGAAGTTCTACTCCCGATGATCATATACCATTGAACCTCTTACTTTTTATAATAATGAATCAATATAAAATGCTCACCAAATGGAACGTGACTTTCCCTTTTCCTAGTTCTCTGGTTCCTTTTACCAGGTGGCCTCTCACCACTACCAGAATCATTCATTTTAGGTCTAGCAGAAGGTTTGGTGATTTTCTTCAGACCATTTTTGGTTACATTGAATGTTTCGCTTTTTGTATTATCACATTCAACATCCACTATATCATTGAAAGTCTTATTAAGCTTTTTGACATTCAACTTGCAACCGTTCTTGTCTTCATTCTTCTTTTTCTTAGCGTCCTCTATTTTACCTATTTGGGGATCGGTTATGTTATCGAGTGAAGCCCATTTTCTGCTCAACTGATTGCCTTTTTGCATCTTAATCTTCTCAGCCTTGGTCTGGTTCGAATTTTTTTCCAAAGGTAAATCTTTTATGTCGTTATTGGTGTTACTTCTGTTCAAAGTGCTGGTGTTCTTTTGGCCTTTGTCGTTCTTGGTACTTTTTTTTCCTTCCTTCTTTGGTTTCGTTTCTTTTGCATCATTTTTCAATGGCTTATTCGAGGATTGGGGGACGGGTTTAGTTAAAACGTCCGAATAGCTAGGGCGCATAGGTTTCACTTCTGCTACCATTCGAGGTTTTCTCATATCTCGGTTAAATTGGAACTGAACATCCTCCATAGGTTGTTCGGCAGTCTTGAACCTCGGTTCATCGCCCAACTGATGAATAATGTTTGCATTGGTGAGGTCGGTGGGCAAGTCGAAAACGTTGGGCTTGTAATTCTCTGAGGTACCAAAGGGAGAGTAGGTACCGCTATTGTTAGGAACCATCCAATTACCGACAAGATGATCGATCAGTTGTGTACGATTTGACGCAAGAGGCACTGGTTCTTGATGGGACTGAAGCAGTGGATGATCAGGTATGTTGTTCAACATTTGAGGAATGTAGTGGTAGTCCCTATCGAAAAGGCCCATATCTGCAGCTCCATTTTGTCTGGATTTGTACATATCGAATTCAGAAACATTGTTAAAGGTCTTTTTGTAACTATTTGGCTCATACATTTGAGAGGCATGTGGGGGCATGAAATTGAATGACTGCGGGGGGTACTGGTCCACGCCAGGGTTGAAATGATTTATGTAGTTGGGCTGTTGGGGCCAATTCATTTGTTCTGGAGGAGCCGGAGGTGGTGTGAAGCCCAAAGGGATGTACTGGCCATCGATATTTTGCATTTCAGCGGTCATATTTCCAATAATTTTTTCCATAGCTTCATTGCTACATGTTCTGTTTGTGTCACTCATGTTTTGGAAGGAAGCTGTTTGTTAAAATATAAATTACGTCTGGTTTTTATAAAACATTTTGGCACATAAACACATTTTCAGCTTTATATGTCAATGTTGACATTGAATGACAAGTGACAGTACGATAATTTCAAAGCCGATTTCGATTTTCTTGACATAGTCCATAGAATGTCTATATTATAGTCACAGGTCATAGAGTAGAAATACACAGAGGATAAGGCTAGAGAAGATGCACAAAATTAGAAAGAGATGGAATCATATCACAATGGGGAACAGGCATTATTTTATTTTTGCATCAGTTCAGTGCTCACAAATTATATTTTTTGAAAATAATTTTTTAAATCACAATTTTTTACAAAATTGTCAAATTCGAAGGTGCTCCTTAATTTAAACTCGATTTGACCTACATTAGGCCTGTTCACGACTCGTTACGCGCAAGCGCATCCGCCATGTTAAGAAAGCGGTAATATAAAAAAAACGGACACTTTTAGTAAATATGGCTGGACAACACGGGTTGTTACCCTTATTATCAGTGCAATTACACGGAAAATAAAGATAAATAATCGAAAATACAAATTATTAATAGTAAAGCTACGCAGATCTTTGTTACTTCCACCTGTAAAAAACATTCATCATTTGAGGTTACAGCACAAACTATTACATTGACAACTAAATGGATAAAACAAATTACCTGATGAAATGATTCTTTTTTTTCTACAACTGATGGGATACGGATGTTCTATTGTTGGACCACTTTCTCCTACCAAGTGAAGTGAACAAATATTTGTATCTTTTAATCGATCATCACCTCGTCCACATCTTCCAACCCACAAATCACATTTAGCACACTTACAAGCTTTTAGAGGTTTTTGTTTCGTTGATTTAATGCGACGATATTCGAGACTAGGCTTTGGAAAAATACTAAAATATGAGTTTTTCGAAAATGTAAATGTAAAACATAGTCCTATTCAGGGAGTCCGTCCCAATGAATGAAAATACTTTGTTTTAAAATACATATTGTGAAACACGAAACATAAAAACGTTCTATTAATTTATCAGTTATAATCTTTTAACACAAATTAATAGATTTATGTCTGCTACATTTAAACCTCAAACCAAACTAAGAATTGAAAAATGGCTCATCAACTTTGGTTTTCAGTTAAAGAAGGAACTTGAAACTAAATAAATAAATCAATAATAAATTCAGTAAGAAACGATATAGGATCGTAATTCTAGAGACAAATTTAAACCATATTCGTGAAACAAAATCTATACAATAAACTAAATCTTTGTTAAAAAGATTATAATGACAACTAGAAGACAAACTCACTTTTGCGTTTCTTTAAATTGGCAAAACAATCTATAACTTTCTCTTCATCTATTAAATGGATGTGCAAAAGAGCAGGACCTGCTAAACGTTCCTCAGTCATGTTTGATCTAAGCCACGTTTGAACCGCTTTAAAATACTGAAATATAAGACGGTTATATTTCAGTGCTTTAAAGCCGAAAAGGACCTTTCTGCAGAAGCTACACTACAGGGCAGAATTAGCAAAAGTTGTAAATTCAATTTTACGTATCCAGTATACTCCAATCCAGGTTTTCATTTTTACATTTATTTTGGCACAATTTTAGCTCTGATTCCATTTTTAAGTATAACATGGCGGAATTTTCAATACCTATCAGATGATATGGGATTTAAAAAAAATATTTGTGAATGCACTTGGTGGTACTATATTCAAATTTAGTATATTAAAAAAATCACTATCAAATCCATAGTCTATTATTGAATCTTAAAATAGGAATGTATATTGTAATTCTATAATAGTCCGCAGCTGTAGGTATATAGTAGCCAGAAAACAATATTTTTCGAATTATAGTAATTTTCAGTCTGAGAGGTAATTAACCCCCGCCCCCATAGATCCGCCCTTGCGAAGACCGATGAAATTATAGTTGACAGTTCGAAGCAACTAACGGTGAAAGTTTGAATTGTGTGAAGTAACGATGCATACGTCCATTAGAAACGCTAGTAGTACGTTTTCGAATGTGATGCATTGACGTTTTCAATTTCAAATTATAAAAAACATTAAACATTTTTTCAATTTCTAAGTTTGTTGCTGAGCTTTCTAGGTGGTAATCTTTATGTGCAAATCAAAATATTTTAGAAAGGGGGCACATGCGTGTTTCCTATTCCAATGCCCAGGGAGAACTGTGATAATAATGATGCTCCTGTTGACCTACATCTAAGATGTCCAAAAACCCTGGTGCTTGCACTTATACCTGTAGAAGTTTGGGATCGACTTGGCGACACGTGGCCTACTTGATAATAGAGATTACTAGCGTGTCAGATGGCGCCAATTTCGATTTAGTTTCAATTCAGTAAAAGGGTATATTTATTTCCTCAGATTTCTTTTTGAGGCGAACTGTGCGCGGGTTCTAATTCTAGCTTTGCTATTGGTTGGAAAAAGACATCTGTCAAACTTCACCAATAGCAAAGCTAGAATTAGAAGCCCCCGCACATTGCACAAAGAAAGCACTGTCGTGTTGTTTTTCGTATTTTGTACGATTTGAATTTGAGGTTAACTGCATTTTGACAGACGGAGAATTGGAAATGAAATTGTCATTAAATTGCAGAAAATATAGAATTCATTGCATGCAATATAATGAACTATGGAAATATCTGTTGTATCATATATGTATTATTTTCTTGTTCTGTGTTCTTCGCGTGTCCTGTGTCCTGTTGACATCACTTTGGACAGATTTGACATTTGGCCATTCCGCTCGATGATCTTGAATGTGATGTACGAAGTGAAATCATTAAACATCCTGAACAGTAACAGTGTTTTATTAAATATAAGAACCCAAGAATATAACAATATCATTATTCAAGATTTGTACTTGCTTTTGGTACTGAATACAGGCGAAAATTCGAATCTGCGGCTTTATACTGTCCACACAAAATGCAAATGTGGCCCATTCTACAAAAAGTATCCTTGCACACTACACTACCTGAAAATAAACAATTCCTCACACACTAATGAACTGATGAACGAGTGATTTTTTTCAAGAACAAACTCTGGGGCGCGTTCCAATACCCCAACTCAGTTTGGAGGATGTGTGAAAAATTTGACATATTGTGTCAATTGTCATTGTGATTCTTTTGGAACGAAACGAAACAAATTAGTTATATTGTCAGTTGTCATCGTCCAAAATAATTCAAATTTAAGATATGGTTTGAGGATTTAACAATGGAAGGAATTGAAGGGAAGATTCTTGCCATTACTGGAGTACTGAAACAATTTGTAGATAATAAAATCAAATACTAACCGCATTTGCCCACTTCACATACACTGTAAACAAACCTGCATTCTGTACTAGAGCAGATTGATTTTCACCCCTCACAACATTTCCTTCAACATCCACTAATAAAAAATGCGTTTCTATCGTAATACTCATTTTGTTTTCAAGCACAGGCTTTAGTTTGGAAAAAATAATATATAACCTGACTTAACCTTTAATCACTTCTAACTATAATGTGCAATGCGAATGCGTTTGAAATATTTCAACTTTTTCACGGACTCTCGACATCGTGGAAAAGTTGTTCATCCGATTAAATCAACCGGAGTACAGGAACGACTTTCACGAGTTAATAAATGGGAATCCACCGAGTTTATGAACGGTTAGGATGAAAAGTTGGAGTATTGGAACGCGCCCCAGGAATAAGCTAAGCAACATTTCATATCAAAGAGATGGAAAACGCATAGATACCGACAAAACACTGAAAATAATTTCATATAAGATGCTGCAGATGTCAGAAATTAAGTTCTGACATTAAGCGAGAATATAGACAAACATTTTTGGACGGCGCCATCTACCACAGAGAGAGAAGCTCTGTTGAAGTAACAGGTGGTGTCCCCCCAAAAATTTAAACAATATCGAATCAGTTCATTCACCAGGGTTTTTACAAAGAGAGTAAACGTTATAGGAGAGTCTATTCCCCAGAAGACAATGGTGACACTAATAGAAAGAGCTGAAAGATCATTTGTGAGTCATAGTGACGTATATGGTAATGTCATGGCCACCATTCACTCTGGGCAGTGGCGGACTAGCGCATTCCGCACTCTGGTATCTAAGAGTTACAGGCTCTTGAATGTATATTGGACCACTCTGTATGTTACGTGGGCCACCTGTACTCATGTCCAAGTACGTCACTATGATGCGTTAATGCTACAAGACTCTAATTGGCTAGAGCTTATTAGTGCCTCCTATTCAGTTTACTCTCTTTGGGGTTTTTAGACATCTTACCTACATCAAAATAATTTTCAATATCTTCTTCTTCTCCTGTTCTTTGGCCATTTCCTACCTGGAAGTTGGTCAGCACATTATTTGAAATTTTGAATATATAACTGAAGTGGTTACGGCAATACCTCCATTTTGAATAATGACGTTTGTATGGCACATAATTGCTATCTTCACAAAATCTCAAAATTAACCAGGATATTCAAGGAATAAATGATATTAATACTTAAAACGCAAGCGAGCTAGGAAGCGATTATTCATTTTTAATTTTTTTTTTCGACCTTACCACTTATGTTGGCAGTATTGCCCTGATTTCAAATAAAACATAATTCAGAACTGGCAACTGTGCCTATCTCAAGTTAAACGCACAGAGTAGTCAAAGAGTGAATAGGAGGTACTAATAAGCTCTAGCCAATCAGAATCTTGTACCATTAATCAGTCATAGTGACGTACATGAACATGAGTACAGGTGGCCCACGTAACATACAGAGTGGTCCAATATACATTCAAGAGCCTGTAACTCTCAGACACCAGAGTGCGGAGTGCGCTAGTACGCCACTGTCCAGAGATAATGGTGGTCCATATACGTCACTATGACTCACAAACGATCTTTCATCTCTTTCTATTAGTGTCACCATTGTCTCATGGGGAACTCTCCTACTCAGATAACGTTTACTCTCTTTGGAGAGTAGTTACACAGAGGATAAGGCTAGACAAGACAAACGAAATCAGAGAGAGATGGAGTCCTATATCAAAGGTGTTTTCTGGCGTAAAAACGAATTCAATCTTGCATTTGAATATGATTCTACGTGACGTCATTATTATCACGAACCGCAAGAATGCATAATTTCGAATACGGTTCAATAATCAAACCTAACCTGAGAAATGTTCTGTTAGAAAGTCGGTAGACAATATTCTGATGAACTAATCTTGTAATTCATTGTAGGTTTCCAACTCAATTGAAGACACGAGTGGATGAAGGTGTTATACAATACTTAAAAATCTGTTTCTTTCTGCATAAATGAAGGTTTTCTCGTAATGTACATAAATAAATCGTTAGTAAGGGAAAAAAATTACATAAAAAAACTTTGACCCTACTTTACACAAACATTTTGTTACATAACACCTTCATCCACTCACGTCTTCAATTGTTAATATATAATTTCGTAGTTCAATCTCTATCATTTTAAATTTTAAACTCTCACGATTATTAGTGGAATGTGGAATATCCCACTACCTAGATTCATTTGGGGTAATATTATGAATTATGACAATCACAAAACAACGAATTATGTTTTGAAACTGAATTCGACTTGGTTTCAAAACTCTATGAATACGTTTTGAAACGTTTTGTATATGACGTCATCGTTTCAACGCCAGAATGGATGTATTTGAATCACAGGACGAATACGTTTTGAATACATGGGCGCCAAAAAACAGCTCAAGTCAAATGCCCGGAAGAAATGCCAGAATAATGATGCGCTTCTTGACCTTCATGATGCGCTTCTTGACCTTCATGAGGGTTTATTTTAAATATTATTCTTCTTCTCTTCCTTTATTTGCTGTGTTCATTACCGTATACTAGCACTCCCCCTTTTACGTAACCTCTGTTACGTAATCCGAGCTTCCTAACACACCCTGGATGTTCGAAGTGATACCGCGAATGCCCAAAAATTTTTCAAATATACAAATATGCAATGCATGTTGAACGCCAACTATACTATTACAATATCTTCTGATTTTACAATTAAATACCCCTTCTTCCGAGAAATCCTCCAAATTGTCATCCGGCCTGGGTACCGGCGTAGAGAAGGAGCCTTCACAAACATTTATTGAACTACACTTAAAACACTTTATTTTTGCAAGGCACGTTGAAAGCGGCGGGACTATCACATCAACATTTACTTGACTTCCTACCACGAGGACGCCGCCTGTCCTCAGCCACGGTCAGAAGTCGAGTCTTTTAAATATACAACTGAAGGGGTTACGGCGAGACCTCCATTTTTAATGATGACGTATTTATGGCCAAGAATTTCCAACTTCCAAGATCTCAAAATCAAATAAGAAGTTCGAAGAAATAAACGATATTATTGTAAATAACACAACTTAAAACTAAAGCATTCAACACTACAAACGATTTCGAAAGCGAATCTTCAATCAATTATTCATTAATTTTTTCGACCTTACCACTTAGGTTGGCAGTATTGTCCAAATTCCAAATGAAACATAATTTTGAACTGGCAACTGTGCCTATCTCAAGTTGAAGGTCCGAGATCAATGAAGCGGCCAACCAAACATCAAAGGAAATGTGTTGTTTTGATATTTATAGTTAAACCATTTACAATTGCAGAAGCATAAACAACTAGTTTCACTTTCTTGAAGCGGTATCCTTTGAGCAGCAGAGGCGGAGATAACTAATTTTATTTGGATATTTAAATAATTCAAAACTAGACAGCTGTCACTCAAACCCACGTTGACTATCGGCTCTTTTGATCGCCCGTTCGGCGACGGAGAATGTTTACGAGTGGTACACATTATTTTTCGTTCGGATACTTCGCATATACGCTCGTGTAAGCGAAGTGAGTTTTTGAATTGCTCCTCATAGAAACAGCTTCTGCAATTGAAAATGGTTAAACTTCACGAATTAGTTTGATTGGGCAGTGATAGGTTGGTAAGTAATAACTTGTCAATGTATTTAATTTTAACAAAGTATTCATAAAAGTAGTTATAGTTAAACCAATTTACTAACGTTTGTTTGAAGGTTGTAGACGATGTGGTAACTTGATTACTATCGTTTCGGACGTCCATCATCTTAATGTATTTAAAAGGTTTCCACGACGTTTCGAATGCTTGTATCTGCAATCGTCTTCAGGTGAATACTGACAAGTTTAGGTGCTACTTACCAATTTATATGACTGTCGGCGCAATGATGCGTGCAATTCTGCCATGTGCAGCGGTGCGTGTAATTTCGCGCGGTGTGGTGGTGCGTGAAGTTTCGCGCCTCTGCAGCCCGCCAGAAAGAGCAATCAGGGATTTCCATATGTTCTTGATCTCAACGCTTGGTTGACTAAAGGCGTTATTGGCTTCGATGTAGGCGGCCTCTTTGAACTTTCGTTTGAACCAATGCTCCTCTCTATGTAGAACACTTGCGTCGTCCCATAGAACTCGATGGTGCTCAGTCCAGGCGTGGTCAGCGATTCCCGATTTTGATGTTTCTCCACGTTGAGTCCATTTCTTACCGATGATGGTCTCTTTGTCTCTCCAATGTAGGAATCTCCGCATTCACATAGAACTTCATGAATGCAATTCTTACTGATTTCATTTTTGTTGTCAGGTTTGGTCTTGGTCAGAAAACTCCGTAAAGTACTGCCAGATTGGAAGCAGCTCTTGATGTTGAACTTGTTTCCGATCCTTCTGATCTTCTCTTTGCGTCGATGGTTAAAAAAGCAATTTTTGTAAAGTTTTCTTTATTTGACAGATTTAAATACAAATGTAAACTGGGTGTAAAAGTTAAATGAATGGAACTAAATAATTTTCAACAATACAATAAAGTTTTTAGAACAAATTCGTATTTCTTACCTTTTTGGCGTCAAAATCATCTATTATTTTTTCAAAATTCAGCTGCCCAGCTGATTATGAATCGATTGAGAGCATTGCCAAACTAAGTCGTGTCTGTCTCACACGATTCGCAAAAATGAAGGTTAATGGATGTTAAAAGAAGGCATGTTATTCCTGAAAAAATTGAAAATCATATAAAAGCCCAAGATTCTTTTAAAGGTGCAGAAATAACAGTAAAAGAACTCCCCACAGAAGAGAGTCAGAACAAATGTTTTATCTTCGGGATTGATTATAAATTCAAAGACAGTATTTACAACCCTTCAGCATGGCCCAAATCAGTAGCATTTCGTAGGTTCAACTTTCGCAAATTCAATCAGTACAGCACTAGTGCAGAGGAT
Source organism: Gonioctena quinquepunctata (assembly GCA_018342105.1). Lineage (NCBI taxonomy): Eukaryota > Metazoa > Arthropoda > Insecta > Coleoptera > Chrysomelidae > Gonioctena > Gonioctena quinquepunctata. The sequence continues at coordinate 776,130 of JAFIRS010000323.1, read as the reverse complement.
TTTCAATAAGAAAATCAAATATCGAAGAAAGTTCTTCACAACATAAAACCAATTTTAGAGATATTGGTCTAATGCACCAAAACATGCAATCCATAGGAAACAGTGTGGAGAAAATATAACATTTCTTGGCGAACAATAGTGACTGCCATTTTCTATGCGTTACCAAGCATTGGAAATCAACTACCCAACTGGAATGTATTGGAATAGAAAAATTCAATCTAGCAGCATCCTTTTGTCGTACAGAAAACAAACATGGGGGAAGTGCTATATATTGTAAAAATGGGATAAACTATAAAAGTTTAAAGGATATATCAAAACTGTCAGTTGCAGGAAATTTCGAATGTTCAGGTATTGAAGTTTCCCTTTCTGATAAAAAAATTATAATTGTATCTTTATATAGACCTTGTGGAGGATCAATAAGTATATTTTTTGATAAATTTGAAAATTTGTTAACGAAAGTCACAAGTGATAATAAATTAGTTTTTATAGCAGGTGATTACAACATCGAGCTGAAAGAAAATAATAATGAAAAATCAAAACTACTAGCTCTAGCGAGCTCCTTTGATATGTATAAAGTTATTGATGAATATACACGCATAACAAAAAATTCCAAAAGTTGCATTGACAATATCTTTACAAATTATAGGGGTACTTACATTACAAAAGTACTTGAGACTCACGCTTCAGATCATACAGCCCAAATGATCACATGTAAACTCAATCTGCGAAAACCAATGAAAGGTACCCACAAAAGATGTTTCACTGAGGAAGCCGTAAAAAAATTTGTCGAAAAACTAAACAATGAGGAATGGGCAGAGGTCTATGAAATAAAACTTGAACAAGTAAACGAACAATGGGTGATGTTTATCAATAACTTTATGAATATTTTCAACGAATGTTTTCCAATCAAATACATACATTTTCGTAAAAACAAAAGTTATTACTCGAATTAAGGAATGCAAAAGTAGGTTAGATACATTATTATGTCTATCTAAAACGAATGAAAATATCAAATATGAATACTTGAAAACAAAAACTGAGTATGATAAGTTGTTAATATCGTCAAAACAGAAAAATTATAAAGAGCGTATAAACAATTCTGATAACAAAACAAAATGTATGTGGAGTATCTGCAACGAAATTACCGGCAAAGTAAAGAGGCAAAGCTGTGACATACAGGGTGATCCAATCGATATATCGAATAAATTCAATAATTATTTCAGCGAAATATCTACAAAATTAGTTAAGAGTAATAATGAACATTTTACTTGTGAAATAGTAGAAAATCCCCAGTTTATGTGCATACAACCACTAACTCCAAATGAAGTGGTTGCAATGTCAAATAAATTGAAGAACAAATACTCAAGCGGACAAGATGAAATCCCAACTTGTTTGATAAGAAAATGTACAGTAGTAATAAAAGATGTTTTAACACACATAATTAACAATTCCTTGAATTTTGGCATTTTTCCCTCGCAACTCAAGCTCTCAGTTATACAACCATTATACAAAAAAGGGGATACAGATTGTATTGAAAATTATAGACCCATAAGCTTACTGTTTGTGCTCGCTGGGATGTCAGCATGGACTAGGGTTATTTTCATTTATAGACTCTCAAAGGGTTGTTAGAGGTTGTTGAGTGTAACGTGGATTTACTATACTTAGTAAGTCTTTTTGTAATTTTTTATTTAGATGAAATATCAGTTGGGTTTATAGTGGCTTCAGAATTTCAAAATACAATTGTACATTTGTTTACATTCATATTATATAGGTATTTGTATTACTTATACATATGTTGTTTTTTACTTTAACGGCCCCGCCAGTGGTCAAGTAATGTAATCGTGCGAAAAAATAGATATATCGACGGAAATATCCGTTGTAGCTGAAAAGCTCAATGTTATTAAAACCTGAAAAATTATTTAAGAGACATACTAATTTTAATCGATTTTTATAACATTACCTTCATTTCTTTGGTAACACATCTATTAAATACCTTGCCAGTTGCTTGTTCAAACGAAAATTCAGCGATTCGAATGGATTCTGATGATATACAAACCCTTTACGCTCTTGCAAAAGCTGCTCTTCGGCGTTGGCCATATTATCGATAACTAACATCCTGCTCGCATTTTCCATTTTCCCAACGTGTGTATTTCCCGTTTTATCAAAAATAAGAAATAAAAACAATCCAATATCAAATCGCAAAAAAAAGTACCAATAATTGTGAAACGTGTTCAGCCACCAGTGAATTCGATTTCTCCCAGTGAAAACTTGGAGAAAGTATTCCTACAATTTTGAAAGGAATCAACTCCTGAAATAAGTATCAAGAATAGCCAAATCGAGAGAAAATGACGTCATTTTCTCTAGAGAATATTTTCCTGCAAATTCAAGAATTGGAGAAATGCAATCAACTTTCACTTGAAACAATGTGTGATTCTACCGACAGCTGTTTTTGTAGCGGGAAAGATCGAAAATCCACAGCAGAAGGTACTGTTATAGTCCCGTGCTCAACCCATACATCATATCTTCCAAACACAAGCGCCTTTTGTAACTCTGGGCATAGATGGGCTCTTTATGTTATGTAAATTTCTATTTGTGGCCCAGTAATTAATATAATTATAATATTTTATCCGAATATTAATCTAAATGACATAATTACTGTGTGCAGCATCCTTTGCATTTAAGTGGGTGGTCTGAACTAAATGCAAGGAATGCGAATGATGAATGTGTTGTAACATTTCTGAAAGATTCATACTGTGAAGGGGGGAAATAAATGAATGCCAGAATATACGGCATGGGTGAATATTAGAGATAAGTTCATGTATTTTCCTTAAATCGCCGTTTGATTATTTTGGGATATAGATCACCGAAATATTTTCACAATTGAAACAATCACTAATCATCGGATATGGGGATATGACGATAATGAAGTAAAGGACCTCGCACCACATCAATGGGAAATTGGCTTTCAGTGAATTTGCTCGAATTTTTTATATATTGCAGAACTCGTGATGCTGATCAAATGTCTCCATTGCAGCACCGCTCTAAATTCAATAGTTTAGATTATATAGGGTGCTAAAGATAACTTTTCCAAAATTTCAAATGGCCATTGTGGAGAGACTTTTTCGAATAAATCAAATCAAAATCAAATCAAAATATACTTTATTGTCGGAAGATTAGTATCTCATTGACAAAGTCTTGAAAAAATAACAGTAAATGTATATATAATATAAAAACACATGTCACGCAACAATTGAAAGATAACTATAAATAAGATAAAAGACAATCACATGAGCAAAAGCAACATATATAAAAATTTAGCACCTTATGTCATTTTTAGAGAACCAAATAATCGAAATGTACTTTACTAACTGAAGAAAAATACATTCTTATTGTTAAAGTGTCGAAGACTATTCACACAAAGGCTTTGCACATATATCTCAGAGCTTTCTTTTGGAGCATAAAAACTCTTTCGAATGAATAGTTCGCACACATTCCCCAGAAGCAAATGCCATAACGAGGGTGAGATTTAATAAGTGAAAAGTATGCATTCTTTGCCGCGGTTAACCCTAATTCATTGGATGTAACTCGTACGGCATAATAGCCAGACGCTAGCGTTTTGGATAAATTTAATATATGCCCTTCAAATTTCAGTTTGGCATCAATATTCAATCCCAAGAAAGTATTCATAGTTTTGTTACAGAGAGACTCATTTTCGAGAAATATATTGTTGATAACACACTTGAAGTTTATTATACCTGTCTTAGAGGTATTGAAAGATAATAAGTTGGCGTCGCACGATTTTTTAACTTTACTCTGGTCCTCATTGATGATGTCTTCTAAAGATATGTTATCAATACCATGACAAAGGATGGTGGTGTCGTCTGCAAACAGTGTAAATTGTCCATCTATGTCGACATGTGTTAAATCATTCACATATAATAAGAATAACAGAGGGCCCAGTACAGAGCCTTGCGGTACTCCATGTTTGAGAGCTAGATGCTTCGAGTGCACATTGGCAATGATGACGCTTTGGAAACGTTCGGCCAGATACGATTGAATATATAAACCAAATCGAGTATGCATCCATTGTTCATACGGCCGATTTGAATACACTATAGAGAACAATGATTTCTGCACGTACAGACGATATTGAGGGTGAGTCCAAAGATAGCAACTTTTTCAGTGATTTCCAAAATATTGAGCGGTGGAATTTAATTCATTTTCAGATATTTTGTAGGATACCAATATCAATTGCTATTGATGATATTAGCATCTCCGGAATTGAACTGACATCCATTATGTATTTCTCATGAAAGTCTTGCTTATTGATATATCCAAATGCCTGAAATTCCGGAAAAGTCGGTTACAAACTCGATCGTTCACGGTGAAAGTTCACTCTGCAGATACATAAAATATACAGGGTGGATCAAAAACTAGTGTCCTTTACTGATAATTTCCTTGAAGTAGTTATGATTGATATTGATTTTATTGAAGCAAAGTCTCTGTACAACCTTGCTAGCCAATATCTTCAACGAATTTTTATAATCTGTATTTAATGTGGGTACCATCTTTTCTGTTATGTGATGATTAACAAACATTCTTCGCAAAATTACTGAATTTCCGTCGTCAAGAGGAGTTTTGACTTTTATGTTTATTCTCTTTTTATTAGGAGTTGAAAATTCTGTTGAATGGCCCGTTTCAACTTGTTTGGTTTCCTTCTTGAATAGTCGAATATTCCTAATGGAGACGCCCGTTGCTGCCCCAATACGTTCTTGAACCTATAAAAGAATTTTCGGTTGTTATGAAAATCCGCCCAAAACTATAGGATTTATATCAAATATATATATATATATATATATATATATATATATATCAATATAGCACGAAAACATAATAATTAATTATTAAAAATATTAGACATTGGATAAACTAAAATAGTAACTTCTCCAGCTACTGCTTACATAAAATTTAATATGTTGCTAATTATCTCACGATTTGTCCACTTAATTCTTTATTTTTTGCTTCAGTTGTAAACGCCATTTTGAAAGAACTTGAAAAATGCACCAAATATAACAAGTTTAAAATTTTCTCTACGGACTGTATTTGGGCGATGTAAACACCACGAATGCACCGCATAATCAATCATGCATTTATCTTAATATTAGTCGTTCATTAAATAAACCTAAAACCATACCATTCAGAAAAGGGGCAACAAATCTAAAGGTATTACCATTTATGAGGAAGAAAATAAGCTATCACATTTTGAAATGGCAAATAACATTTCACTCATATTAAAAACCAAGAGGACACAGATCTAAATTTTATGGAAAATAATATTTCAATTTGTCCAAACTCTATTTTCTTCTATACAGTAACCGAATATGATCTGCTTGAGTTGATAAGAAACCTAAAAAGATCGAATGCAAACACGGACGATCATGTCTCAAATAATCTGCTGAAAAAATGCATTCACGAATTATGTTATCCATTGATTTATCTCATTATTCTTTCTATGGAACATGGAGTTTTCCCTGAAATACTGAAAGTTGCATTAGTTACCCCGATTTTTTAAAAAGGTGACTCCAATAAATATGATAATTATAGAGGAATTAGTATCCTTTCTAGTATATCAAAACTATTCGAACTAAACATGGAAAAACAGTTATTAGCGTTTTTCACTTCAAATGAAGTCCTATCGTCTAATCAACATGGTTTTATGCAAAGTAAGAGCACAGAAACAGATCTGTATGATTCCACTGAACATGTATTGATAGCCCTGGATAACAAACTACAAATCTGTGGTTTGTTCATAGACTTTTCCAGAGCTTTTGATTGTGTCAATGATAATTTACTTATTCTGAAAATGGAACGTTACGGAGTACGTGGAGCTGCTCTAGATATGATAAAATCATACCTGCAGGACAGGTCAGAAAAAGTATTGATTCCGGGCGTAAAGAAATAAAACAAGGTGTTCCACAGGGATCTATACTTGGACCACTGCTTTTTTTAATCTACGCCAATGATTTGATGAATTACTTTCTTAATATTTCAAAAGTACATGTAGTTGCATATACAGATGATACTAACTTCCTTAAAGTGCATTAAGACTCACTGAAATAACTGAGATAATCTATGGAAGAGTCATCACATGGGCTGATAAAAATCACTTATCACTGAATATCAGCAAAACAGAATTAATAAAATTCAATATTCATAACCCTACTGAGACATTTAAAATGTATGATAATAACCAATTTGAGGAGGTCTCTAGGTTAATGACAAAAATGCTTGGTCTCACTTTAGATTTTAAACTCAACACTGTTGCGATTCTTGTCAAATAACCGTAGAAAGGAAGTCCTGATAAATCTGTATCATGCAACTATTGGCAGTCACCTACGTTACCGAATCTTATGCTGGGGTAGGTATAAGCTCTTCTGCTGAAAGGGTGTTCATTCTGCAAAAGAATACACTTATAAAGTAATTGCCCTGCTGAAATGGCGTCAGACATTGAAAACACTTACAGTTGCTGGTTCATTTTTGAGGGGGAAATGGTTCGCGATGAAATTCACCCGAAATACATTCCATCCCTCAGAGCTGTAACCGCCACCCCTTAATTTTTAAATGGCAACATATGGCAAGTGATACCTCATTTGAAAGGTATTTTACTTCTCAATATCAAACAACAAAAATAAATTAATTCTATCGATTTCTTTTCGAGATATAGGAACTTGAAGTTGGGAAATGACTTTTTATTCACTTAATCAATAAAAATAACATCTAACAATGCAACTGTTTAAAGATAATTATCATTGTCAAGGAATCAAATGACTAACTGTTTACCAACAAATAACATGCAATTCCGTTTCAAATTATTATTTCATCCTCATTTACTTGATCGAAAATTTTGTAAGATTCTTAAGAATCGATAAATAGACGTTTTCTCGAATTCGACTCAAATGCGAGTACAACAAAAACATGTATGAGATAATTTTTTTCGCCAAATCGCAATTGTGGACGTCTATCAGTGCCAAACTGATCTTTGATTGAACGACATTAGAGTGAATTACTTGACTAAAGCTGCTGAATATCTTCCGCAATAATGGTGTATACAATCGCGGAAAGAGTTGAAATAATAACAGTTTTTTTTAAGAATTATGAGTGCGGTAACCGTACCGCTAATTTGTTCAATGAAACGCATCCAGATAAACTTGTTGCTAGAAAATACGTTCCAGAATTAGTGCAAACATTTCGTCAAACTGGATCAGTAGCCAACAAGAAACGAGACCAGAACGTTAATTTCCGTTGAGAAATGAAGCTGTTGAAGTTGCACTTTTAGGACAAGTTCATGCAGACCCAACATTGAGCACAAGGAAATTGGCTAGTGTTACCAATATCAGTAGAACCAGTATCCGCCGAATCCTGAAACATCATAAATTCCACCCCTACAAAATACATTTGGTACACCAATTGAATAAGGATGATTTTGATAGGCGACAGGAATTTTGTGAAATTATGACTACGAGAATAGATGCTGATCAGAATTTCCTTTTCAACATCTGCTTTTCTGATGAGTCTACATTCTTTTTGAATTTGACTGTGAATCGTTATAATTGTCGTTATTGGTCAGATGCCAATACAGATGTTTTCCACGAAGTCCATACTCAAACTCCCCAAAAACTCAATGTCTGGGCCGGTATTTTTGGGACCATTTGATTGGACCAGTATTTCTCGACGGTAACCTGACAGGAGAAACTTATTTGGAAGTATTGAATGAATTTGTTTATCCACAATTAGTAGACATCATTGAAAATGACGATCGTTACCATGAATATTTCAACACGACGGGGCACCTCCACATTATGCACAGCCTGTTAGGGCGTTTTTGAATAGAATGTTTCCTGGAAGTTGGATTGGAAGAAGAGGCTCTATAGAGTGGCCAGCCAGATCTCCATGTTTAACCCCACTCGACTCTTTCCTGTGAAGTCACTTGAAAAACAAAATCTTTGCAACCGAACCAGAATCTCTGGAAGATTTACGAAGGAGAATTATTGAAGAATGCCGTCGAATAACGCCGGAAATGCTCGTTTTGAACAGAACTTGTACTATTGTATGGAAATGGGTGGTAGACAGTTTGAACATTCAGTTCATTGACAATAATAATTATTGCGACAGTTGCTTTATCAGATATTGTTTTTATTGATTGAGTGAATAAAATGTGATTTCCCGACTTCAAGTTCCTATATCTTGAAAACGAATCGATAGAATCAATTTATTTTTGTTGTTTGATATTGAGAAGGAAAATACCTTTCAAATGAGGTATCACTTGCCATATGTTGCTATTTAAAAATTTAAGGGTGGCGGTCACAGCTCCGAGGGATGAAATGTATTTCGGGTGAATTTCCCCCTCGAAAATGAAGTTGATGTGTCCGAGCGTTTTTATATAATTCGGTACTGCCGACCTACAGAGCTGCTGTTTCATTTTCAATGGCCCACCCTGTATTATATATATATATATATATATGAATTGTGTATTTGTTTTTAAAAATATGGTAAATTTACATCAAATTAACCAGACCATCCATATCCTACTAGAGCTAGAGGTTTGCTGGCACCCAACACACCGAACTTCTCTCTACCATAAGAATCACTTGTACCTGGGGCCCAAAATATTCAACAAGTTGGATAATTCTATAAAGAATTCACCCAATATTCTCCGATATTTAAATCAAGATTGAAAAAATACCTGGTAGAAAGAAATTGCTTCACCGTTGAGGAGTTTTTATTAAAACCTTATGTTTTTGTGATTTATGAAATTTTTTGTTCTTTTTTTTTCGTGTATTTCTGTTCCTTCTTATTTTATTTATACATTGAAGTCTTCCTTTTTAATTATATTTGTACTTTTCAACACGTGAAATGAATCTATTTCTATTTCTTAAACTGAGCTCTCGAGCATTATGCTACTACGCATTGTAGAATGTTGACACTAGAGCCACTTTATTTAGTATGACATAATTTTTTCATCATATTTTTATTTCTTTGAATTTTTTTATCAGTTCCAGCAGACAATTGAATTTTGTGATTTTTTTTCATGTCATACAAATCACCCAATCATTGACTTTTAAACCGATATGATGACTTTTTTATTACATTTATCAACATTTGAAATTGTCTCAAATCAAGATTATTCGGAGAAAGTGTATTTATTCAATAGTTCAAGACAAAAAAAGTTCAGATTGGCGCCGTGCCAAGGCGCCTGGCAATCTTTGGTCTAATCAAGTTCCTAATTTTTTTATGCGTTGTCCAATTAGTTGCGTACACACGACATTTGGGTTTAACCGAGCATCAGTTCAAACGAAGACGCCGCCGCGTGCGTCTGTCTGGTGACTTTTTTTAATATCGCCCCTTGAAAATGTACATATGTTATGTAATAAAAGGGAACGGGATGATATAATAGGTGGCATTCAGGCATTTACTGATAATATATTCTGGTTCTGTTAGACCTTTACACATGTATGAATTCTTGAAACAAATGTTATATGACAAGATTAATCAGTATCGGTACCTATAACCTACAAGTTCTTACAATTTCGTGTTTTGTTGAAACTGAGGTCGGAACATATCTTTGGCAAAGTTGTAACTACCTCATAATAGAACTCAATTCCTATATCGGATGACGGCGGTTTTATTTTTATACTAGCACTACCTTTTCAATCCTTCTTTTTGAAGATATCGAAAAGATATTTGGTTGATTCCATGTACAGTATACCTTCATTTTGACACACTTTCTGCATCTGCATATTTTGTCTCAATTTTATTATTATATCTAAGGTGCTCTGAACGGGCTGAAATTAAGGGGAACGCATTTTGAATAACTTTTGCCGTAAGTTATTGAATAATTCGTTTGTTTCGTTTTATATAGTACAATTAAATATTTTGTTTTTGACCTTTTATACGCTTTTATCTAACCGATCGGATTGGTATTGGAGTATACCGTTGGATTCCATTCAAAGGAGTGCTTTTACATACAAAAGGGCATTTCAGTGTCTTAACTCTGAAAATTTCAAATCATCAAATTCTGGCTCATTCAATTTTAAACAATTATTCTTCGAACTTTAATACTCAAAAATTAATCATCAATCAAGGTGCTCTTGAGTACCAAGTAGGCTATAGAAACAACAGAATTGAATGTCATGAAAATTGAAATAATGAAGTGTTTGACAGTTTCTCTGAAATTATGAAATACTATTTCCCTTATTATTTTTGATCCAAAATCAAATGGCCGAAATTTCAAACAGATAACCAATCAGATCAGTTTTATAGTGACAATTCAACTTGTTTGGTTGGTTTGGTTGAAGAAATGCGAATGTTGAGTATCTTCAGTTTCCCATATTAAGAACTTTTCGCAATTTTTCCAAATATTTTATTTTTATTTGTTAATAAACTATCAAATGTTGGCGCTAGTGCAACAAATTAGTTAACACCCTGTATCAATGAGATTTTGAAAATTACGTCTTGAATGAACGAGTGAAACTCGACCAAGTTGTCAGCGAAACAAGGCGAGTTGAATACGGAATACCACAAGGTACTGTCTTACGACCCATTCTTTTCAACATTTATGTGAACCAATTATACTCCCTTCGAAGTGATGGGTTCATTTTTGGTTTCGCTGATGACACGTCAATAATCTACACTGCTGATACTTGGGATGAACTGAAATAAAAAACACAAAATGATTTTAGTAAAATGAAAACATTTCTAAGTAATTAATTACTCACAGTAAACTTGAAAAAACAAACTACGTCCCCTTTAGCTGTAGAAGAACTGGAATACCGATATTCGATAACTTAACATTAAATATAAATGACCAGCCCTACCATATTTCACCGCTTAAAGACATAAAATATATGGAAGTCATCATCGATTCACACTTAAGATGGGACTCCCATATCAAATTCACCGTTAAAAAACTACAAACTATTTTATATAGATTCAAATATCTTAAAAAAATATTACCAACCCACCTCCTAAAAATATTTTACTACGCAGTATTGGGAAGCCATCTTCGCTACGGAATATTAGGATGGGGAGTTGCAGCAAAAACCTACATACAACTTTCAGAAATAATTAAAATACAGTTTCTCAAACTCATTTTCTCTAAAGATCGAAGGTACGACTCAGATCAACTATACCTAGAAACAAAAATTATGGACATCAGACAACTATACTTTTTTCTCACATCGACAACATATCACGCAACTCAACAAACACCAGTAGTGGTAACTTACTCATACTATACACGAAATCGAAATCAACACTACATGATGAAAACAATGACACAACGCTCCTTTGATTATTTGGCACCGAAATTATATGATAAATTACCTGAACGGTTAAAAACATTGATATATCCTCCGAAATTCAAAAAAGCATTGAAAAGATTCATACTTGAGAATCCAAGAAAACTAGTTCACCAGCATTTCGATGCCCCCGTTAGCTTATCAAATCCTGAACCCTAGTATGTTACTGTGTGCTGCTTACATAAAAAAGGAGTAAATTATCTATTCATTATTATTCTCAGCACCATTACTTTATATACTATATTTCTGTTATTCCTTTTCTTAATATGGGTACATGTTACTTTCATCCACATTGTTTTAAATATCTGCATATCCGTAAACATTTTATGTAATAATTTTTATTAACCATTTTTTATGGCATATCCAAGTGCAAAACAAGTGCAATAGCACTTATTGCTCATCAGCTTTATTCCGTTATTTTTTTATTGTTGCAAGTACCCCCTTATATTTGTTGAAGAAAGATTATTATTATTATATTATTATTATTCGATAAACACAAACTGTGATCGAAAAATATTTAGACGTCTTAATTCTTCGTACGTAAAACATATTTTATAGAAAATTTCATAACTCTTGTTTTCTGAAATTACAATGGAAATTTTTAATAGTGGAGAATCTTGACATTAATGACATAAGACCACAACCTCAGAGTTCTTGCATACGCTGTGTTTCATTGGGTATTATTGTTTTAAAAAGATTGGCCTTGCTGTTTTGTTGACCGATTTGACTATTTTATAATTTGAAACTCAAAATGTTATTTAATTCAATACTCAAATTATTCCTGGATTTTTTTGTCACGAGTATTTTGAGAAAATTAACAATCTTCATCATTAAAATATTAGTGACTTAAAGAAAATCCGGAAGCAACTTGATCACTTGTGATAGTTATATTATATTTTTTTTCAAATCTCTGTGATGTTTCCATTCGTTATTGAAGAAAAAATTATGACAGCCGATGGAAAATAAATTAATGAATATGCACTTCAAACAAAACATGCTTTTTATGAGCCCAAAATTGTAAACTCGTCGCCAACATTTCTCATTTTTGTATTCTTACTTTGGGGAACAACAACTTTTGTTGAGGTTTTACGTTTTATATACCATAGAAAATCTACAAGGAGCTCTATTTCTTTTGAAATACGTCAGCATAAAAAACGGTAGTCTAATATGCTACGATGAGATCCACAAAATATTAAGATTTTTGGAAATAGTTTTGGGTCATCAAACTATAACGTATTATATCAGTGCCAGTTTTACTTTTTCTGTTCGCCAAACTGAAAAAAGACGTTATTGGTGTTCCCAATAGTTTGACTCTGATTTCTGTCTGTTTGTCCGATAAACTGCCACAGCCTCTCATAATTGAATGAATAATCGATGAAATATATGAAAAAAAGTGAGAATAACAATTATCATTCGGTAAAAACGATTTTTTTTTATCACTGACTTACTAACTAACTCAGTTGCTCACTAAATGATCATAACAAATATGGAGCACTATGGCGAATTCATAAAAATAAAGATATAATTCAGAATTCAAAACAACGGACTTATTAGAACTTTTTTCCATTTTGCAGGATGGAATAAATATTTTTTGATATCCATGTTTCATAAACTAGTTGAAAATACCATTTTCGAGCTCATTTATTAGGTAGGGAGGAACTAGACGACTCAATATTAGATTTCACCACTTTTTATTGGCGAACTTTTACATTATTAATGTACGTGTTTTCAATGAAATATTTTCCATGAATAAATGCACTTTTGTGATTATTTCGAAATAACCAGTGATTGCTTCGTTACCAATATCTACTTAACCCTCTATTGCACAAGATCGAATTTTTCTTAAAAAAAAATTTCAACTGTGTATTCTGGCTTGTAAAATACATAGAAAATAGTGAAAAAATTATTGAACCATTATTTTCAAAAACTTTGCCTTTTTAAACTTGGTTCCCAATTGGGAACATTGTACAAAGAAAGATCAGTCATAGTTTAAAATATGTATTCTCACTGCAGTGAATATCAACAATGATACTCTACAAAACATCTTTTTTCATCGTATAAACATAGGTATACTTTACATTTAGAACAAAACATTCTACTTTTTCCATTGCATCCGTCCAATCGGCAACGATTGCGTTGTTGAGAATGTTGGGGCCAGTGACCAATTCCATCAGTTATGGTTTCAAATGGAGGAGAAGCCTCTTTATGCTTCGTTTTTTTATATTTTGACTAGAGAGATGTATTGCTTGGTCTACCTCTCTTATTGCTCACTACATTACTAGATCCTATTGTAGTCAGCACTTTTGCTAACTCAATCCTGAACTGTAAGAGAGGCATTTTTCCATACCCATCAGGCTGGTCCTGATTGTGGTGTTCTGATATGCGTCTGTACAACAACCAAGCATTACATATGACCACATCTATCTTATGGAAAAACAGCCTATGATACCATTTTTTAGATCTAGTACGAATTCTGTATAATCCAAGTAAGGAGTCAAGAAGATCTACCCCTCCCATATGTTTATTGTACACCTTTACAATGTCTGGGCAGTTGATATCCTTCTTTGAGTTATCAGATTTGAAGAATCTTCGAACCTTGTGTGACGGCTGACTGCCAGCAAAAGTGGATAGTAGTGTAACCACTTTATTGTCATACCACTGTACAGCCTTTAGCTGTTGATTTTTGTATGTTGTTATTTTTTCATTATAGGAACCTCTACCTCTTTCTTTCCATTTTTTTTCTGTAGGAAAGCTGCACCCCATCAACCGGTTTTTTCTAACAGTGCCTACACAATCAATTCCATTCTGTGACAAGTGACTGAACAAAGGAATGCCTGTAAAGTAGTTATCACAGTACAATTTGTGATGGAGATTTTTTGGAATGTTTCGACTCATCCTGTAAACAACATTACTTGCAGAACCAAAATATTGCTCCCCTTCTTCTGCAGTTACTTTGCCAGTAAATAATTCAAAATCATATGAGAAACCACTGACTCCTGAAAGGACCCACAACTTATATCCCCACTTATGTGGTTTCTTGGGATTATAGGTTTTTATAGAAATTTTTCCCTTGAAGGGTACTATCTGTTCATCGCAGGACAAATTTTCTTCCATTGAAATTTTGGTACACACTTGTTGAATGTGATCGATAACAGGTTGAATTTTTTCCATTTTGTTTTTCATTTGCTGATTATTATTGAAATGCACATTTCTCTTTATTTCGTGAAAACGGATCTGTGGCATAATATCCGCAACTTGGGAAACACGCGTGTCTGCAGACCAGTACATTCTTGTGCTGGGTAGTTATATAATCGACATCCATAGTAAAATGCCAATGAATTTTTGAATTTCATCAGTTGTTGTTACAAATGGGCGGTTTGGATTGGATTGAACCGAATAAAGCACTCTCACATCTACCATCAACTTCATGAATTCATCCGTGAAAAAAAATTTGAAAATTGCATAAGGAGTGCAAAGTTCTAAAATTTCCTCTGGTAAATCAGTAGAACCACAAAATTTCACCTTGTCGTTGTCTGTGGAAGTTTGATTTTCTGTCCACACTAGCTTGCGCACTTTAGAATTTGCAGAAGATGTAGCGTTTATGAAGTTACTTAGAGGTAGTTCATCTTCAGATTCAAAATTTGTCAATGTTTCATCCAAATTCTGGTATTCTGGAATGTGATCGTCTTCATCTGCAAGAATTGAATCCTCACTATCACTCGGTATACTTCTAATTTGATGAGAACGGTCACTCTTCCCATAGAAGGATTTCGTGGTGATGGATTGCAAAGTTTCATTCATTTTGTGTTTTCAACCGCCTTTACACAGTGTTCCCAAATGGGTACGATTATCTAAAATCAAATTTAGTAGATGAGTACTCATGAAGTAATAAAAAAGAGTAAGTACTTACCATAAGCAGGTTATAACTCACCCAAAACTATTTTTTCAACGCAAAAATAGGTTTCTAAATGACGATAACAACCCCATCAAAAACGTGATAATGGATAACCTCAAACGTCCATGACACGTTCTCCTATTCAAATAGTTACCAACTATGTAATGCCCTGCCACCTACAAGTTAGTAGTCGAACTTATTAAACAACGTTTCCGAGAGGGAACTACGGTCACACCAAGCTTTAAAAATGCAATTTGAAGGAATAGAGATGTTTTGATGCACTTGGTTCCCAAATGGGAATAGAATGCAATAGAGGGTCAAATAAAAACGATTTACTCTATAATTGAAAACTAGTTGGATTTAATTTTGTTCACGCCACCGTGAAAGTAGACACGTCTCGCGTAAGGTCTCGCGCTTTGACATATTCCATCTAGCAAGCTGGCACTTTGACACATCAGTTGAATTAACCATGATTCGAACGAGGACGCCGGCGGTGTGATTCCGTGTACCCTATAAAACTATAAACGACAGTTGTGTCTGTCACTCACATCAATTCAGTCGTAATTCCATCTCACTCATTCGATGGAAAGTGGAATCCTACGGTACACGGAATCACGCAGTGTCTTTGTGAAATAAACAAAATTGAAACAATCAATTATATTAAAACGAGCTTATAGTTTCTCATGTTTCTGATGTGTCTAAAACGATAAACTGAATTTTCATCCTGGAATACGTTGCAGGTTGTTGCTGTATGCTGTAATAAAAGAGGTTAGTGGATCATTCATATTGCTGATGTGTCTTAAACGATAAACTGAATTTTCATCCTGGAATACGTTGCAGGTTGTTGCTGTATGCTGTAATAAAAGAGGTTAGTGGATCATTCATATTGCTTTGTAGGTCTAAGTCTGCGTTTAGAAGAACACTTTTTTCATATTTCAGTTTTGTTTTTTCTTCGTTTCATATCCAAGTTCCAAGTGGGAAGGGTGAATTATCCCACTGTTGAGTCAGTATAATTAATACATTATTCATTCTTATGGATAATTATTGTTGGTTATATTTCCAGAATTTTTATAATGTTGTAAATGAATTTGGATTCAAAGTGTCCACCGACAAAAACAAGTTGATCGGTAATTTTCTGCTTGGTAGACTTCTGCGGCTTACGGCCCATTTATGCAACATTGTCATTGTCACAATCATTGTCTCACTCCTAGTCTCAGTCGTTGTCACGTTGTCTTCAGAAATATTTATATTTATGCATCACAGTCACTAGCATTATTTCAGCAATTGTTTTCACGAATTCTCAATCGCGATTTTGACTCTGAAAAATGAATCTTTTTTATACCAAAGAAGGTGAAATTTTTCAATCATTTCAATAAGAGTCGAAATTATTGTCATTTGTCAATTGGTATCTAGGCACATGCACGTTCTATATAATAATAATAATATTGATTTATTGCATAAATATATATAAACAACTGAGTTACATTTAGTTTAATTATTACTGTGTACCTAATAGAATTTCGTTAAAGGATATACCTAAGTTTTTTATTGAAGTAAACAGAAACCCAAAGAAACCATGGACGGTTGTATATGGGTATTCATACTACAATGATGGTAGATAGGTATTTGGTGTTTGATGGAACAGTACCTAGCACGTGAGATTTGACAACTTGTATAACGGTAGTTTCTTCTCAGATAGAGAATCCTAGTGCCATATCACATGAAAATTTAAGAATTGCGATAGATTTAGAAGTATAATAGGTAGTATATAAATATGAATAATATAAGAATGTGCAAAATATAATATGTAAGTATGTAAAATTATGAAAATGTAGGAAAGCAAAATGTAAAGAGTTCGAGAGAAAAAAAGATAAACAAGAAAAGGTTTGAATGAGGGAAACTTCAACCGAGGAGAACAGATTCAATTATTTTGTATATTTCTTTTCGATCGGATTGTTTATGTACGATTTAATGTATTTTTTGAATAGTTTGAGACTATTTATATTCCGAAGATAATTTTTATAAGTTTCGTGGAGTTTGTTGAAGATTACCGAAGAAAGGTATGCATAACATTTTTTCGCAATTGTTTTATTAATAGTTTTAACGGTAACATACTACCTGTGTTTTGTCTTGTGTTGTACTTAGTGGTGTTCTGGATTTTTCAGTAGGTACCTGTAATATAAGTAAGTATAGATTAATATAGAAAAATCGAATTAAACGGTTTTCTTCACATAAAGGATTCAATATAAAATTGAACCAGAAAATGGTAGATCTCAGGTAAAAAACAACTACTTTCCTGGCAAATACCACGCAGAACGTTGAATGATATTCACCTGAAAATCCATGCATACTTCCATATAATATCAATGGACATTGAATGCAAATGTTTCTTTCTGATAAGCTCGATTATATTTAATTTATGTCGTGTTCACCTAACAATCCGCATACCGGTTTCAGGCTTCTTGGCCCTCATCAGTACGGAGTAGTCAACCAGCCAAAGGTCCAAAGAACTCTGGCTGAAGTGAGACACAATGTGAACAAACCATCATCGAGCTTGTAACACCTATAGGTACGCCGGAAAAGATAAACTTTAACTGGCGGTACCTAGTGACAGAAAGAAACAGCCCGAAAATCTCCCACCTCGATAGGTTTCTAAATAAAAGATTTCTTCTCAGTAGGAGTGGCAAGCCCGTCTAGCATATAGTGAAAGATAAGTGCCATGTGAAGTGGAATGAATAGAAAAATCGAATTAAACGGTTTTCTTCACATAAAGGATTCAATATAAAATTGAACCAGATTCACCTGAAAATCCATGCATACTTCCATATAATATCAATGGACATTGAATGCAAATGTTTCTTTCTGATAAGCTCGATTATGTTTAATTTATGTCGTGTTCACCTAACAATCCGCATACCGGTTTCAGGCTTCTTGGCCCTCATCAGTACGGAGTAATCAACCAGCCAAAGGTCCAAAGAACTCTGGCTGAAGTGAGACACAACGTAAACAAACCATCATCGAGCTTGTAACACCTATAGGTACGCCGGAAAAGATAAACTTTAACTGGCGGTACCTAGTGACAGAAAGAAACACTCCGAAAATCTCCCACCTCGTTTTAACCCTTTAGTAAGAATAGATTAAAGTGCGGTGAATAGAAAAATCGAATTAAATGGTTTTCTTCACATAAAGGATTCAATATAAAATTGAACCAGAAAATGGTAGATCTCAGGTGAAAAACAACTACTTTCCTGGCAAATACCACGCAGAACGTTGAATGATATTCACCTGAAAATCCATGCATACTTCCATATAATTTCAATGGACATTGAATGCAAATGTTTTTTTCTGATAAGCTCGATTATGTTTAATTTATGTCGTGTTCACCTAACAATCCGCATACCGGTTTCAGACTTATTGGCCCTCATCTCTATAGATTAATATGTTGTAATAATATAGCTGCCTCGGATCTAATACGTGACTTTCAGGAAAAACAGAATCGGATGGATATAATAGAGGCTTTCTACAAATTATTGTCAAGATTCTCTTCTGAAGGATATCTAGCTTTCGCAAGTGTGTGTATGAACATGCACCCCAGCTCAGAATACAATATTGCAAGCGTGATTCGACCAGAGTATGATATAAGATTTTTAATTATTTGTGAGTTAATATCTTAACCAAACATTTAAATTTATACAGAAGAATTCTCAATGTTTTGGTTACCTGCTCAGTGTGGTAATTCCATCTGAGTTGAGAGTCAATAGTTATACCAAGGTATTTTATCTTATTAGTTGCATTTATTTTGACATCGATTTGATTTACTTTTAGTTCAAGAGTTTTAAAATCTGTCAAGTGATTTTCATAGCTAGCAAAAGGGACGTAATAAGTTTTCTCAAAATTCACTGTTAGTAGTTTGTGGCCAAACCAGTTGAAGATAGTTTCCACATCTTGTTCAATTTCTCTTTTGAGGTTCTTCCAAGAATCAGAAGTGTAAAGAATAACTGTATCGTCGGCGAAGCTGTGAATTTTCCCCGCAGATTTCTGGGTAAGTAGGTTATTAATATAGATTGAAAAAAGCGTTGGCCCTAGAACAGTTCCTTGTGGGACTCCATATGTTAATATATTTTCATGGCTTATAGTTTCCCCAATTTTTACCGATTGTTTGCGGTCTTTGAGGTAACTTTTAAAGAGGTCAAGTGCTATTCCTCTTATGCCGGAGCCCTCCAGGGCCTCGAATATCTGAGGGTGATCCACAGTATCGAAGGCCTTGGCAAGATCTAGGAAGACACATATTGTCGTGAATTGGGGTTTGTTCACGACTAACTAGGTAGATTCTGACCCTTTGATGATTAAAAAACTTTGTAAAAAAAATATAGAAACATATTTATTAAAATGAAACAATGAATCCCTTCTAGAACCTAGTTATAAATTTCAAATGTATATAGCAGATATGTTTTACTTACACAAATAACTATGGACTAGTTCCAAAAACCATACTCTTCAAATTGATAATAGGGTTTCTTAACCTTTCAAGTCTCAAGTCTCTCAAGTGCCCCCATTTTCCAATCTCTTGGGGCACGGCCAAAGCCCAACGTCGACTCCCCGATCAAACCATCAGTCCTCACTTTTAAAACCTCTTGTTTATGTTTTACACCAATTCGTGTTTTGCAGAATAACAACATTGTGACCCACTTGGAAATTATACTCATTGATTTACTTTACGGGGTGTTCGATACATTTTTGACAATATTGTTGGCTTTCTAGTATCAATGCAGTGATTTATTTCTCCACTTAATTTAGATGTTATATCATTCGTTGACAATCCTGTACGAAAACCAAATTGTTGGTTCGATATAACGTGATTTTTTTCGAAGAAATCATTTATTCTACTTTTTAATGATTTTTCAAATATTTTTGCAAACGTGTTGATAAGAGAAATTGGTCTGTAGTTGACCACATCTTCCCTATCACCTTTTTTGTATATTGGAGTTACTATTGCCTTTTTAAAATTTACAGGACTAAGTCCTGTTATGAATATAGCGTTAATTAAATGTGTGAGTAGAGGCGCTATTTCATTTGTAATAGTTTTTATCGTTTCCGTTTTAATTGTGTCGTCACCAGAGAATTTGCCCGTTTTCAATTCCTTAATAACTGACTCAATTTCTTTATTTTCAAATCATAATAGACCAATGAATAGAGATTTTTTGGTGAAAAAAAATACTACCAGGAAACCGACTGCGCCATCATACGAAAGACGGTTCGTAGTTATATCCTGTTATGTTTCCTACTCACAACTGTCATTTCTAAATTTGTTATAAACATTCAAAAGCATTCTTTATTTTTTTAAATTGTTTTTGACTTATAACTTGAAAACTAATAAAGCAATCTCGATACTCTCAAGGGACGAATTGTAGAAAATCGAATTGCAAAGAAAATGAGCTCTAGCAAATCATTAGTAAGGGAGAAAAAATAGGTAAGAAATACTTGCCAACATGACCGAAAACCGGCGAGTGCATGAAAGCGGCTCGGGAGTGTAGAGCAGCAGATCCATAACGGGCGCAGCGCGCTTGTATTACTATACATACGCTTCTCCGCGACCGCTGCTCTACCACCACTACTCAGCCGCTTTCACGCACACGCCTATTTTCAATCATGTTTGCAAGTATTTTTCACCTGTTTTGAGGAATGAGAATATACGTTTTGTAGTAGTAGACTTCTAGTCTCGGAATCTTCTTGAAAAATTGGAATCGGACCACCTATAACGCATTCAGGTCTGCTGCAATAAAGTGCATTAAAAAATTCAGATTGCAATTATGCCAAAACTAATGATCCGAGTTTTTCACACATAAAGTACATACCATGACGTGGAAAGTTCACACTACAACTCAAAAAGTGGCGAAGTTATGAATTAAAAAAAAAAACTGATTTTTCCGGTTTTTCTCCGTTACTAATAATTCGATCGAGTTGTGCTAAAGTATCGAGATCGCTCCATTATATTTCAAGTTACAAGTCAAAAACGATGAAAAAATTATTTGAATGTTTATAACAAATTTAGCAATGACAGTTGGGAGTAGGAAACATAACAAGATGTAATTATGATGGCACAGTCGGTTTTCTGGTAGTATTTTTGTCACAGAATCTATAGAGCAGAAAATCTCTATTGATTGACCTATAAGCATAAATATTGAAATTTGCCAAGTTTGAAGGCATTTTCTCATGATAATGATTGAGACTAAAACTAAAAAAGTTGCATAAATGCTACCATTGAAATGTACAGATTCAACTCCATTTTATGATTGAGACAGACTGACTAGGACTATGATATTGATACATAGATTGACCCTTAAAAAAACAAATCTTCCTTTTCTTTAAGGCGATATCAAGCATGCCATACCAATACCTGTTACATACATTTGAACTAATAATAAAAGTCATTTTAGTAAAAATCAGCCTTTCATATAGGTAGGCGTAATTTCTGTAAATTAGGACGTGATGAAAATGACTCAAAATAACTTTTGGGGTGGAAATGTATCTTGGGATATGATTAGTTCGGAAATATATTTTAAAATGTGACAAGAAATGCCTTGGGTACTGTGAATTATTGAAAAAGGAGAACAATAAATATTTTTCACTTTGAGGGCCGAGCCACGTTTCCGTAAATTATTAATCGACCCACCGGTTCCTAAGATATTCACAAGGTGTTTTTCGCGAATATACCTAATGCCTTAATTATAGTACAATATCGTAGGATGAATCGAAAATACGCTAACAAAATCTTTTAAATATTTAAATGTACTCTGAATTCGTCCCTCCACAACTCAAAATACTGTGATTTCTCAGCTCTATTCTCGGCCACTGGAAACACTCAACATTCGTCTTTATTTTAACCAAAACATCAATACACCCTTAATTACGTGTTTTCAGCACATTTTTGTATGAACTGCCGCTCCGCGTCGTGCCCTCAAACTCGTTACGCGTGCTTTAAAGGCTCACTTATACACTTGTATCATAATATACTATTATCGATATGGCTTTCATAGAGTAAAATGAACTATCAATTCAAGTAATATACCTTCATTAATTATTAACCTACCTACCTTACGCGGTATGGAAGCAGCAGAGATGTGCCGGATATTCAAAAAATACCATAATACGATATCTCTGAATATTATTGAAGGTTTCTTTGATTTTCACATGTTTAAACTTATGATTGAAGTGGGCGTCATTTCAAATATTAGAAGTGTTCTTGGTGGTGTGTAGTAAATGATCCTATTAGTAGAGTCTGTGGATCAAAACTTGATCGTTTTTTTTCAACAGTCACACGGTACAATATAAAAAGTAATGACGAACAACACACATTAAAAGTATGAATAAACCGCTCTCCACATCTCACAGTTCACAGAAAGACTAAAACTCATATGCTAAGTATTCCTCTAGAGAGTAGAATCATTTTCCTATGAGAAATTTCTTAACATATTTTCTAAATTGCTTTATGTTATTTATGTCTGTTAGTACCTTGGGTAAATGATTATAAATTTGATTGTAAATCAAGGATTGTTTCATCAGGGTGGAAGTGGGAAACGGAAGAACAAGTTTCTTCTCCTGACGAGTGTGCCTTTCTACATGGGCATTCACGAACCTATCTCTGTATTTATGTAACAAACAGACTGTCTCTAGAATAAATAATTCAAATAGGGTTAATATCTTGTATCAGGAAAAAATAGGCCTACATGATTCTCGCATCTTAACTTTGAATATAACTCGCAGAGCTCGTTTCTGAAATGCGAATATACTTTGCAAGAGACCCTGGCTACAAGTACCCCAGAATGGAATTCTATACCGTAAGTGGGATTCAAAAAATGAGTAGTAGGCAGTGAGTGAGGCTGAAAGTCCAAGTTCGCGGGAGATAACATTAATAATATAACAATCTGAAGATAACTTTTTTCTAAGAGATGTTATGTGAGTCTCAAACTTTAAACTACTGTCAATATGCAAGCCAAGAAATTTTGTAACCGGTTTACAGGTAATCGTTTGTGACTCTACTGTTACTTGTTCCCACTTGAATGTTATAAGGTTGGTTTTCGAAATATCCAGAGTCAGCAAATTTGCATTACACCAATTTTTGTTTTTTTTTATATCTTCGGCGATGGATTGGACTAGAGCATTACGATCCTCATTGTGCCAAGAAACTGTAGTATCATCTGCAAACAACGTAAAGTTTCCAGAAATATCAAGGCTAGCCATATCGTTGATATAAAGTAAAAAGAGAATAGGGCCTAATACTGACCCTTGGGGGACTCCACTCACAATTGATTTTTTCTCGGAACTATTTTCCCCCATTATTACTCTTTGATTCCGACCAATAAGGTATGATCTGAGCCAATCAAGAGCTGTACCTCGGAAACCATAATGGGTAAGTTTCCGCAACAGAACTTCATGATTTACACAGTCAAACGCTTTCGAAAGGTCAAGAAAAACTGCTGCAGCTGCCTCCTTTTCATTTAGGTTCGTGAAGATTCTTTCAAGAAAGTCGAAAATGGCGTCTACTGTGCTTTTCTTATTACGGAATCCGAACTGTTCTCTAGCCAATATCTTGTGTCTCTCTAAAAAACCCATTATTCTTCATTTAATAATAATAATAAATATGCTTTATTATCATGAGACAGAATCTTGTTGACAAAGCTTGGTTAATGAATATATATAGAGTAAAAAAATGCAATACATGACAAAAGATAATAAAAAATAAAAACTATGCAAGGGTACAAACAATGTTAATATGGACGATATAAAAGTAAATAGAGTATAAGAATATATGTATATATATAAAAGTGTATAATAGTCAAATTTATAAAAGAGTAAACATAGAAGGTAACAATTTAAATGCACCTTGATTAATAAATATAAAAAATATGAGTGAGTCAGTTAAAAGTTTTCGTTAAAATATTCCTGCAAAGTATAAAAAGGTCTATCAGATAGAAATTGTTTGACTAACTTCCTGAATTGGTAGTCATTTATATTGGCAGATCTTATGTACAGAGGTAAATGATTGTACATTTTCCCACCATTGAAAAATATGGAGTCTCTGGTGATGATTTAACAAGATTCTCAATGATTTTAGATAATGTTGATAAAATAGATATAGATCTGTTGCCCAGAGGAAAAATTGTTGTGAACTTGGATGAATAAGTTGAAATTTACTAATCATTTTCAAGACATTACCAATAATTTTTTTTTGAATTATATGAATTTTATTGATTTTTCTATTATTTTCCACATAATATAATTATGTAAAAAAATTTCATATTTGTAACCGAAATTTATGAAATTGAGTTTTTATATTCTACAAGCAAGTTCTTGTAGATATATGTATATTATGTGTATATAAATGATTGAGCGTCCTCTATTAATTGAACATGTATTTTTTCGTCGTCTTTACGTTTGTATATATATTTTTACTTTTTTGTTCCATACATAAAAAATTATTAACTTTTTTTTTCTACTAATATTTGGAAACCGATACTAGTAGTTAAAAATGATGTTTTAGTTTAAAAAAAAACTCATTTTTTACCACTTTTCACATTCGTTAGTAAATATACTATTTTATACCAGCGAAACAATTTGTTAGACCGAGCCGTCAACAAAATATATTATCCTGTGTAAAAAGTTCATTATTCTATCAGCAACAACGAGTACGTCTCTGCTTTCAGTCGATTACCTGCTTGGTCTCAATAGATGCTTAACGATAGCAACACTTTGTGTCCAATTTTATAGCGTTTATGTGAAAAAAACAATTAATTTCTGGGTACCATCTTTTCTTCAGATTTGTGTTTGTAAAATGAGATTCCGAAGTATGGGATTCTCATTTTTGGACGCCCTGTATATGCTTCAACTCAATAATGAAAAGTTGCAACTATATAGTGTTGAAAGAAAAGGCTGCCAGCTGATGCAAACATTTTTATTTTGGTCCGCATTCATGACCAACTAGTAAAATTCAAGAATATTGGAAATTATGGTCAATTCAACACTTTCTATTCAAACCCTAAAACTCTTTCTACTAGGATTTCCTAGAATTTCTAATAAGATACACGTCTTTCATGTGCGACGAAAGATAAATGAGGGGAAAAGGGAAACATTCTCACTTTAATATTGAATACAAATATTTTTTGGAAAATTGATAAATCTACGAAAATAATGAAGTTATTTATTGTAATTTCTAATATAAAACAACTACTTCCTCGGCTAAAGCCATCCTGGACATTGAACTACATCTGATAGATGTTGTGAAAGGACCCTAACTCAAAAGAAAAAATCTAAAAGTGAAAATTTGCATTTTCATTCAGATAGTTTGATTTGATTTTTATTCCAGTCTCAATTACGGATTTATATAGATTAATGAGGCAAAGAAGAATGTTTTCCAAACAGGAGTACTAACCAGAAATCATTTGTAACATGGATGCAAGAGTGGCATCGCATTCACCAGGCCTTCTATAAATTTTTGTCAACGAAAATGTATTGAAGTCCCAGTGAATGCGATGCCACTCTTTCATCAATGTTACAAATTATTTCTGGAGAGTGCTCGTTTTTAGAAAACATCCTTCTTCGCCTCATTCATCTATATGAGTCGTTTCACAATATCTATCAGATGTAGTTCAATGTCAAGCGTGGCTTTAGCCGGGGAAGCAGTTGTTTTCTGTTAGATATTACAAAAAATAACTTAATTATTGTCGTAGATTCTTCAATTTTCAGAAAAATATTTCTATTCAATATTCAATTGAGAATGTTTCCCTTTTCAACAAATATTATCTTGAACGATGGAAGATAGTGACTAAAGTTTATCTCTCAGTCGCAGATGATTCCAATTCTGATTTGATGAACATCCTCTTCATATCATCAAACAAATCAATAAATGAGGGGATATTGAATTCACATCAGTAGTCATGGAGGCATACAGAATTAAGCTTTGAAAACCCATATGATAAAAAATTTTTAACATAAAATTAAACCGACGAAATACGGAACTGAAAAGTAAAAAATAAATTAAACCTTAGTCTCAATAACTAAGCTCCTGAACTAATGTGAGTAACTAATTTTGAGTCGGCGCCAAACAAACAAGCAAATGAATTAGGTAAGGCGTAAAATGATGGCATCGAGTTGCGCGGTGACATTCAGATAATTTTTGTGAAGTAATTTAATGATCTTCGTTGATTGTTTGTTTGGCGCCGACTCAAAATTAGTAACTTACATTAGTTTAGGAGCTTAGTTATTGTGACTAAGAAGGTTTATTTTATTTTTTACTTTTCAGTTCCGTATTTCGTCGGTTTAATTTTTTGTTAAAGAGTTATTTTTCAATTTTTTGTGGCTGAAATCTACTGATTACTACCTACATGTTTTTTGATTACTTCCAAAATACTTACTTACCCACCTTACTACAACTATTACCAGTTAAATAATATGATTATCTACTTTTACTATTTGTTGTAATATAAATAATTTTTGTTGTTCTGGTAAGCTTATTTCAATACTTTGTATATCATTCCATCCTCCCATAGAATATAATGATTGTGACGGATGTAGGAGAACAAAAATAATGACAATACGATCTGTCATTGTCAACTACATATGTGTGCCTATGTCCACAAGTGAAAAATCAATTATCCCCTATTTTTCTACTCGTAAGGGTGGGAGGTATACCCGATCTAATAAAAAAGAATAATCCAAATCGAAGAACCCAGTACAAAGTTATGCGTGGTTATACATAAAAAAAATAAAAATATACGCGTCGACTAGAGAACCTCCTCCTTTTTGGTTTCGTCGGTTAAAAATACATTAAAATGGTTTGTTACTATGGAGTTAATGGACGAGCTCATAACCAACTACAGATAACAATATAAAAACATGTTTTCATGAAAATAACGGTATTTACAGGAATGATGGCTCAATTCTCGTTGTTCTGCTCCCCAGTCTGTACCATGCGGAACTCTAATCTCTCTCATTGTACATGTAGGTATACCAAAATCGAATCATTCAAACACAATCAACCCATTCATAACCTACGACCGAAGATCAAAGATGCAAATGCGCTATCGCGCGACCAAACGGTCCGTCTAACCCGAATATGAATAGCAAATGACCGATAATCTGAAAATCAAAACGCAATTAATCAAGACGGCCTCCTCTCTATTAGCATACGCTCTATGACCAGATTGCATAATCCATCCATTATTCAAAGCTCTTAGTCAGAACACACATGACTGATGTATAATGACTTACTAGAGAGATTGTTTATGGGAACCGTACGTTCTTCCCGATATATTAGCCCTAATCGATTGGCGCAGTAACTCATGCGTGACATGGGCATGCAAAACGACCAGCAACCGATAATGTTTGTGAATTGGCACTATTTTGAAAAATAGCTCGATGGCACGGTCAGTGGGAATAGTATATTATTTAACGAGCGGTACTTGATGAATTACAACACTCGCCTGCGGCTCGTGCTGCAAACTTCATCTGCGTGAGTTATGACCATTACCGCAAGTTGAATACTATACTTTATCTACGACTATAATAATAAATACTAAGATACAAGTACAGAGAAAGAACTTTATTCACAAATCTTAATAGTTACAATGCTATAAAAATGTTAATTGTAATTATTCATTTTTTTTATTAATAAAATTAACTGTAAAGTTTGAACAACCAGTAAACTGAATACGTGGGACTGAATTATGCAAGTTTATTGTTTCATTTTGGGTTTGTTGCATATATGTTGTTGATGTACTGACTGGTTGAGGTGTTATTTGCAGTATCTGTCTTATTCTTTTCGGAATCATCAACGTACCCCTCAGCCACAGTAGTTGATCGCCAACCGCCATGGCGTTTCAGTGCCGTTATATCCCCTCCAGCATCTACTAATAAAGTTGCCGACGAGCGGCGAAAACAATGCCCTGTATATAAATTACAGTGTGGTAATTTTAAAAATGTAGCAATGTCTTTCCCCATTGCTCCAAATTTATTAATGCCAATTCTTTGTGAGTGATATTTTCCATTTTGAAATTTAAAGAATAATATCGTTTGCGATATATCAGTAGGACGAAGATTTAAATATTTCTTAACTATGGCATAAAAATTTTCCGTAACAATGAATTTTCTGGCAATTTTTGTTTTTGTATTTGGTACACTGACCATAAAAATAGATCTTCTAAATCTGTAATTTGCATAGAGTGCAATTCTGCTGCACGACAAGCACCCATAATGCCCTTTATTAAAGCAACCTAAAATAAATTATGTAATTGACTAGATGATAAAAACGATTGAATATTGTGAGATCTACTACTTTTGTCGCCAGATATTTCTCATCAGGAGCTTCATTTTTGAAATTATTAAGTTGTTCTGGCCTAAAAGTTTTTGCCTTTTTAGCTACATGTTTCTCTGATTGACGTTTAAGAAACGTGCGTAATTTCAAATAATTCTCTATATTGATTCCGTTATTTATGTTGAGTATGCTTCTTAGCATGGAGTAGAAAGTCCATAGGGGCGATGCTTTATATTTAGTGCTAAGTTCACTAAAATATGCCAAAAGTACATTTTCTGTGAACGTTGACTTAATGTTCTTGCTGCTACACCAATCTTGAAATTTTTGTATACACCTTTATATTTGTTTTGGGATTTCTCGGGCAATAAATTCTGTATGGTAACATTAGCTACTTGTCTTATTTCTGGAGGTGTACATAATAATTCATCTTCACTATCTGAATTCATCTTTTTCAGCACAAAATTCAGACTAATTAGGTATTAACTTAATTTGAAAACGTCAAAATGATTCAAGTGACAGTACTCCCCTCAATAACAATAATGGACTGTTACCTTTTAGTCTAAGAGCCAGTGAACGGCAGACCACACATAATTTAGGAAAGCCTAAAATTTCCTCAGTGAGTCTGTTATACCCACCAACCATGAGGTGGAGGCTAGCTAAGCGCGGTCGCGGTGGCCCCAGCTACACTCAGGTGCGAAAATTTCAAAAAATAATAATTTCAAAAGTATTTTAGGAAACTTGAAATTCATATATATTATTCTTTGAAGTTTCAAAAGCTTATACTTCTGAAGGCAGACCTTTACGTCGGTTCCTTTGACCTGGCAGACCGTAAAATCTTTCTCCTGGGTGTAGTAGTTATATACGTTGTATATGGAATAAAAGGATTTCCGTTCTTTATTTCTATTATTTGATATACTACTGTCGTATTCTTTCTCACTCAAGGTTTTTTTTCTGCCCTCTAACGGACATCACGGAAACTATTTTAAGGCCTGAAAACAGGTGTACAAAGTATGCTACATATGAAGAAAAAACAGTCAACGGTGAATTCGGGAAAACAGCTCAATTTTATATGGTATACATGAAGCTAGTACAGCATTTTCTGACTCTGAGTAGGGGTATTAGGATTGGAGATTTTGAGCTCTTTAAGAATGTTTTACCGAAAATTACCAACTTATTTTTTGCTTGTAACCATCAAAATTATGCCAGATGGGCTGTCAAATATCATTATAGTCTGATGAAAGTGGCTGAAACTCACCCAGGATTGGAAGAAGAGTTTAAAAATGGATTCTCTGGAATAAAACGGACTGCAAAACCACTTTCAAGACAACCTGTAGATTTGACTTTGGAGCAAACGATTAACGCTGATGCCGCTAGAAGACTTACCGGAATTGTATACTTAACCGATTCAATTTCAGCTCGTCAACGTTGGGCAAGGAGCCATGACATTCGCTCTACTGTAATAACTAACGTTTTGGAGGAAGTAGGACTTGGGAAAAATCAGGATATTTCTGCCGAATTACAGCCATCAAATATTAAAAAAAGCACAGAACAACTGGAAAATTTCATCAATTATTTTGATCAGTATATCAACCCATTCAGTCATGACTTACCTATGGATCAATTATTTAACATTGCATCTGGAAAAGCTGACTCGATTAAGGTTGAAAAGTTTCTCCTACTATTGAGGAAAAGATCAACGAGAAACATTTATAACTGAGTGCTCATTGGACGTTTCTCGATTCGACCGAACGATAAAAAAAACATCTATTGACAATTTTTCCAGCCAAATTGAAGAAAAAAAAAATTTTAAAATTGGCGGAAAAGACAAAAAAATTAAGATCCAACGGGACTTATTTGGTCGCATGATGGGGATTTCAATGGATCATAAAATCGATGTCCTACGAATTTTATCATACCCTATCACTCCTGTTCCTCTTGCGATATGCCATTTAGACGGAACGATCTATAAGACCGACAAATCAGCTCTTGCCAAATGCCTAGAAGCTAAAATTGATCATAACCCACCAGGCTATTCGGATATTTACTTGATAGACGGATTTTTTATACTTCATGCGATGAAAGAAATTCCAAAAACGTTTGGAAGCATTTCCAAGAGATTCTTGCAAATGATAACTAAATATCCTGCAAATAGAATCGATGTAATCTTCGATCAGTATTGGCATCCCTCGATAAAAGATCACGAGCGACAACTGCGAAAAGAGGCACCACTAATGAATTATTCAATTACCGGGCCTGATCAAGTGAGGCCAACAGATTTTTCTTAAGAACTGAAGAACACAAACTTCAAAGAAGCTTTAATTGATTTTTTTCCAACTCATTGGATAAATGATGAAATTGCTCCTTTCATTGGCAACAAATTGATTCACCTCAATTCCCGAACTTGTCGATCGTACAAAACAAATAATGGAAAAGTTGAATCAACTATTATTGAAGATCTTAGTTGCGACTTGCATGAAGAGGCTGATACTAAAATTATTTACCATGCATGTAACATCGTTGACCAATCTCATGTTGTCATTAGAGCCAGTGATACTAATGTATTAATAATTATGATCGCTAATATGAAGAATTTAAAAAATGCTTCTTTCCATATTTCGATGCTTATCAGAACTGGTAATCATGAGAGATTCATTGACATCACCAAAATATATGAAGAACTGGGTGAATTATTAGTGAAGCTTGAGTGGATTCCATGCATTTACCGGATCGGACTTTAATCCAGCTTTTTTTAACAAAGGAAAGAAGATACCTTTTGGCTTATTGAAAACATGTGTGGAATTTCAACAAGCTTTTGCAGATCTTGGTGATCCGAATTTAACAGAGGAGCATTTACAAAGTTTGTTCGACATCATCCAAAAGTTTACTTGCCAAATGTATGCAAAAAAATCAGTGGACGTGGATGATG
Source organism: Gonioctena quinquepunctata (assembly GCA_018342105.1). NCBI lineage: Eukaryota > Metazoa > Arthropoda > Insecta > Coleoptera > Chrysomelidae > Gonioctena > Gonioctena quinquepunctata. Next base: position 744,643 of record JAFIRS010000323.1, on the reverse strand, counting down.
GGAGATTCCAGCTTTTCGTCAGTAGCTATGAAGCTACTGATGTTAATGAAAATTTCACAAAAAAGGTCAAAAGTTTCGATGCAAGTTGTATACCTCCTTGTAAAAGCGAGTTATTTCAACAGTTTCTGAGAGCTCATTATATTTTGAGCATTTGGAAAAATGCTTCTCAAAAACAACCAACAACGTTGACTCCACTTGAGTATGGTTGGGTAGAGGAAGAAAACTTCTACATGTTCAAATGGTTTGAGGGAGATCAACTGCCATGTCTAGTCAGCAACTTGATTGATGATTCTCAAGGTAATTATTAGTTATAAAATTGACTTTAAATAAGAGACTCGATTTGCTAACTTTAATTTTACTTTACAGAAACTGAAAAAGCAGATGATGAAATTCATTCTCATGATGAAGACGATGATTCAGAAGATGATACTGAAGTATGAAGAGAAAATAGAGATAAAAATATAATTTTTCCATGTTTTGATGTTTTCAATTAATTTTTTATTATTTTTTTAATTACTATTTTTTAATTTCATTTTTTAAATTCATATTTGTGTTCAAGAGTTAAAAAACAAAAATAATTATGTCACTAATATTTTCATAATATCATTATTATCCTCTAAAATTCAATATTGGTTCGTAATGACCCATTTTTCCCATAATCCATTCAAAGACAGTAAGTACGTTCATTCATTCATATAACTCATATTATTTCTAAGATTCATAGTAGTTCATGAAATAGTTAGCTGATTTGATACCGTAAAAAGTAGTTCTATATATTTTTATACTCGCGGAGGAGAAAGATTTTACGGTCTTCCAGGTCAAAGGAACCGACGTAAAGGTCTGCCTTCAGAAGTATAAAAAATTTTTTTTTTTTTTTTTTTTTAAATTTTAAAATGTCTGCCACCACTTTAGAACCGTTATAATCGTCTGCCGTTTCATTTTTAAATAGCTATAGTAGTATATTTTGACATATATAAACGGCAGCTTTCCTAAAATACTTTTTTAGATCATTAAATTATCACACCTGTCGCACCTGAGTGTAGCTGGGGCCACCGCGACCACGCTTAGCTAGCCCCCACCTCATGGTTGGTAGGTATAACAGACTCACTGAGGAAATTTTAGGCTTTCCTAAATTATGTGTGGTCTGCCGTTCACTGGCTCTTAGACTATTTCGGCCAAACGGCTTGTACAGAAGAACAGAGCCACCTTGATATGCGGTTCGTAAATAATTCCATGAATCATTTCCTATTTTTTATTATAATGAGTTATAGTAGTGAGTTATTATAACTTACGTTGTTTGTTTATAGATACTATAAATTGCTCAAAAGCTGTTGAATAATCAATATATAATTCAATAGGAGTAGATAAAGGTATATTATTCAACGAGCGAGAAATGTGGCCATTACTCGTGAGAATGAAGTTTGTCGACGTGAGCGCCGTAAATCATTTGAGCGAGTAATGGCTATTTCTCGCGAGTAGAATACTATACTTTTTCTGTGACTTATATCAGGACTATTTGAAAATAAGATTCATTTGTGAATGAAATCCTAGAAGAGTGTAATTCATTTAATTGCAAAATAGGAAGTTTTTATTAAATGAAAAAATCTATAATTATATTTCGAAAAATTTCATAACATAAACAAAATCATTTTTTGTTAATGAAATCAATAGTAAAATTGGAACAGTTGGAAATCATAAGTGAAGGTATCGAGGATTCTATATCCAAATTCACATTTCCATTTTTCATTTCCGAAGTGTTCTGTGCAATACATGTTTGTGAGATGTTGCTGGTACTGGTAGACGGTTTCATTGAACCCAATATTTTTTCTGCAGTATTTTTCATCGAATCATCTATGTATCCTTCCGCCACAGATGTTGACTTCCACCCTCCATGCCTCTTCAAAGAAGTGATGTCTCGAACCGCACCCACTAGCAGGGTGGCAGATGATCTACGAAAGGTATGCCCAGTATATAGTTCTGGATTTGGAAATTTCAAAAATGTTGCGATTTGTTTTCCCATGGCTCCGAATTTATTTATTCCAATTCTTTGATTGGTGCATTTACCTTCCTGATAATTCAAAAAAATTAATCTGTTAATATATTACTCGGTCGTAGCGTGATATATTTAATACAAATATGGCGAAAAGGCTCAGTTATGGTGAACTTCCGAACAATTTTCGTTTTGGTGTTTGGTATGGTGACTAATATAGCCGATCCAAGATCTTCCAAGTCCCCTATTTTCATAGAATGCATTTCATTCGCACGACAGGCTCCCATTATTTCCATGATCAGTGCAACCTAAAAAAGGTAAATACAAAATATTTCCAATTTTCGTTATTTTATTCAATTTCAAACAGTTTGATAATTGTTAAATCAGTGGTTCGAAAAGAAAAAAAACTCACTGGCGACGGCGTGATTCGAACTCACGATCAATGGATTGAAAGTCCAGAGCTTAAGCTATGTGCTACCGAGGTGCTTGCAAATTATAGTGATATGAAGCTATTCAAGTTCCTAACTAGGTTCCCTCATTTTGTTAAGTGAACTTTTGAAAAAATATGAATTTCTTACCTTTCTCGCAAGATATATTTCGTCAGGTGCTTTGTTTATGAATGAATTTATTTCAACTGGGGTGAATGTTTGAGCCTTTCTCGCGGTATATAACCATCGGATTTGCGTTTCAAAAACGCACGTAATGTTGACGTCGTGGTTGGTTAGAATGGTACTTCTTAGCATTGAATATTGTATCCAAAGCGAGGACGATTTATATTTTTCAGCTAATTGGGAAAAATATGCTAGAAGTACTTTTTCCGAAAACGAATTTACATTATTTTTCTTTCGCCAATCCATGAAAATTGGATATATCCTCTAATATTTTTTTCCTTGTTTCCTTGATTCCATGTTTCTTATTTCAGATTCAATAATATGAGGCAATCACAAAACATAAAGGTAGCAGTTATGTAACACTCTTTGACTGCATTTTAAAGCCAAATCTTACCACTAATGAATCATGCAATTCCAGAAAAAGGAATTGTAGATCAGTTCAAGACAATTTGGAGCCTCAATATCGCGATATAGATAGATAGTGTAACGAACCTAGGCCGGACCTGTCGCCTCGCGCGTTGCCGTCGACAGCGATGAGATCATCCCCGGAGATATTCGAGAACCATCCAGTCGCTCTGCCACGGAAAACAACGGTCAATATTGGAAACAATTGGAACATGCCAGAATTCGAAACATCGAGAATGCTGTATCGGAGATAAATAGGCGACCCTCAAGTGGAGTCAGAACAGTCTGAACGAGCCCATACGATCGAGCTATACAGTGGAGTAGTAATATAAATTAAGTTGTAGATTAAGTGTGAAATAAATTAGTAGAACCAAGTTAAGTTTATTTACGTTACAATAGATAGATTTTATTAATCCTTTTTGCTACATATTATGTAGATGGGACAAGTCATAGTTGCATAGGTTCATACATACATAAAAAATATACTCCAAGTCTAGGTAAAATCTGATTAAAAAACATTTCACAATAAAAATAATTAAATCAACACATCGTTATTTACAATAAATATATAAATATAAAAACGAATTTGAAAACACTGTACCGAGACAAGAACATTTAAAAATTAAAAATTCTCTCCGTAAAAACATTTTTCTGATAAAAAAAGTTTCAATTTTTTTAAGGTATGAGGTTACAAGGTCTCCATATCATTTGGCAGTAAGTTATAAATGCGAATACCAACAAATTTAGGAAATTTTTCATATTTTGCGTGATGGTGTTTTCGAGTTGTGATCATATTTTCACTCCTTATATTATAATTATGCATTTCTGCTTTCATTTGTAGCAAACCTTTATTTTCATGTATATGTTAATGTTTTCAAAATCAACAAACTTGTGAGTGTCAATATTTTGTTTTGTTGGAATGTCTCTCCACAGGAAGTTCTATAATCTAAATTGAATGTCAATCTCAGCAGTGCTTTTTGCTTTATGAAAATCCTGTCTGATCCAGTAGCTAGTCCCCAGACAGCAATATTATGATATATAATCGAGTGAAATTTAGCATAATAAACTGATATCACTGATTTTGTATTTAACTTACACTTGAGAGTTCTTATCAAGAAGTATGATTGATTCAATTTCTTACATGTAAAATCGATATGTTCTTGCCATGTGAAGAGTGAGTCAATCATTCCCAAAATTTTGTCGAACTGGCCAATTCTAAAGATTTGTTTTGGAAACTGTGATTGAGGTTATGTAGACTTCTAGATGAATTCGCAAATTTCATGCATACTATTTTGTTTAGGTTCACAATGAGTCTGTTCTTGTTACACCAGTCATTAAATTCAATTAGAACTATATTCAGTAATTGTGTTATATCGTCAGATGTTTTACTAGAAAGAATGATAGACGTGGACGTGTCATCTACGTAAAGGAATATTTTTCCATAACTTATGTTATCAGGAAGATCATTCAAATATAATAAAAAAATGAGTGGTCCAGGAACGCTGCCTTGAGGGGTACCCGTTGTTACAAGAAATGTATCTGACATAATTCTGAAAATTAGCCATTCTATAAAAAAAACTGAATTATTTTAATATCTCTAGTACGAAAACGCCCAAAGCGTTTACTCATTTAAGATATGACTCGTGATTAGTGACTCCAGAAACCAATCAGAATTGAAATTTACTACTTCATTCATAGAAGACACGAGTGATTTCTCTTGTCTTCCACTCTTCAAAATACGCACGGAACAGTTCGGTGTTTAGTTGTGAGAACCAGATAATCTTGGAAACAGTGATTGGCAACAGTGTTCACATGTTATTCCCAATCACACTAAGTCACAATGATATAATAATAATAATAATGTTCATTCTTTCACTGATCATTTCACACGATTTTTATTCAAAGTAGAAATTGGATATTATAAAGAACGAACAAAAGAGCAGCCATAGGGAAGTTAATCCGCGCATGGCTATAACTATATCTGTTTATACAGTGTCCGCCAAAAACTTGACACCATATTTTTTTTTATTAATAGTTTCTCAGAAAATTTAATTCCTTAGAAAAGTTGGTGCATTCAATTTGACTTAATACGCGCATAACCGTTATTATCAGTGGCGTACGGTTAAGCGGGAATCGGCCGTTATTCTAAAGTCACTATAGAGTAAAGTGACATTAATATGGAAAATATCGAAACATAAAAAAAAAGTTGTTTGCAAATAAAATATATTCCCAGTTATCCAGTTTAGTATACCAATTACTAATTTCAATAATTCCTTAATGAGAAATCAACTCATTAAGCAGTTATCGAAATTAGTAATTGGTGGACTAAACTGGATAACTGGGAATATCTTTTAATTGCACACAACTTTTTTTCATAAATGTTTTCGATATTTTCCATAGTAGTGTCACTTTACTCCTTAGTGAATTTAGAATATCGATCGATTCCCGCTTAACCGCACGCGTATTCAGTAAAATTGAATGTACCAACTTTTATAAAGAATGAATTTTTCTGAGAAACTATTAATGAAAAAATTTCCCATATGGTACCAAGTTTTTGGCGGACACTGTTTATAATGTTAATAGGATACAATAAATAAGTCTAATGTGTAGATTGACAATAATTGGCACAGTAAATAAAATCATGTATAACCCAGTTAACACAAACATCCCCGAGATGTCGCATTCATATCGCCAAATGTTACAAAAGTGATTCCCCATTATACGTCGCTGTTACCACCAAGAGATTCCAAATAAGATAAAAGGTTCACATTGCTTTTCTCATTTCGGTTGATATGAGACGAATATGAATGTGAATTTGTGAATCTCTCTGACTTCTCAAGCACATTCATTGCTGAATCGAAAATTTCAGTAGTTTAGAATCCCATTTTCATGTCTCGATGGTGAAGAAGTGATTCGCATTATTTTAAATAAAGTGACCTTGGTGAATATCAGTTTGTGAGCCTCTTTAACCTCTCAGGAACATTCAATTTTGAAATGAAAATCATAGTGTGCGGGAATCACAACTTTATGCCGAACAATATTTTACAATAGGTATACAATAATACATTTAAAAACATCAATGTTACCTATATGTCGGTCGGGGGAGGGGATTAGGCTGCAACGCAATGTAATTCAGACATTTTTTTATACATAATACCTATGTGAGTGGAGTACTATTTCATACATCATTGATATTGACATATTATATATATACCTAACATAATTTTTTCAAAAAGTCATGAAAAAACCACATAGTTTTATATTATGTGGTATTATATTTAAATAAATTCAAAGCAAATGCTATCTCGAAATTGAATAGGTATACGTATCTGACTACATGATATTGACGATGATCATCTCTAGTGTAGAGAGACCATAGAAATAATATATTATATCTTACTCCAAGATTATGATTTCTATGAGACTCGAGATTGAAATGTTATTTATTCGAATGGAATCTCAACAGAGAAATTCAAATTACCTATATGGGTACCAAGACCGACTTCGTCGCTAACAAAGGTGTACGTATCATCTACCCAATATAACTCAGTGTTAAGAAACGAGACATAATTTTTTTTGTTGCAATTCAGTGAAAATTCATGGCTTTTCCACAGTGCATGAAGTTTAAAATTATTCAAATAAAACCTAACTCCCGCTCAACCTGCGTAATCATTCAGGCGGCGCAAAATGACCAATAGGGCCCGAAATAGAAGTTCTGGAGATGGCAATATGAATTCGCAATTTGACTCGCAGGTGTGATGTGAAACGTGGATGTGAGTTCCCCTAACATCTCTGAGATCAATTTGTGTTTACTGGGAAGTTACTAGTTATTAGTAAAATAAAAGGAAGCTATGAGTACACACACACCCCATGCATACACATATACATGCATAGATACCCATACACGCGCTTACACCCACGTACTCATATATTTGTAAATAATTCAACACAAACATTTATAAAACTATGGGCACCTGTTCGGGTAGACTAATTCACGATACATTCACGATGACACACCTAAACATTTTAAAATACCAATTAATAGCTTTGTATGTGTATTGATTGTTTCAGTTGTTTTTGAGATCAATGATTTGGTGAACGTAATTTCGATCATGGCCAGATATCCATTTCCTTAGCTTTGATTTAAATAGGGGAAAATAATTTAGTGATTTCAAATGAGGGGACAGCAGATTGTAAATTCTCGGTCCAAGATATACGCGACTTCTTTGTCCCAATGTTTTATTCATTCTTGGAATGAGGACAGAATTGTGTTGTCTGGTACTATGGTTTGTAGCCAATTTTTCACTATTTGTCTTATATTGTTTCAGTAGTATCGCTTGGCAATATAACTGTCGTACATCAAAAAAACGCTCTCCTGATATAATAACTCAAAAGAGTACCTAAAGCCTTTTCTGAGTATAATTTTTATGGTCCATTTTTGTGCTACTTCTAGTTTATTGAGATAGTTATTGGTTAAGCCACCCCAGGCAATTATGCCGTATGTCAGGTGAGACTGGACAAGGGCAAAGTAAAGAATCCTGAGATGGCATAATGTACAGAATTCGGAACATATTTTTAACTTTCTGGTTAGTCCACGTATTTTATGTGTGAGTTTATTTACATGCACATCCCATCTTAGGTGGCAATCGATATATATTCCCAAATATTTAATACTTGACTGAGCCATTATTCCAATTATATCGTTGTGTATTTTTTTATTTATTTGTTTAAAGTTTGGTAGATTCGATAAATAACTAGTGAATGGGACATAAAACGTTTTTTTCGTGTTAATGGTGAGTAGTTTACTTCTGAAGAATTGTATGATGTATTTGAAATCTTTTTTTGTTTTACATTCAAGGGAGTCCTAGGTTTCGTCTTCATAAAATACTGCTGAATTCGCGGACTAATGATGTCTCCTTCAATTGGTAGGTCAAATAGTTCATCAACATATATCGTAAAAAGCATTGGCCCGAGAATTGTTCCTTGTGGTACTCTATATTTAATGTCTTTCAGTGTACTGATTTCATTTCCGATTTTAACACATTGTTTTCTATTACTCAAGTAGCTCGTTATCAGCGAGAGACAATTTCCACGAAATCCTATTTTTTCCACTGTGTTGATCAACATTGGCTGGCTAACAGTATCAAAGGCCTTAGCCAAGTCAACGAAGATACATAGGGCAGATTTATTCTGGTCCATTGCCTTGTAAATCTTTTTCGTTAGGTGTGATATTGCATCTTGCGTTGACTTAGCCTTCCTGAATCCGAATTGTCGACTGGAGATTATCTTATATTTATCTAAAAAGGATGTTATTTTTTTCTTCAATATTTTCTCGCATACTTTATCCAGGTTGGATAGTAGTAGGTCTGTAGTTTTCAGGTAGTGTTTTATGTCCTGCTTTGTAAATCGGGGTTGTACCTGCAATTTTCAATGACCGGGGAAAATATCCGGTATTGACAGAATTATTAATAATGTTGGTCAATGGTGATACTATGTTTTTTGCAATTCTTCTCGAAGTTTCCGCAGTTATATTGTCGAGTCCGGCTGATTTTTCAGTTTGAGAGTGTGGATGGTTTCACAAATTTCTATTTCTGTAACATCAGATAATACGATAGAGTTACGAGATGACTTGATCTTGGTATTTTCATTGAGTGGTTTCTTAATTTCTTTAGCAGTTTTTCACCGACACCCGTGAAAAAATCCCCCAAAATTTCACATATTTCAGAAGTGCTTTTTGATATTCTTCCCGACGAGTTTATAATGGCCGATACTATTCTGAAAACAATTCAATACTGTGTCTTTTGTGTGTGTTTTTGTGATAATTGCGATTCGATAAGTGCTTCAAAGCTGTATATTGACCTCATCTACTAGTTCTGACGTTATCTACCAATTTGGATATAACGAGGTTCGTTTGTTTTCATCACTTTGAGATCATATATTTATCTACCGAATATCTATCGCAAGCATTGTACTCTTTTTGTACATTTACCGCACAATCAATTCAACATTCCACATTATTAAAATGTTAATTGGATTATTTTTCCATGATAATCTTCAAGTATTTCTCGATGGAGAAAAAATCGAAAGAACTGCAGAATTTTAGGAATGGGAAAACCTGACACAGATTGATTAAAGGTGACACGTAGTATCCGGAAATACAATAATATACAAAGCATTTCATCTGAAAAAGCGAATGTGTGATCCACCCTGTATACACGAAGCATCTTGAAAGTTTCAAAATAATTTGGAAATATGACACCATGACCTCCCCAAAGGCAATTCATTAGCATTCTAAAATGAGGGAAATATCGAACTTTACCACACTAATTGACCACCCGGTATATGTTTTTTCATTAACTGCAGTTGGAATGGGGATAATACCAATTGAGACTCATTGTCGCAAGTTGTCGGGTATAATCTTTGTTGATTATGTGCCTGAATATCAATATTTTCTTTCTCAAGGCGAAATTAGAATGTTTCTTTATACTTTTTAGATTTAACTTGATGGACCGTATGTTTATTACGTCGAACAGGGAATTAAATATAATTTTTCATGGCGTCTCATAGGAGTTTATCAGAGTTATATCTAAACCACATCATGAATACCAACAACACAAACGATTGTTATCTATTTGCGTGCTATTTGAATCCACTTCGAGCGATAACGCTTTCCCAACGGATATTCAACATTTCTTCGATTTTCCTGTCCGGCCACAAAGAATTGGTCGGTCGACTCTATCGTAGCCCTATTTACTGCAAGCCATGATGGGAATTGACAACATCGCAAAGAGTCCAGAATGGTTGAGTTTGTTTAGTTTGGTGAAGTGAAATTATTCCAAAAAGTAATCAATTATCATCATACTCTATAAATATAAAAGCTTTGCCCCCATAATGTTTGCCCGACAATGAAAACACACGTTTTAACAGCTCTACCACCACTAGGAGGTTCAGTTAACTGTTTTTAAATCGTGGTTTCCCCAGTATAGTTCAATCGGCAGGGCTTTTTTATCTTGGAAAATGCGTTTTGTCATATATCTCTAAACGGTTCGTCGGATGCGGAAAATACAGATATTTTTTTCTAGATAATTGAATGTTTTTTCATTATATTTAAATATTTTTTTCTGTAAAATCAATAGTTATGCGAGTTTTTGAGTCAAATTTGGAATGCATGCTTTTTCTGTGAATAACTCAAAAACAATTGATCCTACGTGAAAAATAGTTATTTTAAAAATTGTAGAGCGGAAAATTGTCTATAAATTGTCCTGAACTATTTTTCCTATCTACAATAGTTTTCGCACGGAAATTATTTATATACAATGAGACTGAGGTAAGGAACAAGAACAGTGAGATGATTTCCGAAGGAATTTGTTGTAAAATGGGAGGTCATTGGTGTTGAAGTTGTTCTTCTAAATTGTTGAAATGAACTAAGAACTCAGGTTTTATCATATCAGCAGTCATTATTTATATGACCCTCAATAGATTAGTTGAGATTTTGTTGTTGATGACAAGTGTCTTGAATGTCAAAATATATATATAAAAGTCAATATATAGATCCGATATTTTACAATTATTCACGACTATTTATCAGTAAATATGACAGGTTATAGGCCCAGGCAGCTTCTAGTTGTGCTGTGAATTAGTTGTGTCGTTGAAAAGTCATATCAGAATGGATTCAGCGAAGCACATCAAACCATTGACCGGTGAGTCAGACTGGCCTATGTGGCAGAGAAAAATCAGGGATCTGCTTGATTATCACGAAGGATCTTTTGATGTTATCGATGGAAAGCTACAGAAGGCTACACCATTAGAGCAGAACGCAACGGAAGCTCGGACTAAAGAACACAAAGAGAAATCCTACTTGTACCGCAAAGCTAATAGTTATGCCAAATCAATGATATCTTCTTCAGTTACTGATTCAGTTTATCAGAAGATCATGGACAAAGAAACAGCACATGAATCTTGGGAAGCATTGAAACAGTAGTTTGAAGCAACATCAAGAGATCAGCTTTTCGAAATATGTACAGAGTTTATCGCGTTTGTTTGGACACCATATAGCAAAGTTAAGGAGTTTGTGGAATGAACTTAATAACGGACTCAAATCTAAAAATTTACTAGAACCACCAGATTTGATGCTAATTTGTAAAACTCTTCACATTTTGCCAAAATCTTTCGAAACATTCAAAACTAGTTGGATGATGTTAGCGAAAGAAGATGATAAAACATTTGAAGAACTGATATCTCAGTTGTGCATGTCTAGGTAGGTTCCTAGGAATTCAACTTCATCTGGTATTTTTAAATCGTCAATAGTGTGAGTCTCAGCTGAGTTATGAAATTTGACAGAAATTGATTTTGAGGTATTTAGTATGAGATTATTTCTTTGACACCATGCACTGAACTGATCGATAACGTTTTGAGAATTTCTGAGGAGTTGTTCGAAATTTTGGCCAGATAATGTTATGGTAGTGTCATCAGCAAACATTGTAACAAGGCATTCCATAATGCGGTAAGTCATTCACATATAAGAGGAATAGCAAAGGTCCTAGGATAGAGCCCTGGGTCACACCCAGTTTGACATTTCTTGCCTATTAGTCATGTAGGACTCAATCCAGGACATATTTGTTGCTATCGATCTCAGTGTATAAATGACTCAGTAGGTGGTAAGAAGCTGTTTGAATAGATTTGTGTTTGCTGAATTCCTGCTGAGATTGACACAACAGATTATTATTTTCCAAGTGATCTGAATTTCTGGCAGCAAGGAAATTTGTCTGTAGTTGTCTATTTCTTTCGGGTTTCCTTTCTTGTGAACAGGGATAACAACTGCTTTTTTTAGGATATCTGGCCTAGTGTTAGAGATTTGTTCATGAGATAAGTTAGTGGTTGAATAATGGTCGGGATTATTTCCTTTATTATAACAATTGATAGTTCGTCGAAGCATGCAGATTTTTTATTTTTCATTTCAGTTAGGGTTGTTGCTATCTCATGTTCAGTAATGGGTTGAGTTTGGAACGGTTCAGTTACATTGGGATTTTTTGTTACGGTACATTGGAGAGACAAGTTTTGTCCAAAGTGATTTGATATAGCAGTTTCTGTTACATTGGAAAAGTAATCAGCAAACAATTCAGACGGTTCATTCGGCTGGGTTATGAGACCCTCTTGTTCGAGAAATATTGGATTTTTAAATTTGTTTTTATTTTTTCCCAGTTCATTGTTGATGATCCTCCATGTCTCTTTGGTTTTGTTTTCTGAATGATGTATTTTGGTGCTAAAAAAGTTTTTTTTTGCCAACTCTGTCTTGTGTTTATGCTCGCCAACACCCTTCACACTCGCGCATGTGAAATCTATTGCTGACGAATTGTTATTTATCAATCGACGTGACATAAGACTTGTTTGTCAACTGATTTTCTCAAATTCTGAAATGAAAGAGTCTGATGAGTTAGGTAATTTTATAAGAGATGAACTTTTCTTATTTGAGATGGATGAACGACCTTATATGCATACAGCATACAAAGCAAATTTTGACATATTCTTAGCACTTTCGATTTACCGGAAATAAATCTATCTTCTGAATTTCGGTGGAACATTCTATATATTTTGATATTTATGGATTCCTAATGAAATTCTGAATCTGTTGAACATTTTAGGCCCTTATGATTTTTTGTCAGTTCAAATATGATATTTGGAGTGGCTTGGATGGGATGGAATTGAAAGTTACGCACTTTGAACATTTTTTGCCGTAAGGTCATTATCGATTTTACTGCCGGTGTTTTTTTAACATGTTATACCATGATAAAATATTGGTTTTCTCGGTTTTATAAGCTTGAAACTGATCGGATTTGGTATTCGATTATACCAATGGAATTTAGTTGACTATATGCTGCTACCATTGAAAAAAAGACTTGGTGAAAAAGCAATTTTATCAAATTCGACGGCCCTCAACTGCGGTGTTCTTGATCAAATCATCATGGTTGCTTATTTTCATTAATATTGTAGTTGTTAAAAATGATTACAGCATACTTGAGGCATTCTAGATTGCCTTTGCTCAAAATTAAAGGAATTGTTAACTTTTCTCTTTATCTTTATTTCATAAAGAAACTGACGTATCTCGCCACAAATTACAATTCACACTGACTTTTTAAAAACAAAAATAATAAACATGTCATTTCAATTATTTCAATTGTCCCTTGATGGGACTGGAACATAGATAGAGAGAGAGAGAGAGAGAGAGAGAGAGAGAAATTTACTTTATTGTTAAAAAAAACATGTTCTTCTTGACAAAGTTAAAAAAAATAACATAAATTGTAGGTGAATAATATAAAAATCAATTGAAGTAATTACACATTAATGAAGTAGTACCTCAGATGCGCTTAAAAACTTATTTGTCATCATTACACAAGAATATAAAACATTTTTAAATAAATATACACATAAGATACAGACAAACTAACATATAAAAACACACATATATAGCTGTACAATTATACGAAACTGCATACTCTAGCAATTCTCTGAATAGTACTCTTCCAAATTATAGTAAGCTCCCTCAAGTAATACATCTTTAACAAAGAGTTAATACACTTTATGTTTGAGGGTAGGTGATTATATATTTTTATGCCTTCATATATGATTGATTTCCTGGTCAAAGTCGGGGAGGGTATAGGCAGAGGTAGATTTATATTATTTGTCCTATTCCTGGTCAAAGTCGGGGAGGGTATAGGCAGAGGTAGATTTAGATTATTTGTCCTACGTGTTCTGTGATGTATCTGACGACTTGCTAAATTATCACGGTTTTTTAAAACTAAGCACACGCTTTCTAATATAAATAAAGAAGATAGAGTGAGTATTCTCTCAGAAACAAATAGCAGTTTGCACGAATGTTTGGGAGATACCCTACATATGCATCTTAACGCTCGCTTCTGTAAAATGAATATGTTATTAAGCCTTTGTTGGCTGCACATACCCCAGAAGGCAATTCCGTATCTGAGGTGAGACTCCACGAGGGCGTAATACACTGTTTTTGCTGTTTCAGAACCAATCTCGCTTGTGGCCATTTTTACGGCGTAACATCCTGAGGCCAGTTTTTTATTAGGAGATAAAATGTGTTCTTGGAATTTCAGCTCGTTGTCAATTATTAAGCCAAGAAATTTGGTCTTGTTGATATAACTTAGAATTTCCTGAAGATTCCAAAAATATCAAATTATACAGGGTGTTCCATTTGGAATTGAAAAAAAAATTGATATATCAAAATGTGCTCTGCATGCTCTACATCAAACTCACAAAATGTTGTTTTTATAGCTCTAGAAAGAAGGCTTGAAAAGGGGGTGACAGAGGGTGACACTCGGTATATGTAAAGAGAATGGTTGAGGAGGACTTCGGTAGCTGCTATCGGTGGATATTGTTCCTGTTTTGTGCAAAGCTTGTTGTGTCTGTTGGATACTTGACGGAGAACCTTATCTCTTCGTGTCGTACTCCCCAATTTATAGTGGTGTATGGTTAAGATGTCTAAAAACCCTGGTGAATGAACTGATTCGATATTGTTTTGATTTTTGAGGGGACACCACCTGTTACTTCAACAGAGCTTCTCTCTCTGTGGTAGATGGCGCCGTCCAAAAATGTTTGTCTATATTCTCGCTTGATGTCAGAACCTAATTTCTGACATCTGCAGCATCTTATATGGAATTATTTTCAGTGTTTTGTCGGTATCTATGCTTTTCCATCTCTTTGATATGAAATCTTGTTTAGCTTATTCCTGAGTTTGTTCTTCAAACAATCACTCGTTAATCAGTTCATCAGTGCGTGAGGAATTGTTTATTTTGAGGTAGTGTAGTGTGTGAGGATACTTTTTGTAGAATGGACCACATTTGTATTTTGTGTGGACTAAAGCCGCAGATTTTTAGCGAATTTTCGCCTGTATTCAATACCAAAAGCAAGTACAAATCTTGACGAATTGACTAATAATGATATTTCCATAGTTCATTATATTGTATGCATTGAATTTTTTATTTTCTGCAATTCAATGACAATTTCATTTCCAATTCTCCGTCTGTCAAAATGAAGTTAACCTCAAATTTAAATCGTACAAAATACGAAAAACAACACGACAGTGCTTTCTTTGTACAATGTTCGGGGGCTTCGAATTCTTGCTTTGCTATTGGTGAAGTTTGACAGATGTCTCTTTCCAACCAATAGCAAAGCTAGAATTAAAACCCGCGCACAGTTCGCCTCAAAAAGAAATCTGAGGAAATAAATATACACTGTTACTGAATTGATACTAAATCGAAATTGGCGCCATCTGACACGCTAGTAATCTCTATTATCAAGTAGGCCAAGTGTCGCCAAGTCGATCCCAAACTTCTACAGGTATAAGTGCAAGCACCAGGGTTTTTATACATCTTATGTATGGTCATATCTGAATGCGCAAGTATATCACGACTGATCGCAATTCTACGCGCATCGTATATAGCTGAAGAAGTCGTTGATGGATCCGTTGTTGCCGTATCTCCGTTCTAATTGACTCGCTGTATAGTGTCCCTTTGTTTCACCTATCGTAGGCCAAGATAAATTTCCAGTTCGTTGATAGTTTCTGGCTGTCACCCCTTTTATTCAGGCTTTGTGGTCACTTCACAATTGCAAGGGCTTCTCTAGTTGTTTTTGAAAAGGAGTTTCTGCCACTCATTCCTGTTCGTGTATCTCTAAAATTATTAGTGTGTCCTGTCATCAGAATAGGTGGATTCTTATAGATAGTTCGTGTTCTTGTTTGCGGATCGTTGATCCTTCCATGTGTTTGGCCAATGTACGACTTCTGCAATGTTGCCGATTTTCACATCACGGTTCGTTGCGAAGGATCCGGTGACGGAATGCAAGTCATTATACGTTGGTGCTGAATGCGGTGGCAGCGCCTCTGGCTCTCCACCAGCGAAGACGGGCGCGAACTGGAGGCGTCTAGAGGAAATGACGCCGCAGTTTCATCTCCGGCCTATTTCCGTTCTCGAAGCTCTAATGCGCGCTTAGTTGTGTATTCACGACGCGCTCTGTTTCCCCAACTCGTACATTCTTCACGATTTCAATGTCGATTATATGGAACGGCTGGATGTTTTTTTTCTGAATTTGTTTACATGTTCATGGAGAACTTCAAACGTTGCACAAGGGAGTATACAGGTCCTCGACTGTGTTTTAAAGACAACAAAAAGTATACCGGGTGATTCTCCAAGGTGGCTCACCCCTATAACTTTTTTATTATTGAAGATAGAAAAACGAAATTTGGGGGTTGTGTATTATAGTTTAATTTCAATTTTTTTACTCCGGTTTGACCGGAAATGACCCCAACTTTCGATTTTTTAATGGGACATCCTATATATTTTTACTTATTTCGATCGAGAATGACATTCTGAATCCAATAACTCGTCACTTGTCAATACTTGACAAATAAAGTAATTTTTATTCCAATTTTTTTTTCGATCTAGAATGCCATGGATCGTGTAAATCGCTTCATTCTTGATCAAGTGAAAAATACGACTTTGAGGCTTATGACTTCACAGTCGTTTTAAGAATTATTTAAAAGTCGCAAATTAGTCAATTAAAGTTCTAAATTTTCAAAATTACCTTCTCCTTGATCACGGCAAAATTCAACTATTTCTATTGTTGCGCGCACCACATTGATTATAGACCAGGGCTGAAGCCTTTGAAAATGATAAAAAGTGAAAAAAAATAATAGTAGGATGAAACCCATTGGAAAAGGAAGAGAATATAACAAAAATGAAAAGAAAAATAATTTACGGGCGATCTGAGGTCGGGAAGTGGAACGGGAACGGAAAAAAATTGAATGGTAAAGTTGTAGGTAATGAAAAGATCTACAACTCTTGTATCGACACTTTTTTCACATAGCCTCAAAATTTATGTGAAAAATTCGAATAACCAAGTTTTGTGTTTTTTATTTTTATCTTTTACAAAAAAAAAATTCACGAAATTTGGTGAAAACTTACCTTTTTATGTAACAAACACACTGTAATTTTATTTTTTCACCTTATTTTGACTTGATATAAAAAAAGCACCCTAATTTTCAATCGAAAAATCTCACGTCAAAATATCAGCTTTTTAAAAAAAGTCGGTGGGCTTTTTGTTCGTTGAAATCTCTACTTTCTGATAGTGTGAAAAAATATACATTACTATGGTAAATGTTCTCAGAAAATGCAAAGAAAGAAAAAACTCGAATCCAAAATTTAATAAGACATCTACAATATTTTGAGAAAGTTGTAGAATCTTCTTTAAATTATATGGTAGTGCCTATTTATTGCTATTTTAAATAACTTATATACCTGAGTGACCTACGGAAAATGTTTGCCCATCAAAAGGTATTTCATAGAGAAGTGGGGAAGGGGCTAGGAGGGTCTGGGCCTTGCTACCTGTTATTTCTTTGCATTTTCTGAGAACATTTACCATAGTAATATATATTTTTTTACACCATCAGAAAGTAGAGATTTCAACGAACAAAAGGCTCACCAACTTTTTTAAAAAAGCTGATATTTTGACGGGAGAATTTTCGATTGAAAATTTGGGTGTTTTTCGATATTAAGTCAAAATAAGGTAAAAAAATAAATATTTTAAATCAAAAAAATAACAGTGTGTTTGGGACATAAAAAGGTGAGTTTTCACCAAATTTCGCGAGAAAAACAAATTTTTTTGTAAAAGATAATAATAAAAAATCAAAAACTTGGTTATTTGAATTTTTCCCATAAATTTTGTGGTTATGTGAAAAAAGTGTGGATACAAAAGTTGTAGATCTTTTCATTACCTACAACTTTGCTATTTAACTTCTTTCCATAGGACTTGTAGTGTTGCCGGAAATCGAGATAAGCCGTTTTTTACCCTTAAAAACTCACCCCCTTCCACTTCCCGACCTCAGATCGCCCGTAAGCTATTTTTCTTTCCATTTTTGTTATATTCTCTTCCTTTTCCAATGGGTTTCATTCTACTATTTTTTCGGCCCTGGTCTATTAGCTATTCCGCAGTGATGTTCTGGAATGCCACCCTTACTTTGTGCTCCAGTTCTTCGCGAGCAGCTGATGCTGTGTTATACACCTGATTTTTTATTGTTCCCCAGAGAAAAAAATTTAGCGGAGTAAGATCTGGTGATCATGAAATCATTAATTTGATTTCTAAGGAACTGTAGATATCTTTCCGCATTAAGTTGTACGTCGAAAATTATTGGCCCCAAAAATTTTTGCTCCGATAATACCCATCCAGCAATTGAAACCAAATCGCTCTTTAAAATTTCCTTCTTGCATCAGATGTAAATTTGTTTGATACCAGTACATTTTATTATTCCGATTGAACAGACCCAAGTTGGTGGATCGAGTTTCATCTGAATAAATAATTTTAAATGGAAAACGTACATCTTCTCTGTATTTAGTCAAAAACCAGTTGCAATAAGTTAATATTCGGTTGTGGTCATTATCGTGAAGATGTTGGTATAGTTGGTACTTGAATGATCGATGATATTTGTGAAAAATTCTCCAAACGGACGAATAACTTTTATCAGACTCAGAAACAATTTGGCGAATTGACGCCGTACAATTCACTTCAACATAGGCCAACACATCTACTTCTTTTTCTTCACTGACGATGAAGTTATTGGCATTTAGATCCAGTTTTGGAAAATAATGCCGAGTGGGATGGCGACGATTAGGGAATCTCTGAGCATAAATTCGAGCTGCATCAGTTGCACTCTTTTTGCTTCTCCATAAATTAGCAACATGTCAATTTTCTCGTTTCTAGTATAATTTTCCATATCAAATTATTACGCAACAAATACATTTATAAAAAAGATTTATTAGCCTATTTGTTTAGGTAGTCTTCGCTTCAATTGTTTGTCACGGATAACTAGAATAACAGGTGCATAAGTAAACCGAATACGTATTATTTGTTATTAGGTATGATCGCTTCTTGCAATTATTCAGAAAAATAGTGAAAATAAAGTGAAAGTGTGTGGTATCCAATTATTCGTAAGATCTTTCATAAAAAGCTGACGAGCCACCCCCTTTCTATTTGAAAAAATCAAGTTAACTGGAAAAATTCATATTTGCGCTTATAAATAATTCTTAAAACGACTGTGAAGTTATAAGCCTCAAAGCCGTATATTTTCCATGTTACTTGATCGAGAATGAAGCGATTTACACGATCCATGGCATTCTAGATTGAAAAATTGAAATTGGAATAAAAATGACTTTATTTGTCAAATATTGACAAATGAGGTATTGTTGGATTCAGAATGTCATTCTCGATCGAAATAAGTAAAAATATATAGGATGTCCCATTTAAAAATCGAAAGTTGGGGTTATTTCCGGTCAAACCGGAAGTACGGCAAAGCAAGTATATATGTGAAAAAATGTGAATTGAACTATAATACACAACCCCCAAATTTCGTTTTTCTATCTTCAACAATAAAAAAGTTATAGGGGTGAGCCACCTTAGAGAATGACCCGGTATATGGGTAGCGTTTTGGTTGTATTATTGCTCATAAGGGTTTTTTGGAGTGATGACCGCCATTTCTTCTGCGACCATTTTAGATCTATTTTTGGCTCGATCATATTCAAATAGAGTTCACATTCCATTTCTGAGCTTCTAGTGAAGTCTATGATGATGGTAAGTATATTCCCTTCGCCCCACCTATTGCTGACCGTTGGCGTATTTTCCATTTGAAATTTGAATAAGGAGGAAATACCAATATAGTAATGTTATTCATTAAGTCAGATGGTGCTGAAGATACTTGATAATATATTAAGCTTGGCGTTAGTCGACCTCGTGCTCTGGCTATTCGTCAGTTCAAGTTTTTTGGCCTTAGGGCCGATTTCATATTGAAATTAAATACTCCTTTAAATGATAAAGGACACTTTATGTTTCGCAACGATTTCATAATACAATTTTAAAGATAAAGGTGCCTTTAAATGATACTTTAGTTAAATACCGAATGTTGCGTATTTAATGGCTTAAAGGCCTCTTTAAGAAATGTCAAATGTCAACCTTCCTAACCTCAAAACAAGTATCATTTTGAATTTTGAGGCATTTTGTTAAGTGTGTTGATTTTGAGACTCATACATTTTTTATTTTATCATTATGGACCATCAGGCTTCATCTAGTTCTAGTTCGAGTGATTCTGACGACGATTATGTTTTTGTGAGACGTAGGAAAGTATATAGAGAACGAGTGAACAACTTAGAGAAATTTGACGACTTGGATTTCTTCGATAGATTTAGGATTACCAAACCAACATTTCATTTACTTCTGGAAACTATTGAACACTTAATAGAGACACCAACTAACAGGTAGGCGTTAGCATATTGTAGTAATTGTCATGATTTTATTAATATAATTTTTTATAGGGGTGGAAGTATTAAACCAATGAACCAAGTCCTACTTACATTGAGATTTTATGCACTGGGTTGTATGCAGAAGGCAGTTGCCGATTTTACTGGTGTTTCAACTCCTTCAGCATGTAGGATCATTAGCAAAGTGTCAAATGCAATTGCTTCATTGCACAGACAACACATCAAAATGTATGAAACATATGAAGAGATGGAAAGTTCTGCAGCTAAGTTTTACCAAGTTGCAAGATTTCCTCGTGTAATAGGTGCAATAGACTGCACACTCATAAAAAATTGATTCACCTGGAGGAGATGATGCTGAAATTTTTAGAACAAGAAAAAATTTTTTTGGTCTAAATGTGCAAACAGTTGCAGACAGTGATTTGAAAATCAGAGACATTGTGGCAAGGTGGCCTGGATCAAGTCATGACCAAACCATATTCAATAATAGTAGGTTGAAGCGACGATTTGGAGATGGTGAATTTGGCACATATATGCTGCTAGGAGATAGTGGCTATAACCTGAAGCCATATTTAATGACGAAACTGCAGGAAACTCATTCACCTGCAGAAAATTTATTCAATGAGTCCATCATTAGAACAAGATGTACTGTTGAAAGGCAGTATGGGGTGTGGAAGCGAAGGTTTCCTATTTTGAAATTAGGAATGAGGGTGAAAGTGGAAACTGCTTTCAACATTATTATTGCAACTGCAATATTACACAATTTGGCCATTGAGGAGAATGAAGACATTCCAGAAGAATGGTTAAATGAGGAATATAATGATATTGACCTTGCCCACAACACGATGATAATTCTTTGGGACGTAACGTTAGACAGTTTTTGATTTTAAACCATTTTGCAAGGTTGTAAATACCTTTTATTAAGGGATTTTTCAATGAAAATAATACTTTTTGCTGAGTTACAGCCTTCTGAATCTAAATATCACACTATTTATATATCATTTTTCATAATAAAACATTTGAAAATACATCATTTTTTATTCATGTTCAGTTCTTGTTCCTTCAATTTCAAATCACAATTTAAAATGTTCATTTTGATTTCATGTTCCTCCTCCTCCCTCTGTCGTTTTCTTTGACGATCTTCTCCTTCCATTTTTTAGTTCTATCTCCTCCCTCAGTAACACAGTTTTCTTTTATAATACTTTCTTTAGCCAGTTGTAAAGAACTCGAAATTGGCATTGTTGGCCGCAGTTTCTTATTTTTTGGCGTTCTCAGTTGTTTTGGTGTATACCTTGACCAATCAACTGGCAAAGTCTGAAAATATAAAATGATTCCATTATATAATACACTTTTAATTTAATACAATTGAATGAATGCAATAACTGAAAATCACAGTGATTATTTGATGTATGTGTTAGAAGGACAGATCAGTTGATCTGTCCAAGAGATGTCACTGCATATATAAAATGAAACTTTCAGGAACAAAGAGGAATTACTCAATACTTGTCAGCTACATCTTGGACAGATCAACTGATCTGTCTTAACAGATGCATTAAATACTCTCTGTAATTTTCAGAAACGAGAAGAGAAAACCCAAAAAATGAACATTGAACCTTCTCGAAGAACATACAGACAGTAAGTAAGCCATAATAGTTTGACTTAATTATTTGTTATTATGAAGTTGAGGAGTGTAAAACTGTGAAAAAAAGGCCATGAATCATCATGGTAGGTATTATTAGAATATATTGTTTAGATATTCAATGATGAATGTTGCACTTCTCTATAGAATATAAATATCAACTTAATACTTCAATTTCAATATTACTGAAGTTCAAATATTTAATCACCTGAATATCAGCATTCTGGGTACTTGAGTTATCAATGTTCGTCACAGGTGGAACATCCAGTTTGGAAGAACTTGGAACAGCATTCTATAAACAAAAAAAAAATCAGGAAGAATTTTATATTTTGAATGATAATGTATTTTTATTACTGAAAATAACATAATATAAATTAAACCATCAAAATAATCAGACAACTTACAAAATCTTCTGCCTGTAGACACTGCATTATCTTTATCATCCTCCATTAGCACAATGAACTGAAAAAATTAGTCTTTCAATGTTGATAGATATTATGAAATATAGTTTAGTACCTCTTCACACTGGTCCTGATTTATAACTTCAATATTCTCCATATTTATCCCTCAACTGGGTTGTAGACAGCATCAGAATCATTAGGATTATGAAACCAATGACAGTTTTTCATTTATGACTCTCAGAACTGCTTCAACCACAGGATCCCAATCAGGCTCATTTGTTGGTCCACCTCCTGTTCCTCGATAATAGCCTCTATTTTCAGCTGCACATTTCCTTGCCTTGGTTTTTAAATTTTCATATTTGGCTTTCAATTGTTCCATGGATCTTGCCTGTTGGATTGGTCCTTTGGCATTCAATTGGAAAGTCACTTTATTCCAAGCTTCAATCTTAAAAAAAAAGTTTGGACATTATTAAATACATAAAATGTTGACCTTATTGCTATTAGAGACTTTATCACTGGTCTTGCATTCAATGATATTTTTGAACTTCTCCACTTCCTCAACAAGGAGCATTTCTTCCTCTTTCGTAAAATTTGAAGATCGTTTTACTCGTTTTAAGATTTGACCTTCCATTATACTTAATAAACACCTATTCAAACAAAGCACATCCACTCCCAACTCACTACAACACAAGAATAACATGAGAATAAGAATAACCTAGCAGGAAAACCCAAACCACCCCAAAAAAACCCATAGATAATATTTTTAATCCTGCCTAGGGTGTCTAGTATCCCAGTAACTGATGCAATTGTACCTGTTTCAGGTATACCAACATTGCTAATTTTCGTCAAATGGACATTTAGTTAAAATTCCATCATCATATGATTATGAAATCACCATTACTTCATACTGCATTTAAATGACACTTTAAATAAAAGGATCATTTTACAAAAGGAGCTATTAGCATTTCATTATGAAATCGGCCCTTAGAGTGCGGACCAGGTCCGTTTTCTTAACAAAAAGGCTTAATTTAAAATTTTTTTATTTTTGAAAAAAACTAATTCTTGCTAAGTAAGAGCAAAACTATTAACATAGGTTGAATCATATATTTTTTCTTTTTATTACATGAACAGTATGTCCATTTGCTCAAAAAACATTAAAAAATAGGTAAAAATAAAGTGGTCGGTAAAAGGTTTATCACAATTCAATACATTCCTATTACCTACCATTTAGTCGGTAATAGGAAAACAGCACATATTTTTAAATCAAGTTTAACCCATAAACTAAATACATATTTCCTATAAACTTACTTTTTTAAAATTTGTTTTATTTGTTCAGTTTCGAAATCTATCACCGACCGCCAAACATATTAAAATCACCTCTAAAAAAGCGTGAAAAAAATTTTTTTTTTAATTTTTTCAAATATTCCAGTAACAGTACATTAAATTATAGCCTATCTTTCCTCAGTTCTGATTCTGAGCTTTTGTACTTGCTATTCAATAATGAACACTAACCTATTTACAAAATACTCTAATATATCTCAAGTTGACATAAACAAATCCTTTATTCAATTTATTTATTGCTGAAATGTGGTCGGCATTCGGAATTATGAAATTTAACCAATTCTTGGCCCTGAATTCCCCAATCCATATGGTAGAGTAGATAATTCTGCTGAAAGTATTAAAAACTGTATAAGTTTTTGAAAAGGGTACGTTACTATTTTCATCAAACTTGAAGACATTTCATCAAATACCCTCGAATAATGATGAAATATCTGTAATTTTCATAGAATCAATTCTGAATTGATGAAAATAAAAATTTGATTGTATATCGGAATTTTGTTCTTTAAGAAATCAAAATCTGACAAAATCCTTTTTTCTTAATTTTTTCAGATATTTTCATTTATTAATAACTCAGAATGTCTGCCGTAAGGACAATGACCTTCACCGACTCCCCAACTACGTATACAATGTCAGTGGTAGGAATTAAATAAAAAAAAAACAATATTTTTTTATTTTTACCTTAAGAAGTGATAATACGGTGTAGATTTCATGATTTAATGCAGATAATGATGAAATATAACCAATTTTTGGCCCTGAATTCCCCAATCCATATGGAAGAGTAGATGATTCTGCTGAAGATATAAAAAACTGTATCATTCTTCAAGTTTTTGAAAGGGGTACGTTACTATTTTCATCAAACTTGTAGACATTTCATCAAAATACCCTCGAATAATGATGAAATATCTATAATTTTCATAGAATCAATGTCTAAAATAAAAAAAAAAAGGGGGATGAAAATAACTATTCGGAAATGTGGTCGGTATAAAACTATTAATGACCTTTTTTTTTTTTTGAACCAAGGGAAAGAAGGTAGGAGTTGGTGTTCTTCTTAAATTTCTGAAGGTTGTATGCCTCGGGGAACACCTCCCTGGGCAATGAGTTCCAAAGCCTCGCTGTTCGTTGGATGAACGAGTCTTTGGAAAGTGATGTTCTGCAGGTCTCCAAAGTGACCACGAAGGGGTGTGATGACTGAACTTGACGGGTTAATTTCGAAGAGACTGCCAAAGCAGGAACGATTGTTGATATTTCAGAAGAGCATCGCCCATGAAAATATCTATAAAATAGAGCCAAATCGCCAACTTTTCTACGGTGTTCCAGACAAGTGAGCGAGTTTGTAAGCGAGGCATCACCGACGAGACGAATTGCCCTTTTTTGCACAGAATCCAATAGCCTCAGGATATGTTTAGGTGCCGCACTCCAAATATGGGAACAGTATTCCAGGACAGGTCGGATCTGTGCCTTATAGATCATAAGCAGCTGACTGGGGGTGAAATAGCTCTTGGCACAAAACAAAAAACCAAGTTTTTGGGATGCACTTTTGGCAATGGACCTCACGTGATTTTCCCAGGAAAGGTTATTGCTGATAGTAATACCAAGCATCGATATGGATGACTTCAGTGGTATGGTTACTCCTGACAAGGTTATGTTAGGCACAGTGAGATCGGCTTTTCTAGAGAAAAGACATGCTTGTGTTTTGTTTGCATTGAATTCTACCAAGTTATTAGATCCCCATTCGAGAATTGTTGCTAAGTCCATATTTATATTATTAACATTTCTTCCTCGTTCATTTCTGGTTTCACGGGCTGATATAGGGGCCCTGGAAGAGAAAGCGGCATGGAGGGTACTATCATCGGCAAAGCTGTGTACTGGACATGAAGTTGCTTTCAACAGGTCGTTGATGTGAAGTAGAAATAGTGTTGGTGCGAGAATAGATCCTTGCGGAACACCAGCATTTATGAGTAGAGTGTCAGATGAAACTCCATCGACCACTACATGGAGAGACCTGTTTGAGAGAAAACTAGCAAGCAGAGAACACAGCTGAGGGGGCAAGCCATAAGACGGAAGCTTGGCGAGGAGTCCCTGGTGCCAAACTCGATCGAACGCCTTGGAGATATCTAATGCCACAGCTAAAGTTTCTCCATACTTTTCAATAGATAGCTGCCATATATGTGAGACGTAAGCGAGCAGGTCACCAGTTGATCTCTGATGGCGGAAGCCATATTGCCTATCGTTGACAATTCCTGAGTCTTCCAGATATTTCATGAGCTCGATGTTGATGGCTTTTTCCATGACCTTTGAAATAATAGATAGCAGTGCGATAGGTCTGTAGTTGCTAGGTAGGGCCTTTGCCTTTTTTAGGGACTGGCTGACTCTTGCAATTTTCCAATTGGACGGAAATACCCCAAATTTAAGAGGGCAACTTGCAAAGAACAGGTGTTAGTTCGGGGGCACATTTCTTGGGAACAATCGGCGGGATTCCGTCAGATCCACAGGCTTTGTCGGTGTTGAAACCCAGCAAAATCTTTCTGATAGTACGTTGGCGAAAGGGGATCTCGGGCATGTGACTGTCAATGGGTGTAATGTTCGGGGGTTGTTTTCCCGATGAATCCAGAGTGGAATTTCCAGCAAATAGGTGCGCAAAGATATTGGCTTTTTCCTGGGCAGTCGTTGCTAGTGTTCCATCTCCTTTGGTTAGAGGAGGAAATGAGCTGGAAGTGAAGTTTCTTCCCACAGCTTTGGCGAAAGACCAAAATGAACGGGATCCGTTAGGACATTCAACAAGTTTTGATCTTATTTTGGCATTGTGGGCATCTTTTGAGCATTCTATTGTCTCTTTGCATATGCCTCTAGCCTCGACATATGCTGCTCTGGTCTCAGGGCCCGGATTTTTTAGCCATCGATGGTATGCTGCCTGTTTGGAAGCCACACCTCTAGAGCAGTTTCTGTTAAACCAGGTCTTATCGGATGATGTTCTTCTTTCGGTATTCGGTATGTAAGTTTGCATCCCCAACATGATGATTTCAGAAATTGTCTCAGCACATCGTGTTGGATCTACTGAAGAGAAACAAACTCTCTTCCATGGAAACGCTGAGAAAAACATACGAAGACCTTCCCAGTCGGCCGAATTGTAATGCCACATGAGACGGGGTGGTATTGTGCAGCTCGATGGTAAATGGAAAGAGCATGTTGTGGAGATGAGGGTGTGATCAGAGTTTCCAAGTGGGGCACAAACTTCTATTCTATACGGGTCAGGATTGGTGGTGAGGAAAAGATCTAGTGTATTGGCAGACTGGTTGTTGACATCAGGGATGCGGGTTGGTAGCTCGACCAGTTGTTCTAGACCATGAGTGATGGCGAAGGCCTCGGCTTGACGACCTGCATCATCTGTTTTGTTAGAGAATTTGAGCCAGGCAGCGTTATGTACATTAAAGTCTCCCATGATTATGGTTTCAGCTGTTGGATGGTTCTCCTGAATGTAGTCCAGTTTGAGTGATAAGAACTCAAAGAGGTCGTCATATAAAGGTTCATTAGGTGATAGGTAAAGGCAGCAGAGGAACTTAGTCAGTTTGGTATCAGATAGCTTGAACCACATCACATCAAAGTCTTTCGGTTCCAAACTCTCTTCACGCTGGCATGAAAGGTTAGCCTTAGCGTAAAGGCAGACTCCACCTTTGAACCTGAATCGAGAATGGAGTTCGTAACCAGGACAAAGCATATGGACCTTGTTGGTGGACGAGTTTACTTGTGTTTCTGTTAGAGCCAGAATATCCGGTTTTTTCGTCTGTAGGTGATGGTGGACGTCATTTATGTTCTTGTTGAGTCCGCGGATGTTGCAAAAATTAATTTTTAATGTTGAGTCCCCTCGAGTACCTCTCGCCCGGAAATCCGAAGGGAGAGGTATTTTACTTCCGGAGTGTTTTACTCTAGGAGACTTCATCATTATTACTATTAGGATGTACCTGAAAATAAAGGAGGAATTGAGGAAAAGGAAAGAGGGAGACCGGAAAGTATCGACCGAACACTGAAACATGGAATGATCCATTTCACAGCACACAAAGTCGATATGGTGGTATTTCACCGGGCGATGAGACCATCTTTCACCTACGGTTATCCTTTTAGTCGCCTCTTACGACAGGCAGGATTTACCATGGGGCTATTCTAAAGCCGACCCCATACAGCATATATTGTTTCTTTCTCATTTAAAGTTTTTACCTACTTAATATAAAAAATATTAAAAAAAAATTGGCCTAATTATACAGAAATAAACTAACTAAAAGTTTTTGTGTACTTTAGCAGGTGTTCATTCATTTTATTTTTATTTGCCGACTCAAAAATGGAAAGAAAAAAAGATTCTCAAGATCAACTAAACCAAGCATTGGAGGCTAACAGATACGGTATTGGTGTTAGATATGCTGCAAGAACCACCTTGATTGATAAAAAAATAACAAGTATCCAGAAGGAGCAACCAGTGGAGCTCATACCGTCTTGACGATAACTGAAGAAGAAACTATTGTTAAATGGGCCATGTATTCACAAGATCTAGGTTTTCCAGTTACTCGAAGTCAGTTGATAGACCCTCTCACCACCTTTAGTTTTATTTCCATATAGGAGAATGCCTGTGAACATAATAATATGCCTGCAATTTGGGGAATGGGTCACTCAGACAATATGGATAGTGGGGGAAAGCTTCTTTTAATATGTTCTATCCATGGGTCGTCAGAACAAATGTTCCGTTGCTCTTTATTTTATTTCGGAATGGTCATTCATCCCATATGAATTTGCCACTGTCCAAATTTTGCAGGGAAAAAGGATTAATTCTTATAGCACTGTTACCCAATGTAACTCACTTGCATCAACCTTTGGATGGTTCGATTTTCCGAACTTTAAAGAACGCATGGAAAAATACAACAGTGGAGAATTGTAAACAATGGCGAAAAACTAAAAAGAGAAGATGTTGCAGGTTAGTTTAATATTTCATTCCTAGAAGTAATCACGGAAAGCACCGTCAAAAATGGATTTAAATTATGTGGCCTTTTTCCGTTTGATGTGAATAACGTTGACTTTTCTATACTACTAACTCAACTTGAAACCGAAAGTAGTTCAAATATTGTACCTAAATCTAATATGGCCATAGCTGTCGAAGATGTGCTCAGTAGCATAACTTCGAAGAATGTTTTGAAGGAAATAGAAAAAAGAATACACCCAGTGACTGATAAAAATAGCGGCAATGAATGAAGAGGTCTCGAGGAAGACACAGATTTATTTGCTTTTTGGAAACAAAAATATCGAAAGAATCCGAAGCTGAAGCTACTGGTGATTTTAATGATCAAGACCACGATGAAACAATAACTGCCAATTTATCTGCTTTCCAAATAGATAATACGAAACTCAATATATTGCAGACATTATTATCGATGCAAAAATAAAAAAGGTTGGGAAAAACTTAACACCTACCGTAGTATCCTCAGACGAATATATTGAGTACCTACCAAAAAAGAGTTGATGCTGAAAATCAAGAGAATGCAAACGAAAAGGCAGACCACAAACGAAAACAAAAGTATCAGAATAATGAAACTAGTTACGGCAAAACCGAAAAAAAAGAAGAACCTACCCTAAAACAAAAGAAAAAAAAATTGGTGACTATATTATTATAATTTATGAAGGGAACTACTTTTCAGGGATCATTGATGTAAATGGACCTTCTGTGAAAACAATCACCATGACCAAAGGAAGATATCCCACGTTATTTAGATGAAGATATCGTTTGCAATATCAGTGAATCCACCTTAATTAATAAACGTGGTTTATTCAGTTTCTCAACTATACGATTTGAGAAAACGTTGAGGAACTGTTTTTTTGTTATTTATCACATTTATTCATATTTTACAAAACATATTGAAAACGTTAAATTAAAAAAAAAAAGATGATTTACTTAATGGTCGGTAAAATGTGACACGTGGTCGGTAATAGCAACGGCGTTGAATTTGGTCGGTAAACGGTACCATTTCAGAAAATTGAGAATTCACAATTGATTGAAAGTTTCATTATAGTGAACTTAAGTATATTAATTTATTGCTAAATTTCAAAATATCGGCCAGAAAGTTTAAAATGTGGGGAAAAAGTAATTGTCTTAGTTTTTAGCGATGTGATCTTGTTTTTTTTTATTTAGACCTAACCAAACCTCAAGAGGTCGGTAAGAGGTACATTTACCTTACAATATTTATATAGTACTTGGGTTCCACTTGGCCATAGTTCTGATACGACAAGATATTCTTCGCTGTTTACTCTTCGTCCTAGCAGAAGCTGTACTCTGCATGCCTTCGGTTCCATCGTCCTATCAACAGTCCTATTAGAAGAAGTAGGTTGGGCTGCTGTCCTTATTTAGAAAGGTTTGAGAGAAGAATTTCGAGTGGTATATCTTTCAAAGTTCTTACGTCTGAGGATCCATAGCAGAATGCATACAACCCACGAAACTCCCAGGTTTTGTATCAACACGTTCAGTCCTACTCGACAGTCTGACATGATTTTAACTGAATAATTGTTTTCTGTTTCTATGTTTTGTTTTTATAGAAATAGCTCTAAAGTATATACTGTTACGAATCTGGGGCTCGTGACCATTGAAATACTGAATAATTATTGTCTGTATATTTACACAAAACAATACAAAACTCCGACATTTGAATAACTCAATACTTAACACTGGAATTGCCGTTGCGTCACCCAGGCAACAGACAAGCATTCAGTGTAGTACTGTATTCGTTTCCGTAACACTGCCCCCTCTAATTTGTATCGCCCCAATCAAAAGCTATCGTTTCACTATGATAGAGTTCCAGTCTTTCCAGATGAACATCTTTGGTCTTAGCCCTGGGGCTGCGCTGGATTCTGTAAACCACATAGTTGATCATTTCCTTAACCTCGTTCTGTCCATTTCAAAACGATGTTAGTTTGGGAGATATAACTACGTGGATTGTACAGCCAAACCTGGTCGCCTTCTTTGAATACTCCTGAATTAGCTTTCAAAGCGTAACAAGCTTTCAGCCTCTTCCGAGTTGTTTCGTGAATTTTCACAAGCTGCACTCAATGTTGAATCTGATTTTATGAACATCCTGTTTATATTTTCAACAAATCAATCTGCACTCAATGTATCTGCATCGTTTCGCATTTATACCTTCTTGATGCTTGGTGATCCGAATATCAAGTTACAGGGAAATCTTCTAAATATGATACTAGCCGGGGTAAGCTTTAACTCAAGATTCCTTTCTTGGTCAGGATGTAATTCCATTGGTACGCCGAATCTTGAGAACATTTGTCCTCGGGGTCAGTGGCTCAGTGATTGAAGCATCAGTTTTACTGCTGTTTCTCACCCGACGTGAGTTCGACTCCCATTCCCAAGAGTGGTTTCGGATTTCACTATAATAGGTGAGGTCTCCGGGATCTTAGCTCGTACAAGTTTTCATCAAAAAAGGGTTGGTGAGACAACTGAGAAAGCGCTTGAACACTTTTTTAAACCAATGTTTTTGCTATTGTGGGCGCCTTTTGGTTTGGAATGCCATAAGCTTCTACCCATTTGCTAAAATAGTCCATAATAACAGGGATGTCTTTATTGCTATCATCCGTCACAGGAAAGGGTTCAGCTACATCAATGGCAATGTGTTCACTCCTGTATCTTGTCTTGGGACCTTCAGTAGCATCGCACTCTGGACATCTTCTGCATCGAATTTCAACATCACGTCGACATTAAACCCAGTAGAAGCTGATCTTATCCAAGGTCTTATCGACTCCCAGAAGTCCCCCATCATTTTCTTCCAAGACATCACTTATTCTCTTCCTGGGCAAAACCAATTGTCCCTCCATCAGCTGACTTGCATACCCGTTTAGTAGTCCATAGACCAGGGAATCCCACTGTGCCCACATTGACTTGAAAATGGGATCTCTGTTCGATATATCCTTCCATCAGGATCTGCCATTTCCATTCTCTTTGGATCAGTTTTCAGTTCCTGCCTCAAGAGTAGTGGTCATTCGTTTTCACTCGACACTCTCGTTTGTATGACATAACGTACTCCTCCAATCCAATCCAATCAAATTCGCTGGCAATGCTCACTACACACCTTCCGACACAGTCTTCTAAACAAGACATTCGTATTACTATTTGGTCGACCTGGGCTAGGTTTGGTATTGGTTCATCATCTCTCTCATGTGCAGATCGTCGGTAGTTCCAGCATTTCAACAAACAATGTGGTGTGAAAATGTGTCCTTATCACCTAATAGTTATACATAATCATAGTCACTCTTTTTCATACTGTATGAATGATCTTCGGTATGTTGAATAATATCACTTTTTTCTCTTCTTAATTCTCTTTTCTTTCTCCAAAACTATCTTTGAAGGTTCTCATTTTCACTTTTTTTCTTGGCCACAGACGATACAGGAGGATTTTGGGAAGGAACTGTTCTTCTTCAAGATCTTAAGAGCCCGTCGTCTGTCTATAGACTCACTCAATACTAGCACCAGAACGTTACGTTCAGTTCCTCACAGAAAATAATGGAAACGGGATCGTTTTGCCTAAGAGTCACATTGAGATACACAACAATAATGATTTGAACTTGAATCACTCATTTTTCCACTCGATGATCACGATAGTCAACAGCACATTCATCAGGTAAACTAGAATTTCATTAAATGTCAACAATCACAAAAGATTCGACAAGTTTGATGGAAAGTAAACAATTTAATACCATCCAATATAATTATTTAAATTTAACAAAGTTTCGCTGATGACACCACAATATTATGGCATGACAAAAATAAAATTGATCTGGAAAGGAAAATCAACTGCGACATGAGCAAAGTAAAAAGTTGGTGTGACTCTAACCTTCTTGCCCTTAACGTAAAAAAACCAACCTAAACAAAAAACTGGCCTCTGGTTGTTTTGCTGTAAGAAGGGTGTCATATGAACTAGGGTCTTCAGCAGCAAGAACAGTATACCACGCATTGATTGAATCCCATCTAAGATACGGCACACCGTTTTGGGGTGTTTGCAATAATAATATCATGCAAAACATTTTGACTTCACAAAAAAGAGAAAGTAGATGTATTTCTAAAGCAAAGGCACGGGATTCTTGCAAACGACTTTTGTCCTACATAAGTTGCATACTGTTATTGCCATTTTCATTGCGGAGACAGTTTGTCTGATCAAAAAACACATAAATAAATTCAGTACGGTTAACCGTTATCCTACACGCAAGGAAAACAGTATCAACTTACACAGACCAAACTCAACTTTGGTAAAGGACTCCATTATTTACAATGGCTGCAAGATGTACAATCACTTACCTGATTACGTTAGAGAGATTAACACCGTGGATGAATTTAAAAAGGCTGTTTACTTCTTGCTATGTAGCCGACCCTACTATACCTTGGAAGAATTTAATGCTGATTCCTTTTAATTCATTTTAATTAACTACATTTGTACTGCCTTGGATTATAACTTCAATTAGCATATATTACAAAAAACCCTATTATTTTATTTCACATATTTTACATGTTTTACTATTGTATTTGTTTATTTATCTCCTATATGTAATTGATTTGGTTGTAGCTCATTACATTTTTAATAACATAAAAGTTAGTGCTTTGTCCACAAGAATGTACGTTCTCCATGACAATAAAGTATGGATTGATTTTTGATTGATTGAATATATAGTTTCAAGAATCGACACCAGAGGGAGTATCCGTTATTTTGAATTCCCAAAAAGTGAATACGAAAAATACACCCTACGACGAGATAGAGGCCATAATGGAAATCAAGTAGCAGTTTGCCGAGAGAAGGAACGACGCGAATTGAAGAACAAGAAACAAGAAATGCAAGAACATTTTCGGAAAATTCTGGAAGAACAAAATAAAGAACGAGAAAATAGAAAATATTTTTTGAGAAGAGTATCCAGAAAATGGAGAAACAAATTGCGAACTAAGAAAAGTTGATGAAGTAGAGAAGAAACAAAGAAGGAAGTATGGGCGGTGCGAGAGAACTAGAAAATTAGAAGAAGTAAAAGTTATGCATAATGTGATCAGTCTCTCTATAAACGCTATTTGAAAAAGTTAAGCAATGTCTATTACGCTATTCTTCAACTAAAAATTATTTTCAACAAAACTCAACTGATAAATATTTATTACGCCATATTCTATTCTCATATATCTTGTTACTTTTGTGGCTGTTCCAGCTATTCTAACAGGATATTTGTTAAGAAAAGAGTCATTGGACTAATTTTTATTTGAGAATCAGAGATCCTCAAAGATATTAAAAATAAACTTTTCCGTTATATATATATATATATATATATCTTTATATATATAATTCTACTGTACGTATGTGGCACTGAACTCCTCCTGAGGTGCGTTCGATTATCAACTCCATCGAGTACAATTTACTAAATAGCGTTCGAAAATCGTAAAGTTATGTATATTTTACTATAAGACGGTCGTTCGAAAATACCCGAGTATTCGCTACCGCTCGTAACTCTACAAAATAGCTGGGTTTATTTAACTCCACAAAATTCTACCAAGTACTGTCCCACTCGAATTCTTGACCTAGGACCTATTTTCAATTAAGTTGCTTCGAAACGATCACATGACCTTCGAATCTACCATTGTCATTCCTTACTATAGATACTAACATTTAATTTACAATTGGCGAACAAGATTCTAGAAAAGTTATCTGCTATTGTCAACAATATTTTTCTCCGGTATTCATCAACTTTCATTGTTCTTGCCATTTTTCGTTCTTTCAACAAACAATAACATAATCTTTATTTCCGATGTCAGAACCTTCTGTCACTCGGACTTTGTAAACAACTCCAAATAAATTCCGCACTGTTCGAATATTACATGAATAGTACTCAACTCCAGAGTAAATTTAAGAAACCTTCAAATACTTTACTCTACTCTAGGAGTCTATAATCGAACGCACCTCTGAACGGCTGGATCGATTTGAATGATTTTTTTTTGCATGCGTTTGGGTGGCGCCCTGGATGGTTTAGATTCACAAATCAGCCCGGCAGATGGCGCTGCAGTCGGTATCATAAACGGCTGGACCGATTTGAATGAATTTTTTTGTATGCGTTTGGGTGGTGCCCTGGATGGTTTAGATTCACGAGTCATCCCCCTAAATGTTAAGGGTGGTCCACCCCTTAATTTTATTTTTTATTTTTTTCTACTTTTCCACTGTATATATATATATATATACATATATATATGTATATATATATATATATATATCCATCTTCAAACATTAAGACATCATTCCATATCGAAACCTTATGGCCTCACCTAGAAGGAGTCACGCTAGCATTTGTTTTGCTCGTGAATATTCATACTATTCAGTACTTCTGGCGACATCTAGAGATTTGAAGTCTCTATTATAAGATTTAAGATATACATTTTTTTACTATTCACATATCATTGATACATCTTACCAAAGTGCTATGATTTTGGCGTCATATATATTAATTTTTATCCATATATAAAACATTCTAGCCTCATGCGGTGTTGCCACATGTTGATAGTATTCTCACCAGTTTGTGTATCATCTCCATGCATAAATCAGTTGTGTTGTGTACCTTATAGAATGATCATGGATGAATCATCATGAAGACAAAAAGGAATTGGAAATATTGTACGCAACAGATCGAGTTCAAAACTTTATAATATTTTTAAAAGTAGGAATAAATATCTGAGGGTTTTTTGAAAACTTCAACAGTTTTTTGTGAACATCAAAATTTGTTGCTATTTGACTGCGGTATTTTAAATATTAAACTGCATTTTTTTCGAAATTGAGATAAAATAAATCAAACACTTTATTGAAGAATGTGTATTTTACAGAAGAAAATCAATCGGAAGCAAACTAGGAAAACCCAAAAAAAGTACTTGAAAAATATCGATAATCTATACATACAGTGTCACACATAAAGTTTGCAACATATGGAAGTTTTTTTTATTAATAGATATAATGAAAATTTGACTTCGCAGTTAGTTTGTGCTGAAAAATGAGTAAAAAACAGCCTATTTCCTTTCGTCATTGCTACTCTAATCCTGTCAAATTTGACATTTTTTTCGAAAATCCTCAAAAAATCAGATTTTTTTGGAAATTTCGAAAATTGACAAACAAAAAAGTTTCTCGATTTCCAATTTTATACCTTCGCTCTAAATTTGGGCTCTCTACTGTCAGTTAGACTTTTTTCCATTTTTTTTAATTTTTCGATAAAAGAACGATTTTTACTTTGTCTTGTGTGGATAACATTGTACATAAAACTTATTTGTGAATTATGAATTTACGAAAATCTGTACACAAAACAACTCGATCTATTAAACGCAATAATTTGACATTAACCAAAACAAAAAATTTGTTTCAAAAGCCTACTAAGGGAAAATTTTATTTCGATTCGATCAATTGTACTATTTTCTTCCCGAGATGTTGCATTAGTCTTGTATTGTTTGAAATCACGAAATTTCATATCATGTTTGGTACAAATCGCTAGAACGAAAGTCTTTTGAATAGTTATGACACTATAGGTCATTGTTTAGTTTACAGAAAAGTATGATATTTCGGGTTTGTTTGTAACTTAATTATTGGTCAAAAAAATAATCAAACTGGATTGAAATCTATTTAAATAAGAAATACGAGTGTAATAAGAATGAAAAAAAAATGTTTATTCGATTAGGTACTGATATATTAAAGTCCATACATTGAAAATCCAAATCCATACAATGAAATTGAAAAACCAGATGAACTTTGCAACAACAAAGACGAATTTCTGAAGGTGCATTTTTTTTCTGGTAACAGGCCAATGTGGTATTTTCTGGGCAAGATATGACATTGAAGTCTCGTATTCATCAAAATTATGAAATTTGAATCATGTTTCGTTCGAATCAGTAGAGCAAAAGATTCGAAAAATAAAAATAAAATGGAAACAAGTCGAAGTGACAAAGGGATAAAATTGGAAATCTAGCAACTTTTTTTTTGGCATTTCCCGAGATTTCCAAAAAAACCTGTTTTTGAGGATTTTCGAAAAAATGACAAATTTGACAGGTTTAGAATAGCACATGACAAAAGAGAAGAGGCTGTTTTTCACTCATTTTCCAAGCACAAACTAACTGGTTTCATTATATCTATTAATAAAAAAACTTCCTTATGTTGTGAACTTTATCTGTGACACTGTATATAATTAATAACATGTCCTGGCAGACTGATTCACTTAAGATCAATCAATACCCAGACCAAACCACTGGATCTGAAATGATGTAGGTAAAACCACATATATGGAAAAATGGGGGTGAGAAAGAAGGGGGGGGAATAAATACCGTCAGTTTTGAAGGTAAGAGTCATGGAAATTGGTTTTTGGGCTTTTCTCCTCAAACAAAAAAACATGTATTTCGGGGTTTTCGACTATTCAACCCTAAAGTGTAAGAAGAGGGTTGAAAGTTTGTGTGAGTACCTTTAGTTTTTTTGGAATTTTCAGTCTAACATATACCGTATAACAAATTTCAATAAAAAAAAATCTGAATATACCTGATGTCACAGAAAGTGCTACCAGCTACCAGTATGTTTTTAATATATTTGGATAGACGTCTTCATTGCGAGTTCAACGATGTAATATTTTCTATGACTAACCTATACCAATAACTGAGATATTGCTGGTAAACCTGAGGTACCTGAGGTACCTGCTATATTATCAAATAACATGTCCTGACTAACTAATTGACCATTGTTGAGCCGAAACCGCTGAAAGTATGAGATGTAGAGACTCTCTGAGAAGGGATTTTCCAGAATTCAATTCCAGAGTTAAAGGTACCCCCTGAATATTTGAAAAATATGTATGCATGGAACTGTTGATGTAAAAGATGGCAAAATATGTAAAGCAAAAAAGACACTTCCCTGAATGATTTCCGCGAAATTGGGTTTATAAAACCACGATACGTGTTTCTCTATACAATAGCTTCTTCAGGAGGAGATAATATATATTACCTCCATTTTTAAATTTCATTGATAAATTAGAAGTGTTGATCTGGCGTCATTTAATGAAATTGTTTTTTCGGATGTTTCGATTTTTTTGTATGCAATAAAAAAAAATTAAAAACAGTTCCATTTCGAAATACAACTGGGCTAGATGAAACGATACGGAGAAAGACTTAGATATATGAAATATGAAAAATACATTCCAGCTAGTTTATTCACCTACTGTATTGGAAAAATACCAAAAAAAGTTTGAACATTCAATTGCAAAAACGGTGGAATTCTTAACAATAGAGATATTATTCTCATTTTTAATCGTCTATTGTCCATTCGTTCAATATATTTTCCTGCCCATCTCATACATCTCACAAGTCATTCCGCACATGACATTTTCGTTTATAATTCTGATATTTGCCTGTATCCTATTTTTAAGTTCTTGAATATCTCTCAGAGTCGTTTTGTTAAGCCATTGCTCAAGATTGCTCCATGAAAAAACCTAAGGGTGCGAGTTCGTTGATCGTGCGGCCAGTTACTAGAACCATCTAATTACTTGAATCATAACTGTAACTGTCAGTACAATATTCAGAATAAAATTGTCGAATAAGTCATATCAATATTGATTCTGAAAGTACAAATAATTAGTCTATTGCACCTCCGATTCATCAAAACGATTTATTTTTGGTTATGTATAACAAATATTTCATCGTTGCTTGGTAAAAAATGAAAGTATTCATCCGTAATGCATATACAAAGGAAAAATTATCAAACGATGATTGAATTTTTTTTTATTTCATTTTATTTATTTTCATTTTCACATAGTTTCTTTCCAGTTTTTCATTATTATATCATATTATCATGCAACCACTGCTTTTAATTAACATGCCATACCGGTAACCATTTCAATCATTGGCCTCTTCGATACTTGAATAGCATTTTTAAGTTTAGGGTTCACTTATGCTCACACTAAAAATATAAAATAATAAAATAATTGATAAAGAAATCATTCAAAGACGGGCTTTTATTCAAATGCGCTGAGAAGTGAAAAATAATTACTTTGGATGTGTGACGTAGGTTATTCTATAGATCCAAATGCTGGTCGTGCAGAGTTTTCAGTTCGAAACAAAAGCATCTCTATCTATGTATTTTTGTTGAAGCATCGTTATTATTAGGCCTTTTTTGTCCTGGAGACTATCTAAAGATTGACTTATCCGCCATCTTAGAGTTGCCATCTTCAATTTATGAATTTCAACTGAAAATCAATAATCCTCGACTAAATTCATAATATTCGACCCAAAAACCCCGACATACCAATTTTGAATCGAATCGAGCAATAATTACAAAACTCGTCCGCCATCTTGAACTTGGGAATTTTCATGAAAAATACCAATTTTGAATAGAATCGGACCATTAACACAGAGATCATAGGCCATCTTAGAGCCGCCATTTTGATTTTATGAATTTTGAATGATAAATCATAATCTTCGACCCTAAAAACACCCAAATACCAATTTTGAATCGAATCGGACCATAAACTTAAGTCTCGTCCACCATCTTATAGCGCCATTTTGTTTTTATCTCCAACAAAAATTCCATGAGCCGCCATTTCAATTTTATACATTTTGATAGGAGAATCATAATGTCCGACTCCGAAAATCCCCTCATACAAATTTTGAATAGAATCGGACAATAATCACGAAACTCTTCAGCCATTTTGGAGCCGTCATCTTAAATTTATGAATTTTGACAAAAAATCCATAATTTCCGACCCCGAAAACCCCCACACACCAATTTTGAATCGAATCGGAACATGATCACAAAACTTGTCCGCCATCTTGAATTTCTGAATTAAAATTCACAATCTCCGTCACCAAAAACCCCCACATACAAATTTTGAATAGAATCGGACCATAATCAAATAACTTCTCCGCCATTTTGGGCCGCCATCTTAAATTTATAAATTTTTACAAAAAATTCGTAGTCTCCGACCCCGAAACCCCCACAAACCAATTTCGAATCGAATCGTACCATAATCACAAGACTCGTCCGCAATCTTGGAGCCGCCATTTTCAGCTTAATCAAATGTCGGCAAGTGCTCCAAAAATGTATTACAAATTTTGAACCGGAAAGAATGACAGAATGACATAGGAACGAAGCAAGTTAAAAAAAAAGCTTGTTAAGATTAAAATATATTGAAATGATCGAATAAATCCTGATATTCAGACCTGTGAAACTAAAGGTTATCACTAAAGCATATACACTCAATTAATTTCTAATAACATAAAACTGTATACATTTTCCTCGAAATATTTTTTAGATAGGTTTGCCAAAGAGGCTATAAAGCATCGTAATAGCAATATATTACATGTTGCAATGTTGCCATATCATTTGAATTTACAATATGCTTTATTCAGATAAAATATACGTATAACGTATATTACGGAAGCGCCTCAAATGGCAGAATCGTGAACTAAAATATACTACTTGAACTAAATTAGTAACATTACCGCCCCATGAAAAATTTTCTGTACTTCCATATAGCAACACTGTCTATTGTACTTTATGAATTCAACCTTGCCCAACCTATTCAATTCTTTCGGGAGCTCCATTCTCGATAAATTGCGCCAAAATAACTTGAAGCCAGGAGAAGAAAAGAAGATTGACATTAAGACGTCAGGTTACTGACGCCTCAATTCGCTCGAAGCCTTAATGTATGGTGGATGCATGTTATCTGAGGCGCTAAAGATAGTAGAATATATATATATATATATATATATATATATATATATATTGAAATGTATTATGTTATTCTTGAAACTTAAACATATGTAGGACACTGTTTTCCAGCATTACCATTATTCCACTAGAAATGGAGATCTCTTCAGAATTCCTAATTGTAACTCATATTTTCCAAAAATAGTCCATACACCCAGTTACATTTTTAATCATTTCTTTGTTTGTTGAGAAAAAATCGGCATCAATTTGTAATACTGAAAAACATTTCAAACATGTCTTTGTATTTTGTTTTCGTGCTTGTATTTTTATATTTCTGTTCGTCGATATTCTGTATTTTATATTTATATCTGTTTGTATGTTGACGTATGTAATCGTGTATTTGATCGCACGGGTTCAATCAATTATTATGATTATTATTATATAGTTTTTTATACAGCAGTTTGGATTGACTTTTTTATTTCGAAACAAACCTAAAGGTTTATTATTATTCAATTGCAAGTTTCTAGATGGCACACTCCAGCAAGTTATTCCTTATTTAGTTGAAATATTTTTTAATTATGCAGTTTTTTTATCCAGCGTCTCCTTCTCTACGAGTTATTTTTCGTTGACCTAGTAGTTTTGGAAAACCATATCATTACAAATTCTGCTCGCTCGTTCTACTAATTCCGTCCCGATGATATCTCCGATTCTACAATACGTGTTTTTTCTCGCATGTCGCCGGCTTACCCTACGGATTCTTAGCAGCACATTATGAGGGAGATAAAAGATAAGGAGTCTCGTGTAAAAATGAAATAAGTCCGTAGCTCTAGTTATTTCTCGAGCAACCTAAACGACCATTAAGCATACGTTTAGAGCATCGATTAAAATTCAACCTTGATAATTATATTTGAGAGTTGACAGGTGTACCGTGTTCATAATGAATTATTAGGTTTTCGTGTGTACTCAGGAACCGTTTTCTTCGAGAGCGCTCGGAACGTCCACTCTTTACATGCACAACTTAGATGCTATCTAAATGACGTATTAGAATTTTTAAAGTTTTATTCGCATAAAAAAGCGGCCACGAGCCATTAGGCGAAGAACTCGCACCAAATTTTGGTGATATACCGAGCCGTAAAACGAATTGTTACAATTTGGGCCCCTGGAAGGTACTGGTTCTGTCAAAATAAAACTAATGATTGCTAAGACCAATCCAATTCATCTTGATAGCGGACTTCACAATCAACTCTAACTCTTACTGCACTACTTGTTCTAAAACTCGATATAACTCAATTCTAAACCGCCAGGTACGAAACTTCAGACTAGTAAAACAGAAAATACACAAATTTTCCAAAGCGGCCCTCGAATTTTGTAGATCTTTCTGAAATCTTCTTATACAGTGTGACCCATTTAAAATGGAACCACCCCTGTAGAATAGGCATTTTTCAGTCATTCTCAAAAAAAAAATTTTTTTCAATATTAAGCATCAAAAACTGTATTTCGACACAAATTTTCATAACTTTAGTTTCATTTCCAAGGCACTCTATGGTTTTTTTTCTTCGTCAAAAACGGCAAAAGTTTATTAGGCCATTTTTGTTTTGAAATTTGACTACACCACTGGATTTGTAGTCGTTATAAATGAAAACCATGAAAATTTTATAAAGAAATATTGGTTAACAACGAAGTTACAACAACTTTAATTTTGGAAACAAAGTATTTGATTATAATTTTTATTTAGATTATAGACATATTTGAAATCTGGCAACACTGTCGATATGAAGTAGAATACCAGTGAATTTGTACAGCGAAAATTTTAAGTCAATAGCTCATTCCGTTCTACAGTTATAACTCCTGAAAGTATGGTAATGTGAGCGATTTTTGGTGGAAGCGATTTTGTAATAAAAATCTGCCTACGCCACTGGATTTGCAAATTATATTCCCTTAAAATTATTTATTTAAGTTTAGGTTATAAGTGTATTCAAAAATAACAGAAAATTGAAAATTCATTTTCAAGTTATGCAGTCTTCCATAGCCGATAAAATCAAAATTATTTATTTAATAATAAAACAGAAAGCAGGACAAAAAATGTTCCTTTTAAATTCTGCAAAACTCAATTAAAACAAGCTTTTAGAGCAGGTATCAATGATTTGAGGAAAGCTGAACTAATACATTAGGCATAGGTATTGTACTAAATCAATAGTAGGCTGTGATTTAGTACACCACAAATCGCTCACATTACCATACTTTCAGGAGTTATAACTGTTGAATGGAATGAGCTATTGACTTCGGAAATTCGCTGTTCAAATTCACTGGTGTTCTACTTTGTATCGGCAGTATTGCCAGATTTTAAATATGTCTGTAATCTAAATAAAAATTATAATCAAATACTTTGTTTCCAAAATTAAAGTTGTTGTAACTTCGTTGTTAACCAATATTTTTTTTATGAAATTTCCGTGGTTTTCATTTATAACGACTACAAATCCAGTGGTGTAATCAAATTTCAAAACAAAAATTGCCTAATGATTTTTTGCCGTTTTTGACAAAGAAAAAAACCTTAGAGTGCCTTGGAAATGAAACTAAAGTTATGAAAATTCGTGTCACAACTACTACCTATACAATAGGTGTTTGTTGGGTCGAATATCCATTAGAAAACAACTACCTCCCTAGCTAATACAACGACGAATAATCGTGAAAAGCCCTATAAGTTTATTTTGCAAATGTTATTGTTGCGAAATCGATAAATATTTATTTCCCATTTGTTTGTTATATTCAGTTATTCAAAATCAGAAACGTAAGTGACGGGACAGATATTTTTGAACCCTTATTAATATTTGAAAATATTGTTACGGAATGGGCGGGTACGTCCTTGCATTATTTGTCGTGAATTAGAGAGATGTTATTTACATTGAAGCGGCCGTTGACCGAAGACGTCATGGAACATTCTCGTGGGATCGACACTTTTCTGGAGGATTGGGCCGTGCTAAATATAAGGCAGGCCTCACGCGGGATTCAGTTAGTCAGTGAGTTAGTTTATGTATTGATGTTATTGGAGTTTATTCACTCATGTCGATTGTTTGATCAGTAAGATAGTACAGTGTGAAGCGATTATGAACAGTGATTATTGTAGTGTATTATTGTATTGATCGACAGAGCGTTAAAGTTTCGATATTTTATTATTTTTTTTCTTCATAGCTCCTTCAGTTTTTGCGATATTAAGATCGAATTTGAAACAACGATTACGTTTTAGGGTTTACATCATCCAGTATGCCGAGTGATTGTAAGAATCTATAGGGAGATATTTTTTCAGGGGTCAATCCCTTTTTCGCCCCATAAACTTTTTTGCTTTATTTTTTTTTGTGTAATTTTTACACATCTGTGACCGTTATCGAAAAACGTAAAATAATTTTTTGAAATTCGCTACATTTAATTTAAATTTTGAAGAGGGAACCTATTATCACAATGAAAACAAAAAACCCTACTTATTTGGTTTGTGATCTAAATTAGAAGTTTCCTTAAACATTACCTAAAAAATAAGGAACCTTGACTTTTTATAAAAGGTGCTGGAAATGCCCCCCCCCCCTCCTGCGATACAACCTTCCACCCTTCTTCTCATAGACTGCCGTACGCGTTCTAAAATTTCGGGAGTGTTTCTTATGGTGTGGAAGGCATCCATAATTCATTCAGTAAGAACTTAGATGGAAGGCACTGTTTCTGCACCATAAACTAGGCCCTTTACATGTCCCCATGAAAAGAACCAGCGGGTTGCAATCTGGGGACCGTGGGGGCCAAGCCATTGGACCTGCTCTGCCAATCCACCAATTGGGAAACAATGTATCAAATAATCGCGGACGATGACTCGAAAATGAGGGGGGGGGGCATCGTGCATAAGCCACATTTGTTTACGAACTTGTAAAGGCACGTCCTCCACTAATGCAGGCAATTTGTTGTGTAGGAAGTTTAAATATGTGGCACCATTTAAAATTCGCGGTAAAATACTATTCCTGCCCATATGTTTACGCTGAACTATTTCTGGTGTCGAGATTGTCTGATCATGTGTGGATTTTCTAGTGCCCAAATATGAATTTGTGGTAATTCACTACTCCGTTGCGTGTAAAGTGAGCTTCGTCGGTTAAAAGGATACGAGATAAAAATGCAGGATCCCTAGTACAGTTACGCAGTATCCATCGGGAGAACTGCAAGCGCCGTGGAAAATCTCACGGAAGCAAACCTTGGACGCGCTGGATATGATATGGGTAAAACCCTCCAGACAGTTGAATGGAAAACATCCAAATTCCGTGCTATTTCTCGAGTACTCATACCAGAACTTTCGTCGATAACATTTAGAATCTCTTCATCTCTTACTGGGATGCGATTAGGAAATCATAGCGCGTACAAGCTCTGAGCTTCAAGTCCGTCACCATCAGCCAGACAATACACAAAATGGATG
Source organism: Gonioctena quinquepunctata (assembly GCA_018342105.1). Lineage (NCBI taxonomy): Eukaryota > Metazoa > Arthropoda > Insecta > Coleoptera > Chrysomelidae > Gonioctena > Gonioctena quinquepunctata. The sequence continues at coordinate 699,776 of JAFIRS010000323.1, read as the reverse complement.
TCAGCCAGATGTTCAAATGAATATGGGTCATTTTCCATTTCAATGTTAAACAAATACACGATGTGACATCCACCAATTTTCAAATAATGTCACATGTTTCAAAACAAACCTAAATGTCAAAATGAAAATAGCAGTTGAAGCCGACTAATTCTCTCTTTCATTATTTTGTTGAAAAATTTAATTAACTCTATTGAATTACAAAAAATGATTTGACTTTTTTTCTCAATAACGGTCGCAGATGCGTAAAAATTACAACAGACAATTTTTTTTATAAACAAAATAAAGAATTAATTTCATATGTTAGAATCCACCAGCGGCGCACTACAAAAAAGTTTATGGGGCGAAAAAAGGCTTGACCCCTGAAAAAATATCTCCCCATAGATTCTTACAATCACTCGGCATACTGGATGATGTAAACCTCAAAACGTAACCTATGTTTCAAATTTGATCCTAATATCGCAAAAACTTAAAGAGATATGAAAAAAAAACGATTTAGATGGATTTGGACACCGAATTTTCGTAAAGTAGGTGGAGAACCACATACCAACCTGTCAATAGCCACGCCGTTAATAGTCACACTGTTCATGTTCATGCGGTTTCTAACGGCGCAATTAATTTGTGCCGCCAGATCATATTTTATTTCATCAAGAAATACAATTGGATGATATTTTCTATTGAATATCAATTTTCAATATTTATATTTCAAAAACCAGACATAGGAAATTGATGAACTACACGAGTGTAGGGTAATTCACTTCAAAGTATAACTGAAAAATATGATTCAAATTGACGTCCATTCAAGAATAATTAACAAACATATATATTAGGTGCAAAACCTATTTCAACTTATTAACCCCCAAAAATATTGACAATTACTATAAGTCTCCCCAATACAATCTGGCGAGCAATGAAGACCTACAGCTCCGTGCTGGATTGCATCCCGTTTGTCATGAGCAGAAAATTATTCTGAAGATATTTTTCGGTGCTACGGACTGCGGCATGCCAATTGGAAATAAAAATTAATGACTGTGAATTTTCATAGTTAAATCGAAGCGAAAGGAAACCAGTTTATTATACTTCTCTTTTGATTTGACCCAGATAAAAACATTAGGAATCCCTTAGGAAGAATTAATCCATTCCCAACTTTTGATCTCGTAGAATTTGCGGTTTATAAGAAAATAAAAATGCTGTTTGCGTTTTTAATGAAACTATGTCCTATTTTTCGGACACATGATTTGTTAGTTCGATTAATGGCAATTTCAGAATCTATGAAAACATTCAGAAATCTACCTTTCCGGCTGGCCGCGCCATCGGTTTTTTTTCTCGAGTTGAATGAAAAGTTACCGATATTGGACGATAGCATAAAGAGTAGGCACAAGAATGGTGTTAGTTCGTGGCACATCTCTTGAGAACCACTGATTTGATTTCGCCTAGTTCTGTAGCTTCATTAGTATATAAATTGGAAAGGATGCGCCGAATGGTTCTTTGGCGAAAGAAACATTCCTTCAGGCATTAAGCTATCAACAGGGATTCGAATAATTTTCGGCTATAACACGAGTCGGATATAATAGTTAGTGACGTCAGTCACTAGTTCAGAAACAACACAATAAGAGCGGCAAAATAATTCAATATTTCACAATACAAATCTATTGTATCCCGAAATGCCGCTTGTTTCAAATGCGGACACAGCGCACCCGTGCCAAATTTATTTCGGCCCGTGCAATAGATTAACGAAAGTTCGTGGTCGAGGTTAGCAATCACTGACTATTATTTTCGTCTTATGGTATAGTAGAATTTTTTTCTTCAGGATAGCAAGAGTTCCATAACTTTTGGTAAAAGGGGAAAGAGAACTGATAGTGAAGTTTCTTCCTGTTGCTTTTGCAAATAACCAGAATGAACGAGACCCGTATGGGTGGTGGTCTGCCAGTTTGGTATCTTTTTCTGGAATTGTGCGCCTCTTTCGATGAGATGCATGAGTTTCTTGCTTTGATATACTCTTTTATGATAGGTAGGTATCCAAGCACCGATCTGCTTTCATCGTTACAGCTCTAAAAATCCCTTTTTGAATCAAAGTTTTTCGGAGGCTTGAATTCTGATGCTATGAGGTATGTTAGTTTCCATTGCTAGCATAATAATATCGATCGATTGAGAACACTGAGAAGGATCATTGGTATTGAAACAAACTTGATGATATCATCACAAGCGGCCCAGTTGGTCTCAAACGACCCGCTGCCGAAGCTGGAGGAACAAATTTGTTTCTCTTTGATTTCTGGACAAACTTTTCGACGAAGCATCCCTCGTCTATATAGATTAACGCGAAGCTCTAATCTATTTTCATTTTTGTTGCGTTGTAAAGTATAGGGTTGGGGCAGTGAGTTATGCCCTGTGGGTGTAGGTGGCACCAACTCGGTACAGGTTGGATCCCCTCTTTCGCGCGCTTTCCGATTCATTTATTTCGCAAGTGTCGTTTTTGGTCGTTTTTTAATTTATCGCGATAATTTACGATGGAATCTTCGTTATCGTAAGAATCGTAACGGGTTGAGTTCGGAAGAGTTTACGGAATTTAGTTCGCTGCGCGTTCTTGAAATATTTTCAGATATAATATATCAAAGATTAAAAGTTCTGTCGGGCTTATTTACTAATAGACGGAAAAGGAAATCTTGAAATATTCGATTGGAATATGGAAAAAAGATACTACTATTCATGGTGCCAAAAAGTACTCATAAAAATAAGTCTCGTGGTTATTTCTTGGGAGTACTTAACGGTTTCTGTCTCCTAGAAATATATTTTTTAAAGTAATTATATGAGTTGAAAAAAACAGTGGCTTTTTCAAATCCAATGAATTTTAGTTCAACAAGTTTTTTTCATAATCCCAAGGGTTTTTTTTTTCACGGTTTCCAGCAAGTTAATAGCCACAACAAAAAGTAACGACTCTTAACACGACTCTAAATATTTGAAAAACACTAATATATCCTACATGCCCAATAAAGGAAATTATTGATTTTCATTTTATATGTTCACGTCTTTAACCTTTTTCAACAAAAATTGTTGTCATTATCAAGGACACATAAGCTATCTGTTTCAAACTAATTTGTCAGTTTGACAAGGATTGTTTTTATGAAGTGATTAATTATGGGAATGGAATTTACATATGAATAATATGCTTGGACAGATTTTCAATTCACTATAAAGCACAAGGAAATGAGAATTTAGCACCAAAATATTCAAAATCAATTTCCTACTAGACAGAATCCACACTCGACTACATTTGTTGTAGTACGTCGACGGGATCCTTAAAGTTTCATAAAATGCATGTAGGACATGAAGAACAATTATAAATAATAATATCAAAGAACAAAATTATTGGGCATGTAGGCAGGATTTTCATCCATCTGAGGGTACTAGGACTAATTCATATAGAATGCAAGTATGCCAACATAAGGACTAAGACCATACATGGTACACTGGCTGTACATGTTAGTAAAACCTGCCAAAACGTACACGCTTCCTTGGTGTGGTGGCCAGAACACAATGAAGAAGTGCTATGGACTTTGAGCACCTTTGTAAGTGGCGCCGCAGTGGCGGAATCGGGCGACTTACTCCAGATACTGCAAATTATACGTATTTGCCCTGTGATAAATATAGTGTTTTTAGAGTGCAACAGTTTAAATTTGTTTGTTGTTGTTTACAAACGTGAAAACTGCGGTTGCATTGTGATTCGGCATGTATAACCTTTGAATTAAATTGAGCTCCGGTTTCGGAAATTGCCCTAGTAATGAATAAAATGCAGAATGAAACGAGTAGTCTGCGAACGGTATTCAACCGACTGAACACGTGCACTGCGAATACTTAATTCGCCTGTCATCGTAGTGTTTACATGTTTGTTGTCGAGTTGAAAGGAGTTTTATGGATCGAGTGGTGGTTGCAATTGGGTTTTTATCCATTTCAAGTCACATCGTTTTCGAGAATCACTCTGTGAAAAAGGAGCAGCAATGGTGCGTCATGTCATGTGCCTCAGGTGCGGGAAGTAAAGAGAATTGATTATTCCAGCATACATGCGGAAGTGATTAGCCAAGCAGCAACGACAACAAATCAGTACACTGTCGAATAGAAAGTGAATGAATATTTTCACAAATAATTGATAAAATTTAATTAAAACCTACATCTCTGATGTAGGAGTAAATTACACGAATAAACAAAAATAAATGATAAAGAGATATTAATAAATATTGAAGAAATTTAAAAAAATATATTGAAAATATTGTTTTATTTTATACATACATACATTTTCACATATTTTTCATGTTATTCGTTTACTGTCAGAATTTGACTAAAAAAGTATTTTGAATGTGTATTACATGAATAAAAATATGTTTCATGCATGTTTTTTAGATTATTGTGATTATTAGTATCACAAATTCAATTGTTTATATCAATGTGAAAATTAAACTTGCAAGATTTGTCAATTGACTTTTTTCCTTTTGTAGATTGAGTGTAACAGAGAAGTTAGAAAAACTTCCTGCACTTGCAGACTGCAAGTGTTGCAGAGCGAATGCTTGTGGCGACTGTAATCACGTCTACGCAGTATTTTCATATATAAACGCTCACCAAGGGACTTCCACAACAAGTTATTTAGAACAAGAATTGGGCAAACCATGTAGTCAACGATGTATTCCAAACGTTTGTAGCTTCTTTTTACACGCTTTATATTAGCTTAACTTGTATGTTTGTAACCGACTCCTTTGGGCGCGATTTTGACCCACTTCCAGACGTCCGAATGATTTGAAATTTGGCAGGTGTACATAATTCCGGTGACAAAGCATTAAGAAATTTTTGTGTGAGGAAAAAACAAAATGGCGGCTTCAATATGGCGTACGAGTTTTGTGATTATGGTCCGATTCGCTTCAAAATTGGTATCCGAGGGTTTTTGTGGTCGGAGATTATGATTCTTTTGTCAAAATTGAAAAATTCGAATTGGCGGCTCCACAATGGCGGACTATTCCATTCAAAATTGGCATGTGGGGGTTTTCAAGAATATTATGATTCTTTTGTAAAAATTTAAAAATCCAAGATGGCGGCTTTAAAATGACGGCAGAGTTTTGTGATTATGGTCTGATTCTATTCAAAATTGGTATGTGGGAGTTTTTGGGGTCGGAGATTATGATTATTATGTCAAAATTGAAGGATTCAAGATGGCGGCTCCAAAATGGCCTCGAGTTTTGTGATTATGGTCCAATTCTATTCAATATTGGAGAATAATAGTTAAAAAATTCAATAATAATAATAATAGTTTGAAAAACTAAAAACACGCGTTAATAGAAAACTAAACTGAAAAGTTGAAAATTAATAATAGTTTAAAAAAACACGCTTTTATAGAAAACCAAACTGAAAAAATAGAAAATAAGAAAAAAAAATCATTTTATTTGAAAAAAAGCTTGGGGTGCATGGTATCAATAATTATATAGTACATCACACACCTAGGGCAGTAAAGTGAGAAATGTCTCACAGGTAATTGTTGGCCGAGGCGATACCATGCACCCCACACTTTTTTTTAAATAAAATACATTTTTCTCTTATTTTCTATTTTTTAGTCTGGTTTTCTATAAAAGCGTGTTTTTTAGTTTTTTTAAACTATCATTTATTACACGCTTTATATTTTTATTACACGCTTTATATTAGCTTCACTTGTATGTTTGTTTGTCACCGACTCCTTTGGACTTGATTTTCAGCCACTTCCAGACGTCCGAATGATTTGAAATTTGGCAGGTGTACATAATTCCGGTGACAATGCATTAAGAAATTTTTGTGTGAAAATAACCAAAATGGCGGCTCCAATATGGCAGACGAGTTTCGTGATTATGATCCGATTCGCTTCAAAATTGGTATCTGAAGGTTTTTGTGGTTGGAGATTATGATTCTTCTGTCAAAATTGAAAAATTCAAGATGGCGGCCCAAAATGGTGGACGAGTTTTGTGATTATGGTCTGATTCTATTCAAAATTGGTATGTGGGGGTTATTGGAGTCGAATATTATGATTCTTTCGTGAAAATTGGAAAATTCAAGATGGCGGCTCCAAAATGGTGGACGAGTTCTGTGATTATGCTCTGATTCTATCCAAAATTGGTATGTGGGTGTTTTTGGAGTCAAATATTATGATTCTTTCGTGAAAATTGAAAAATTCAAGATGGTGGCTCACTGTATATATTGACAACGTTAAATTTTTTGAATGACTTCTTAAATCGAGATTTGACTATTAATACAGCTGTACACATCAATGATTTGGAAAATAATTATAGTTACTGATAGTAATCACGGAATTAATAGTAGATTAGAACAAATAATAGTTAAAAAAAAAACACGCTTTCATAAATAAACCAAACTAAAAAGTAGAAAATAAATAATAGTTGAAAAAAACTAAAAAACACGCTTTTTAAAAAACAATAAAAAAAAATAGTTAAAATAAAAAACAAAAAAACACGCTTTTTATAAAAACCAAACTAAAAAAATAAAATAAATTTTAATAATTTGAAGTAAGAATGTGTAATTTTAATAAATATAAATTAATAATAATGTAAATAAGAAAAAAATATTTTATTTAAAAGGTAAGGTGTAATCTGAATCTTAAGAAGCACCTCACGCTTTTTTAAAATAAAATACATTTTTTTCTTATTTACATTATTATTAATTTATATTTATTAAATTTTTTTACACTATTCTTAATTCAATTTTATTAAAATTTATTTTCTATTGTTGTAATTTGGTTTTCTATAAAAGCGTGTTTTTTAGTTTTTTTAAACTATTATTTATTTATTTTTCAGTTCGGTTTTTTATGAAAAGCGTGTTTCTTAGTTGTTTTGAACTATTATTTATTTTTTTTACGTCATTTACATACGATTCAAGGTTATTTGCGGCCGACTCGTTCATTGCCATTCATTTATTGTAGGCGCGCTTTTGACACTGTGCCTCTCTTTGATAGGAAGCTTGTACCCGTCGAATCACAATACAAATGCTATTTTGATGTTTGCAACCGAAAAATTCGAACTATCGCACTTTATAGACAACCTTTTTATCACAGCGGTATATGGGGATACGTGATACTGTCTGGATCCGTTTTTCCGATTCCACCACTGCGGCGCTGCACGTTAAACTCCTCCCCCATGCTCCAAATCCATAACAGAACCAGGCAAGGTACCTACAAAGAATTGCCGTTCACAGGGGCAATGATATCAACGCCCAATTGTAGCCATGGAAAAACTGATGGTACAAGACTAAGACTAGGTGCGTTCAAACTGAAAAACACATTTAACAACATTAATTAGGACAGACACACGATTTTCCTTTGACAAATCATTGAGAGTATGTATACCAGACAGAATGGAATGACACATAACTCACGAACTTTCAACAGGGTGAGATCTGGTTCACAGGCGGGTCTGAGACGGATGACCACATCTCTGTTTTCAGGCAAAGGTCTACGCAATGTGCAATGTGCAAAAGAAAATTATAGAAGATTCTTTCGGACAGCCGACGGCATTGAAAGCTTCAAGTAGCCAGGAAGTGACGTCCCAACTGGTAAAGACATGCGAAGAGAAACGATAACACTGGCAGAGCAAAACCGCGTCAAGCTGTTTTATTGCCAGGACATCAAGGATTTGCAGGCATAGAAGGAGCTGACGGATTTTTTTTGGGACAAAGTGTAGGACTCGCACTCAGAGTTTTCGGGTTCCTATGTCCCCTTTCCTCCGGGTTACCCACTGAAAAAACACCCAGAAGGCTAGTCTGGTCAATACCTCTGAACGACACTTTGGGCCGTCTGGCCCATTGTATATAGCATGTTGTTCCCTTCTACAGCACCCATTCCAGTAATTTTGTACTCTGCACAAGTTTGTACAGGTCCTTTGCTGAATGTGTGCTGCATAGTCTTGGTTCACCAATTGGTTGCCCGATCCAGAGCCCCCGCAGTTGCACACTGTGGTACTGTTTCTGGTTCCTTGCCGCTAATCTGCATGTTAGATGGCCATTGAACAGTCCCATTTTGTTGAGGTGCTCTTTTACGGCATATGTCCTGTCATTAGCCCCGTAACAATTTTCAGTTGTTCCCTGTTAAGAATTCACAGGTCTACTGTTTTTTTCCGACAAGGGCCTTTGATGTGATCTTTTCCGTTATGTTTCCTGGAATGTCTTTCCAGTATTGTTTGTGTTTTTCCTGGATCCAGTCTTCTACTGACGCTCGTACCACACGCTTCGGTACCCCGAGGGTCTGTCCTGACCATGGTGCGTTTTCCGATCCTCTTCTGGCTAGTTCGTCGACTTTTTCATTCCCTGCAAATCCCTTTCCCATACTTCTGTTCCCGCACCATTCTCCATCGTCGATCCGTCTGTGTACCAGATCTTGCCGTGTAGAATGGTATCGAGTTCTGTGTGATTCCATACAGTTATGTCTGGTATAGATACCCTGCATGACTTGTCAAATGAGAATCGTTTCGCAATGTGGTCTGATCTCACACGTCTCTGTTTGCGATTCTGACGATACTCATGTGTACCGTCCCTACATTTATGTTGCTCAGTGTGTTTCTTAGTCTGAAGGCACCCAGCCTTGCCTCTCCCTGTATCACCAGGTGAAGGGGAGGCAATCCCAGTAGTGTCTCCATGGCTGCAGTGGGTGTTGATTCAATTGCCACTGTAATGCCTACTCAGGCAAGTCTTTGCACCTTGCCATGTTTAGCTTTGGAGATGTCGGACTTGCCAAAAGGGAATCGGAAAACGACCAGGACGACCAGGTCAGACCCGTCGAGTACCAATATGTACAGTTCGTGTGTCTGTATCCGGAAAAATAGACACAGATAAGAATATATCATAGTCCCGTGGCACAAAAAACAAACAGTGGACTTGTTAACTCCTCTTAACTTGTTAACATGGGGTAATTGAAAATCATAAAGGGGCTTTGAACTGGATATGCGCAAGTAAAAATACATTTAAATTAAAATTGTACAATGGCGACCTACTGAAGACCATGCGGAAAGGAACCAGATACAGGGTCACACACACTGTGCAATTGGGCAGTGTCAGCTAATGTAACAACATAACGATCATCAGCTGATCGGGGATATAACGTGAAAATCACCTTAGATAAAAGTTATAAAACTACGAAGGTACAACACTTACCGATGAATTTGGTCTTCTTACGGTCCTGGTATATATAACTAGAATTTCTGGAAATGAAATTTCAGGAATAAATTCACAATTTGTGGTGTCATAAATGATGATTTTTTACTACCCGAACAAGTGTAGTATGAAAATTATTGACTTAATTTTTTATATTTTGTAAAACTGTCATTAATTCAGATTAGAAAACATTGAAAATAGTCAACTCTTGCGGGACGACCTTGAGGTTGTAACTCTTGTACTTTATGATAATGGTATGGATGAATTTGTTTTCATCTCATCGTCTTCCATAGTTCACTATTTGCTTTCCTACATGTACCCCTACTTGTTACTTTAAACATGCCATTTCACGACACATTAGAACACAGAAACAATTTAATATTTTGACAAGTTCTATTCTACTTTGAAACCACCATATATATAAACGGGGGTGCGTATTTGCCTCGATATATCGATAATGCTGATATATACGAAAAAAAGTTTTATATTAAAGTTATACGGCACCAAGTTTTTAATTTTTGTTGAAAAAATAGGGAGTGATGAAATAACTGTAATTAAGCTGTTTCTTCAAAGATCTGAATTTTGTCTGGTGAAGTGACGTAGAGAACACCAAAGTAGCGTGTTTGCTCTGATCATCATTTATGTTCATACAGGGTGCTTCAAATGTTACTTTCATTTTAGTCCACTTCGATTTGGTTTATGCGATTTTTTCAATGGAACACCTGTATATTAGTTTGTCTTCGCATTTTACATGAAAAAACCTATCTGAAGATACCAACATGATATATGTTATTACTAACAATTCTTTGTTTTTCAAATTATTTAAAAAAAAATAAAGAAATCTATTTTTTTTATTTAAACAAAAGGAACGACAATGATCCTTTTAATGCTTCCACCCTGTTCAATACATTTTCTGATTTGGACTATCAGAGATTTTATTATCCGCGTTTTGGGAATGTTTTACAAACAGTAAAAACTGAATTGTATGATTTTAAACATCGCCAAAACGAAATAATAAAATGTCACATTTGTTGACAGCCTGTCGTGTGATTTGCTTGAAAATTGTGTTTATTCATCATGAATTATACAAAGGAAGAGTTAATTGGAATGGTGTATGCTTTGGGCGAGGGCGAAGGAAACTTTATGTTAACGATTATCAACATAAATGGAGCCTTAATGTATGGGGCGGTATTGTGGATAATTATATTGTCGGACCAAATTTTTTCGATCGAAAATTGAATGGACAAGAGTTTCTTCGATTTCTCAGAGAAGATTTCCCAGGTTGATCGAACACCTACCTAATCACATCAAAAATGAACTGTGGTTTCAGCTGGATGGGGCACCACTACATTTTTTGGGAGCAGTACGAGAGGAGATGGATGTAATGTTACCTGATAAGTGGATAGGACGAGAAGGACCTCTTCCTTGGCCGCCGAGGTCGCCGGACCTATCATCAATGGATTGTTATCTTTGGGGAACAGTAAAATCAGAGGTTTATCGTACTGCCGCTCTACACGGGAGGACATGAAAATAAGAATTCGTGAGACATTTCAACGAGTTATACCTTTTCATTTGAGCAGCGTGAGAACAAACATCATGAAGTGTTATTATTGTCTTTCCGTTTGTTTTAAATTTAAAAAATTAAACGGATATTACTTTAATTTTGTAAACATAATTTGAAAAACCCATAAAACGAAGAACTGTTGGGAGTTTCATGTAGAATGCGAAGACAAACTAATATACAGGGTGGAACGAAAATGAAACTAACATTCGAAGGACCCTGTATGAACACTAATGATGATCGGAGCAATACACGCTACTTTGGTGTGGTACGAAGGGACTATTTCAATGACAGAAAAATAAGCTGGTTGTTCCATTTAAAAAATAGTTTTTTTGCTATTACAGTGCAACACCCTGTGCATCTGGAACTATTTTCAAAACGTGGTCTTTCTGGTGCCGTATAAGTTTTTTTTTCATATATATCAGCATTTTCGATATATCGAGCAAATACACGCTGTTGGGACACTCGGTATATTTATGTATTCAATATAAAGTTTGGGTTGAACAACGTCTGAAAATTTGAGGGAAACACGGAAAATAGTAGTTTCTTATGGAAGAATGGAAGAAACTCCGCGGTATACATGAAACATTTTTTCATTAACAATTTCTTATTCCACAAGCTTTTTCTTTCGGTTTTTCCACTGAAAATATTTAAAATGAGAGTTTTCCACTACCAACCAAGTGTATTATGATAATTATCAACTTAATTTCGTGTGTGTTTGTCATTGTCAGAAACTACTGGCAGTACTCAACTCTTGCGGCTCGTTCTTGAAGTTCTGTTATATTTGATATTATGGATAGGATTATCCATGTCTTATCGGCTTCTATACTTCACTGTGGAAGAAACTATTAGTACAGGCTTTCCCGATGTTCATTCAAACACTACACAAATATTTGGAATAAATTCACTGTGTTGTTAATTAAAAACGATTCACTGGTTTCTTGAACGTAAACATAACCTACTATTATAAGAAGTGTCGCATTTGCCGGCGTATTCTGAAGCGATCGCTATAGGACCGTACTTGAATTTTCAAAAAATGTTGGTTGATTGTTATTAAACTTCAACGAAGATAATTCTTTGTGAAATAACTTATTTTGTGAACTCTAACATCCTCTTAAAAAAGATGAAGACTGTTTGAAGTTAGAGCTTTCAGAAATTTTTATTCACATCAAGGATACTACAATAGGTACAAATGAAATTTATATTTTCTGATAATTTGAAGTTCTAATTACCCACATTTTTATGAGGTGGTTTCAGTGATGTTCAAATTATTATGCCTTATAACATTTGACCTAACGCATTGGAATTCATTGAAATTGCTTAGATTCTTTTTTAATTTTCTAAAACTTTGAATGTCCTTCCCATGTAGTTCGAATAATCAACCGACAACTTAATATTTTTCCTCAACTCTTGTCTTTTTTTCATTAGTGTTGTTTTGAGGGTTGGATTATATCGTGATCAAATTCAATTAATATTAATTATTCAAAGTGACATTGTTGTTCGTTGGAGATCTTGTCTAATGACAGCAAATGGGAATAACCTCTCTCAAATGGTTAATATATTTTTTTGGTGATACAATTATTTTTGGGTAATGAGAGGTTTATTCAATTCAATATATGATGGTAGAATTTGTTGACAGAGCGCAACTTCCACGGTCGCAGTCACTTTTGGGTAATTTAGTTCTACATGTTAAAGACCCTGAGGTTTGGCCAATGTACTATTTGTTGCAATATGGCAAGAAATACTATACACTACCTTCGAGCTTGGTATTAACGGGACGTCGTCTTAAATTTGAATCAATTGATTTGATTTTTAACACTGCCCATTTGTTATTTTTATATTTTTACGGGGATGAAAAAGTCTGATGAGGTTAAGTATGATTCTTCTTAATGAAATGAAAACAGGAACTTTAGGGTTGTGGAAATATTTTAAGTTATATTTTCATTAACCTGTACATCTTATGTAATGTAATTGATGATAATGCTAACTAATTTAATCATCAAACATAAAACATAATTGCACTTTCACACTCTTTTGAGGTATACCAAAACTAGACCTTGTTTTCCATATAACTTGTTTGTTGTCAATGATCGAAGAGAGTGAAGAAGTAGATGAACTTTTTCATTGAATCTTTTACAAATGATATGTTTACTAATGATAACTGTTTAATGAACCCACTTGACATTATCATCGGTTGTCCGCACAAAGCCGAGTTAATCTATTCAGCTTAGCGCCCGAAGGGTTGCGATCTGAGGGGGTCGTTCGAAACTTTCACACACTCCTCACACACAAATAAGACCGTGCCACGCTCCCCGTCTTTTATGTACACCGAGCGATCAATCAAAATGACAGTCGACTTATGCTCGGCGAAAGTCCGCGACACCTCCCAGTCAGCTTTTTTACATTTACAATTAGCAGGGTATTGTCTCAATTGTTTGCAGTTCCGATTGAGTTTGTAGAGATGGGTGTATAGCGATGATTCCGGTTGTCATCGTTCGATAATTGACCAATGTATGAACGCACAATAGAACAACCAATTATTTTTCTTTCACATTTTTCCAATTGTAGTCCTTCTTCATAGTATTGATAGCAAATAACGACAGTTGCTTTTGCATAAAAGCTGTAACTCATAGGTGTTACTTATCTGCTATGTTTAAAGGGTGCTTAGTCGTCTAAAATAAAATATTTATAAGGAATATTGCCTAGTTGATGCAAATAAATACATCCAGAGATTGAAACGTACACAAGCAGAGTATTTCTGACAGATGTAAATGTAAATTGGGTTACTAGTACTATAATCCTAAAAGTAAGATTGATACATCTAACAGTTTTTTTGTTCGTTTGGGCAAGCTACAAACAACAGTTGGTCGTAATTCTATAGACAGCTAATCAAATGACAAGACAGCATTCCCTACAAAATTTTACAGTAACATGCCAATGTAAACCATTAACATTCACATATATGCAAGAAATAAAAGCAAAATTCAGCGCCCAGTCGGATCTAACAATTTCTATAAATGCTCAAAATCACTCTCACCTACGAATTAATTTTTAATTACTTTAATATATTGTTACTGTTTGCTAAGTTTAAGTACTTTCAGAATATTTTGTTAATTAATAGTAATGTTCAACCAAGTCAGACATATTAATATTACATAGTGGTTGAAAAAATATACTCCCCCTAGGTAACTCACAACAAAAATCAATGAAAAAGATACTTTCTTTGGTAACTTTTCGTGATACACATCTGTTCTTTTCTTCAGACCTCTTAGATAATTTTTAATTGAAGATAATTTGCGCATGAAATCTTCCTGTGTATTTGTTCTTTTGAAGATGTGTCATTTGGTATCGAATTTCTTCAGCTCCACTTACTTTTTCAGTAAGGTTATGCATTTTCGAATATTGAGAGAGCAGGTCGCTATGTTTTCATTCCAATTGAACAGAATACAAGAAGCTCTTCCAATTTCCTTTTTGTTTGATAGTTAACAGAATTTTTTTAGTGTTCCAGTATGCTACGTATTTTTTTTGGAGTGGCGAAATCCTTTATGGACTCCTTACAGATGGTGTGGGACTCGCACTTTGAATTTTCGGGTTCCTATACCTTTCCTCTGGGTTACCCACTAGAATCTCCACCCAGTAGGCTCGTCTGGTCAAAGCCTTCGATCACACTTGGGCCTTCTGGCCCATTGTATCTTGCCTGTTGTATCCTTCTACAGCTGCCATTCCAGTAATTTTGTGCTCTGCATAAGTTTGTACAGGTCCTTTTTTCAATGTGTCCTGTATGAGACTACACTTTGTGATTAGATTTCATCAATTTCTCACGGTCGATTTAATCAACGTTAATAGATGTTAGTAGAAAACTATTATTCAACCGATTCCCTACTGAAGTTGAAAATTCAGTATTCAGACATCATTTCCCTAATGAAATAGTAAACATGATGTTATCTAAAATAATAAATAAAGTTGGAAAGTTGTTCTATCATAATGCGAATTTAAAATTCAGTATTATTTTCAAGTTCTCTAATAAATATTGGAATACCAAAATAGTTATTGAATATACTAAAATATTGACAAATAGTTGATGTATTAATTAAAATAGTTTGTGGCATTCAGACGAGAAAATGAAAACTAGAACTGAAAAATAAAAATGTGGATCGGCCATATTCATATATTTACTTGGCTTGAGTCATACACACTTGAAAATTTCTGGTTTGAAGTTGGTCGATAATCCTATATATGATTGACACCAGCGGATTCCTTATTTGTTCATTATTGTTTCAATATTGCAGCAGGCAATATACGCTTGAGACTAGTTGTGACGATATTCACCTGAATTTGTCAATCATAATTCATATAATTTGATATTATATTGGGTACGTGAAAATAAAATATTTTTAATCATTTTCCACTTTACGATTTCCATCAGATAGACAGACATTGTCGTTTTCCATATCGACCCTAATATCCATTGATGCTGCGTTCACCAGATTCCCTTTTGTGGCACGTGACCGACGTGAGACGGTCACTTAATCTGCTATTTATTTGACTTTAGGGTGGGGGCGCACGTCCTGTTATAATGCCGCCCGGTTTCTGACTCCGCGCGAAAAGGCTAATGTCGGGATTAAATTTACACTTCCTACATAATCCCGTTTAAGTGTGGGATACAAATAAATGGTGGGAGACTCTGGTTTGTTTGGACTTCCTTGGTGTAGACAAGCTGTAGGAATTGAACATAAAAAAGTGTCTTTATTGTGAGTTTGCGGGGAGCTGAGTACGGTATAGTCAAATGTAAAAAATCCTCTAGAAATGTTGCAAACATGAACACATAACAACAGTCCGTATTTTTTATGTCGTACTACTATTGGCATCTCGAGAACATTAAATGATAGTTGGTTAAATTAGAAAAGTTGCCTATTTTATAAAATGATGAACAAATAGAACCCCAAAAGGTAAATGGCCGTTTCTTTTCTTTACGCTGGCGCCTCTATTTTTGGGAATATGGAATGTGTGGGAAAAACTTTCCTCTATGTTTCGAATTTGCTTCGATGTGCTGTGCATTGATTTTCAATACAACGTTTCGTTCTTCGGGGGCTACCCACAACTCAATTTTTTCGGAATACGGACCTGTTTTTTATGAATTTAAGTAGTTCTTATCTTACCGAGTTCAGATATGTATCCTACCTGGTTTTTGTTTCTACATTTCTGCCCATAAATTCCATCATCAAGATCCGAACAATGAAAATCTTCCCCTCCGGAATACGGTCCTGATTTTATTTTTGTTCGTATTTGAAAGGGTATTTGACTTGAGTTGCGAGGATAAAATTCAAAATAAATCTACCTTGAACGAATACTCAAACTTGAAATCAAATCGAGCTCAAATCCAATGTGATGAAAAAGAAAAAGCAGAGGAATAACAAGGAACAACGATTGATACATTTACTTTATACATTTTTTTATGTCAAAGAGTCGAGAAGCATTTTTCTTGTGTGTCCATTCTCAGGCAATAGGCCATTCTTTTGTCTGTCTTTGGGTCCTATACGTATTCCCAAACGAACCCATTTCAAATGGAAAACATAGTAGTTAAGGTTTTAATGTGAGTGTAATTAATTACCACATCGTCTACAACCTTCAAACAAACGTTGGAAACCCGGTACGGACCCGGCATCAGCGACAAGTTCAGAGGCTACGAAAGGACAATGATAAAACTTACCAAGGAGGAAACTCACATCCAGTTTCTACGAAGAGCCAGAGACAACAACATCATCCCAGACGGTTTCCAGGTAAAGTCACCTATTCCCGGGGAACGAGCACAACGCATCATGGAGCGGGCCAGTCACGCACTTATCAGGTCGCAGATCAACTATCACCGTTGGAAGAAAGAGATGCTGCTACAGGATGCCACAGCTAGATTTCAAGAAATCAGAGAGTACACCTTAGAGGAGGACAATCAACCCATATTTGCCAAGATTGAAAATAGATGCGCGAGAATCCGCCAGGAACAAGAGAGGATGCATCAGAAGAAATGGAATCGAATAGCAGGAAGAACACGGTCTCCACAAACCAGCGGCAAAGGTAAGAAAACCATTATTAATATCTCAACTGAACCACTTACAGGAGTAGAGGAGTCCCTGCTAGAAAAGGGATTGAACTTTGCAGTTGCACCTAAAACAAAACCTATCCTGGACATTGTAAGTTCTGTAGAGTCAACCAGCAGCAGAATGAATCCCATCCAGGCAGAAGAGTTCAGATGGAAAGTGAGAGAGACACTCGAGAAGGAGAGAAATCCCCGGAGTAACATCACTGCAGGGGAACAGAGGGCCCCAAAAATTCTACGAAAGGATTCATCCATAAAAATTCTTCCAGCCGATAAAGGAAACGCCACGGTTATCATGGACACCACAACATATGATGACAAGATAGAGTCGTTACTCCACACAGGGAACTATAAACTCTTGAAGAAGGATCCGACACCCACTATAGAAAGGAAGATCTACAACACTCTGAGGAAATTTAAACACTTCATTCCAGACAACGAACGATCACATCTAACGCCACACTACAGCAAACCACCGCATCTCTACGGGCTTTCGAAAATCCACAAACCAGACATGCCACTGAGACCGATCACCATCTCACGGAACTCACCAACCTACAAGTTATCGAAATATCTCCTAACCGATACTACAACCCTTACAAGAATTCCAAGCACTTCGTTGACACCATCACAGATGTTGAACTTGGACCGGAAGATCGTTTCATCAGCTTCGATGTGGAGAGCCTTCACACCAATGTCCCTTTAGAGGAATCTCTCAGTATCATCAAAAGGAAACTCGAAGAGGATGACCAGCTGCACGAGAGGACTGACCTTCCTACTCAAGCAATATTGGAATTACTGCAGTGCTGCCTACAGAACTCATATTTCCAGGAAGACCGATTCTTCTCTCAAGTCGACGGACTCCCGATGGGATCTTCCCTTTCTCCAATCATCGCCAACATATTGTAACGAACCTAGGCCGGACCTGTCGCCTCACGTGTTGCCATCGACAGCGATGAGATCATCCCCGGAGATATTCGAGAACCATCCAGTGCGCTCTTCCGCGGAAAACAACGGTCAATATTGGAAACAATTGGAACATGCCGTCGCCAACCGTCCGAATTCGAAACATCGAGAATGCTGTATCGGAGATAAATAGGAAAACCTCAAGTGGAGTAGGACAGTCTGAACGAGCCCATACCATCGAGCTATACAGTGGCGTAGTAATATAAATTAAGTTGTAGATTAAGTGTTAAATAAATTAGTTAAACCAAGTTAAGTTTATTTACGTTACAATTGGTGTCGGAAGTGAGATTTTGAAAATAAACAAGTGATCGTGGAGTGGATAGTCAGAAAAATAAATTGATAGACCTTTTTGTACGCCCAAAATTGACAGTGGCCCGGTTTTCGCGAAGTGGACAATTGTGCGTGGGAATATAAACTGATACACTGTTCGCGTGAAACAGAAAATAGACAGTGGCCCGGTTTTCGCGAAGTGGACAATTGTGCGTGGGAATATAAACTGATACACTGTTCGCGTGAAACAGACAATAGACTGGTGGCCCGTGGAAAAGAATTCGCGAAGTGAATTTTTAACAAACTGATAAACTTTTCGTGTAAAACAGACTGATACCTCGTCAAAGACAAAATGTGTTCAAGAAAAGTGCGCCTTGCGGATTTGAAGGTAGCGGAATTGAAACAGGAATTGGAGGAAAGGGAACTGGAAACAACAGGTAAAAAGCAAGTACTCCAGGAAAGACTTGCAGAAGGACTTATACAAGAAGGTGAGGACCCCGAAACATTTTTATTTGAAGTTCCCAGAGGTGATATAAGTTTGGTAATGAATAAACTCGAAGAAAATTCAAGAAGCCTGGAAGAAAATTCTAGAAATCTGGAAGAGAAGCTTCAAGAAAATTCTAGAAATCTGGAAGAGAAGCTTCTAGAAAATTCAAGAAGCCTGGAAGAGAATGCTAGAAATCTGGAAGAGAAGCTTCAAGAAAATTCTAGAAATCTGGAAGAAAAGCTTCTAGAAAATTCAAGAAGCCTGGAAGAAAATTCTAGAAATCTGGAAGAGAAGCTTCTAGAAAATTCAAGAAGCCTGGAAGAGAAGTTCCTGGAAAACACAGAAGGCCTAAAAAAAGAATTGTGTGGTGTGGCTAATTTCCTAGAAGAAAGAATGGGAACCGTTGAGACAGAGATAGATAAAATTAGGGAGCAAATGAACACGGAGGTAGATAAAATCAAAGATGGGGTCGAGGCAGAGATGGACAAGATGAAGGAAATAATCAGCGATGGAATCAAAGACGGAATCGAGGCAGAAATGGACAAAATAAAGGAAACGATCAGTAAGCTGGAAAAACAAATTAATAGTGCGTCCTCCACAGAGATGGTTAACGAAAATGCAATGCTGGACTTGAGTTTGAACGTGGATAAAGTTCAAGAGGGTATAAAAGATGTCAAGGTCATTTCAGAAATAGGGGAAACTTTCCATGAAGCCGCCTCAGTTCGATGGAAAAACTCCATGGGCAAATTACCGCCGGCAGTTTGAAGCAGCGGCCAAAGCAAACGGATGGAATGCAGGGGAAAGAGCTGTAGCACTGACACTTGCATTACGTGGAGAAGCGACAAATATTCTACAAACTCTCACCGCCCAAGAACAGGAGGACTATGATCAGCTGATTAAACATCTAGAATTACGATATGGCCACGCCCATTTGGAACACGTATACCACTCCCAGCTAAAAAATCGCTGCCAAAAATCGGGCGAATCCTTACAAGAATTCGAAACTGACATTGCACGCTTGGTTTGTCTCGCATATCCAGCCACACCAGAAAATGTAATGGAGCGACTAGCGGTTCAAGCATTCTTGGATGGACTCCGTGACCAAGAAACCAGACAAGCGTTGATATTAGCTCGTCCAACACATCTCGTAGACGCACTGGCACGAGCTTTGGAATTTGAGGCAGCAAAACAATGCTGCAAAAGCCAAAGTAAAGTATTCCTGCGATTGAGGAACTCCGGATTGAAGCTGAGCCCTAAGAAATGCCACCTGTTCCAAAAAGAAGTACGATACCTCGGCCACGTTGTCTCTGGGGAAGGAGTAGCAGTGGATGACCAGAAGATCAAAGCTGTTAAGGATTGGCCCATCCCAAAAGACATTCACCAACTTCGAAGTTTCCTTGGTTTGTGCACATACTATCGCCGATATGTGCTGGGGTTTGCAAACATCGCTAAACCACTGACCAGGCTCACGGAAGGTCAAACAAAGTTCCAGTGGTCCGAAGAATGCCAAGACTCATTCAGGAAGCTGAAGGGAGCTTTGATTAACGCACCTGTTCTGAGCTATCCCTTACCCAACGGGAAGTTCATTTTGGATACGGACGCCAGCAACGTGGGACTTGGAGCTGTCCTATCTCAGATCCAGGAGGGGCAGGAGAAGGTCATTGGTTATTTCAGCAAGACGCTCAGCAAACCAGAGCGCAATTACTGTGTCACCAGGCGAGAGCTGTTAGCTGTTGTAAAGGGAGTGGAGCACTTCTACAAGTACGTGTATGGAAGAAGATTCCTGTTGAGAACTGACCATGCAGCTCTCAAATGGCTCTTACAGTTCAAAAATCCTGAGGGTCAAGTAGCACGTTGGATCGAGAGACTCCAAGAATTCGATTTCGAGATCGAACATCGAGCCGGAACTAGCCATAAGAATGCAGATGCCTTGTCGCGAAGACCATGTCCAGATGATTGCTCACATTGCCGACGAGCAGAAGAGAAAGAAGCAACACTTTGTAGAACCGCGGCAATGGATGACAACTGGAATGACAGCAAGATCCAGAAAGACCAAGAGAGAGACCCCGACCTTGGCTTAGTCGTCAGCTGGAAGAAGGGCAATCGAAGACCATCATGGCAGGAAGTCGCAGGTTACTCGCCGGCTGTTAAGTCCTATTGGGCACAATGGAACTCTCTTATTCTGGACAATGGGATCCTGAAACGTGTGTTGGAGGCCGATATTGGTGGGGAAGACAGACGCCAAATAATTGTTCCCAGGAACAGAAGAGAGGAAGTGCTGCGGGAAATCCATGATGGAGTCGCCGGAGGACATCTGGGAGTGACGAAGACCCTGCAGAAAGTGAGGCAACGGTTTTACTGGGCCAATTGTCAAGCTGACGTCCAGGACTGGTGCAGGAAGTGCGCTGTATGCGCTGCTAGCAATGGACCTCGAATACGCCCCAAGGCCCCGATGCGTCAGTACAACGTAGGCAGCCCGTTCGAGAGAATCGCCATTGATATCGCCGGCCCGTTTCCCGTATCCGACCACGGGAATAAATACATCCTTGTGGCAATGGACTACTTCAGTAAGTGGGCGGAAGCCTATGCCCTGCCCAACCAGGAAGCCATCACCGTCGCCGACGTCTTGGTGAAAGAATGGATATGTCGATTCGGTATTCCAATGGAGCTGCACTCGGATCAAGGCAGAAATTTCGAATCCAACCTTTTCCAAGAAATATGTCTACTGCTGAACATCCGCAAGACAAGAACCACGGCCCTACATCCGCAGTCCGATGGAATGGTGGAACGGATGAACAGGACGATCAACCGCCACTTGTCCAAGGTTGTCTCTGACCATCAAAGAGACTGGGACCAGTATCTTCATTTGTTCCTGATGGCCTATCGATCCGCAGTACACGAGTCAACCGGTCAAACTCCTGCTAGTATTATAATGGGCCGAGAACTGCGACTGCCTTGTGACCTGAAGTTTGGGATACCGCCAGGACAAGACACTGCGGGAGAGGACTACGTCAGCAAACTTCGGCAGAGAATGGACGACATCCACGAACGAGTCCGGTTGAACATCCAGAGTGCCAGCGATAAAATGAAGAAGACCTATGACATCAAGGCCGACGCTGGAGGATTTAAGGTTGATGACCTGGTTTGGCTGTACAACCCCAAACGTCGTCGTGGACTATCACCAAAGTTGCGGAACTCGTGGGAAGGCCCGTATAAAATTGTGAAAAGGATAAACGACCTTGTGTACCGAATCCATAAGCCACCCCGAGGGAAACCAAGGGTCGTCCATTTCAACAGGTTGGCCCCATACGCTGGAAACCATGACCAAGTTCGCACCCTCAAGCCACCGGAGGATGATATGACGTTCGAGAAGTTTATGTCCTTGTATTCAAACGGGCAGAAAGTTCTACATGGGGTTACTAGAGAGGAGTCACGAGACCTTTCGAGGTGCCTGCTGACTACGCACTAGCGCACTGTGTGGCAGAAGATCTTCAAATGTCCAGGGCATCGCCGTAGTGTTCTCCAAGAAATTTGGTCAACTCCAAACACTGCGGGAGCAGAATCCAGAAGTTGGGGGTGCTACAGTTGAAGAAAGGCCAGAGAAACATCTACTACCTAGTTACCAAGAGGCATTCCCAAGATAAACCGTCCTATGAAGATGTCTGGAAGAGTCTCACCAAACTAAGAGATACTATGGTGGACCAGAATCTGGTGGATCTAGCAATTCCAAAATTGTCCTGTGGTATTGATGGGTTGGACTGGAGAGTCATAAGAAGTATGCTGGAGGCGATATTCAGATCCAGCGGCGTCAAGATTTTGGTTTGCTGTAACCCTCTTCCACGACCGATCATGAAGACCGTGGAGTGTTACTTCCATCGAACTTCACGGTGCAGATATGGGGAGTCATGCAGATATCGTCACACTCAAGGATGAAATTTCGGGACGAAATGTCTTTAAGAAGGGGGCAATGTAACGAACCTAGGCCGGACCTGTCGCCTCACGTGTTGCCATCGACAGCGATGAGATCATCCCCGGAGATATTCGAGAACCATCCAGTGCGCTCTTCCGCGGAAAACAACGGTCAATATTGGAAACAATTGGAACATGCCGTCGCCAACCGTCCGAATTCGAAACATCGAGAATGCTGTATCGGAGATAAATAGGAAAACCTCAAGTGGAGTAGGACAGTCTGAACGAGCCCATACCATCGAGCTATACAGTGGCGTAGTAATATAAATTAAGTTGTAGATTAAGTGTTAAATAAATTAGTTAAACCAAGTTAAGTTTATTTACGTTACAATATACATGGAGTGGTTCGAGGAATTGGCTATAAGGTAGGCAGAATACAAACCAAAGCTATGGTTGAGGTACGTGGATGACACCTTCATTATATGGAATCACGGAGACAAACATCTCCAGGATTTCTTCTCAGGAATTAACAGAATCAGGGATTCGATCAAATTCACGATGGAAATGGAAACCAACAGTGCCTTACCCTTCCTCGATGTGAACGGTGAGAGAATAGGCAATGGAATCCGCACCTCCGTCTACAGAAAGAAGACACATACGGGGCAGTACCTCATTTACAGCTCCAACCATCCGAGTTCGACGAAGAGAGGGATCGTGAGAACATTGGTAGAGAGAGCGACGCACATATGCAACGACGTGGAGTCGCTAGATGCCGAATTAAACCACATCAGAGAGGACTTCCACCGGAATGGATATCCCAAGAAACTCCTAGAGGAAATGGACTCAACGTGGAGAAACATCAAAATCGGGAATCGTTGACCACGCCTGGACTGAGCACCATCGAGTTCTATGGGACGACGCAAGTGTTCTTCATAGAGAGGAGCATTGGTTCAAACGGAAGTTCAAAGAGGCCGCCTACATCGAAGCCAATAACGCCTTCAGTCAACCAAGCGTTGAGATCAAGAACGTATGGAAACCACTGATTGCTCTTTCTGGTGGGCTGCAGAGGCGCGAAACTTCACGCACCACAACACCGCGCGAAATTACACGCACCCCTGCATATGGCGGAATTACACGCATCATTGCACCGACAGTCATATAAATTGGTAAGTAGCACCTAAACTTGTCAGTATTCACCTGAAGACGATTGCAGATACAAGCATTCGAAACGTCGTGAAAACCTTTTAAATCCATTAAGACGATGGACGTCCGAAACGATAGTAATCAAGTAAGTGTAATTGATGAAAAATATTTATTTTTGGATTGGGAAAGTTTTAAACTTCATGTAGTGAGCCATGGAATAAAATAAAGTGAATGACAGATTACAAATTAACGAATTCAAATCTGAAGGGTGGATCATTTACACGTTGAACCAAAAACTATGAGTTTTCTAATGATGAGAAAGTGGATATGTTGTTCATGTATTCGAGGTGTTCGAGAAATAGCACCTCTGGCTATGTATCAAGAAATGAATCATGAACGTCGTCAGCCCAATGCCAGAATTTTCATGGTTCATTTGTGAAATCTAAGATTAAAAGTCGCCTTATTACTAGAAATGGTAGTGATAATGGTGAAGTTTTATTGAAGTTAGGTTTATTTGAAGTTTCATGTTACACATAGTAAAATGATAATTTGAATCAGGATTCGTGGAATACAAGAAAAATCAGAATGAAGAAGTATCTCTTGGAGAGATTACAGGAAAACATTATCACCGGTGCCAAGAGAAATCTAATTCACATAGTCCCACCAATTTTCAAGAGAGGTTCAGCATTAATGTCTGGGTTGGTGTTTTGGATCCCAAAATCATTGGTCCCTACTTTTTCGATACTCCATTATATCTTGAGTTCCTATCGGAGATTCTAGGCGATTTTTTGAAGGATTTGCCTCTGAATGTCCTAAGGAAATATTAATATTTCCAACATGACGGAGCAACACCGCATCGCACATGAATTTGTAAAACATTCCTCGATAGGACCATGCCAGGAAGATGGATAGGAAACAACGGTCACCGCGTGGCCACCGCGTTCACCCGACCTCAATCTTCTTGATTATTGGATATGGGGTTTCATCAAAGTGGTCAGTTCAACTTTTGAAAATGTGGAAGAGTTGAAAGCTTCAATAAGACGAGGATGCATGGCTATAACTCCCCGAATGCTTCAACATTGCCACAAACATAACATTTTTAGAGCAAAAATGTGTTTGAGGAATGGTGGGCGTCAATTTGAACACCTTATTAGACGTCGGTAGCGATGACTAAAAAATGTGTACTTGAGATATCAATTGTTGTTATTTTTATAGTTTTTGTCTTAATTTTAAATAGTTTCAAGTTTAATTTGTAATTCACAGTGGAATATCGCCTTTTGCCTGCGAAGGCAAGAGCAAAATCAGTAGAAAATAAATTCGGTAAGATAAGAACTACTTAAATTCATAAAAAAATACAGGTCCGTATTCGAAAAAAAATTGGTTGAGGGTGGCCCCCGAAGAACAAAACGTCGTATTGGAAATCAAAGCACAGCATATCAAAGCAAATTTCAAAAAGAGAAGAAAGTTTTTTGAACACATTTCCATATTCATAAAAATAGAGGCACCAGCAGAAAGATAAGAAAACGGACCATTTTGGTTTTCCCTGTGCCAAACGATACTTTATGTGCCAGCGGCCTTCTTAACTGATTAATCATATTAGGAAAAATATAATTTATGAAATTTAAATTAACTTTTTGTTCTCCGAGCGGTTGCCAAATCAAATTCAATTCTTGAAATTATGCAACTTTCGTGGGTTCGGAAATGCAAACGGAAGATTTCTTCCAGAGATTTACAAAGATATTTTCCACTTACCGGAGTTACTGACTCTGAAGTCCCTGGACCATCTCAAGACTGGAAGACATCTGGATCCTGTTAGCAGTTACTCTTAAGGTTTTCAATTACTGAATGACTCCTAGAATTGTACTCAATAAGTTCCAGAATTCCTTCTAAGTATTTTCACTCATTCATTTGGAATAAAACAACGTAATTGAGGGAAGGATATTCATATGATAATTTATAGCATTTAAATTCGGACTTTACTTTCCTATAAATTATATTCCTGCTGTTTGGGAGTTCTATCAGCACTGACTTTGTAGTGAGAGTTAGTATTGTTTAGTGTGACTTTCAAAGGTCGCGGTTTATTTGTATTTTTTTAGCAATTTTTTTATTGTTACGAAAATAAGTACAGTACGGCCCCACTTTGCTTGTGTCGCCCACGCCAGACTGTGTAACGGCAGGGAAATTCAGATGACAAACACCGAACGTCTAGATGTTTTCACGAACTGCTCGAAGATTCTGGTAACCAAGAACGAGGATATATAATTTCAACAAGGATTCATTCAGTAATTCACTCTTTGCAAGATCAAGGTTAATTATTTTGTGCAGTGGGGTACGCGGTTATATTGGAGAGTGAATTTGGAATTGAGTAGGTACTTTATTGCCGAAGTGCATTATTGTGGTGGTTTCCGAAGTGTAATAAACGAATATTAATTTATTCGAGTATTTTTAATGAAAAACGAACCCAGTTTCGTAACAATATTATATTTGGTAAAAAATTTATTCATATGAATTTCTAAGATATTAATAGTTCAAATATGGAAATATTATGATGAAAATAGTTTTGAAAATTAATTATTGAATAGAATTGAAAAATCCACGATAAAATCTTTCTATTTAATATTCAATTGAGAATGCTTCCCTCTTCAACATGAATATTCCACAATAGGTTATCTTGAACGATGGTAGATAGTGACTAAAGTTTATCTTTTAGTCGCCGATTATTCCACATCTGATTCATATTTTCAAACAAATCGAAAATTGTTTTGTTGTGTTTATGAGTACCTATATTTGAACGCTAGCATTGATACTATTGAAGATGCGGATCTAGAAATACTCCGTAAAACCCAGTGAATCTTCCTTTTTCCAAAAAGTGTGAAAATCCCCAACCCTGTAGAAATTACGAATATAATTTTTATAATCGATTTCAATATTCATGAATCCATCAGTAATTTCCCTCGCCCCAGATCGAATTACTTCCAGAGAATGGATAGTCGATTTTTGTCGACATTAGAACGCCGCCTCTCTTCGAGCGTTACCCACGTCGTCAATCGGGGGGAGAGGGGTGGCAGACACACGCGCCTCGACAGCGACTATATCGTTTAGATAAGACTAATCCGATAACCGATTGCCTGCCCCCGGATAAACAACACCCGATCGCCCTCTCCTGCCGTCTCGACCTACCCCGGCTGATATGACGGAAGCCGTGACAATCTCTGCCTCGTGCTGATAAGGGTGCATCGTCTTCCCACTTTAAGATTTCAGTTCGAACTCCGACAAGCGGCATTGTTCGTGGAAATGCCGATGCAAATTTACTGGATTAGATTAACACGCAGGCGAACAATACGTCGAGTGGTAGGCAAACGAACTAGTACCCTGGAAAACTATTCCGGTCCGTAGGACCAATGTGACAATGGACCTTTTTATGCACTATGTGAAAACACTGTAATTAGAAAGTATATGTGCTAATATCACTTGGGATTCTTTATTTTATTTTTCTGATGGGTAGTTTTTCCATAATCCGGAAAAAAGTGGTTTCGTGACGTCACGTTCACTAAAAGTTGATTTGGCATCGTTGTATGAGTTGCGACTCATGGAATTGTGACGTAATGACATTTGTTATTTGATACTTTGATAGGTTCGTTCGTTTGCTCCACGGAATAGAATATTATCAATCGTTTGTCTCTCTTCAGCTCTTTTACTTGCATATATCTGATACGAGACACGAGATATGCAGAGAACTGCTAAACTGCTGCAAATGAACAAGCTCGCCATGAATGTTTGGTATTGAAAAATTTCGGAAATTATTTTCTAATTTTAATAACTATGAAAATGTCTAAAAAGTGCTATGTGCACGGTTGTCTGAACACCAGTGAAAGTGAATCAAACTTTCGTAAAAAGCGGAAATATATGCTTTTGTGCAGAACATTTCCAGGTGAGTACATCAAGGAACGATCTTTAATTTCACTCAATCCAAGTTTGCAAAATCATCGATCAGTACTGTATTTTATATCCAGTCCTATTAACATATTGTTCTTTGGTTCCAGCTGAAAGAAGATACTACGAATTAGGAATATGCTAGAACAAGGGTATCCAAATTTATGTTGAAGCAAGATGTCTGTCCACATATCAACCTGAAATGACATGGTCTGACAATGTTTCATCATAAGTATATGACCTACCAACGATGAAGAAACCCAAACCAAATGAAAACATCACTCCTTCAGCTAGTAAAACTGTGTTGAGTGACATTACATCCATGGGAAATATTTACTCAAGAGTTTCGAATAGTTCTTCTCCTAGCAGTAGCCAAGCTAGTACATTATCCGATTCACCAAAATATCACCACCAAAAAAAATTCTGAGTATATTCCTAGTCAGTCTTCATCCGATCCTGATTGTGAAAATATCGAAGGACAGCAGCGCCAGCGCTTATCTATTGCACTTAATAGAAAAAAAGAGTAATATTATTTGGGGCTCCCTGAAAATGTTTACCACATTGTGAAATACATTACCAAAATTGAGTAAATTAAATATATGGATGTTCTGATAAGTTTAAAAAAGATACGGGTTGGGGATGTATACTCTCGATTGGCTGATGACTTTGATATGAGTAAATCAAGTGTTCACAAGATTTTCACAAAAGCTGTGCCTATGATGGCAAATTGTTTATTTATAAGAGCTTATATATTGGCCTGACATATCTGAAATTGAAAGAAATTTGCCGATCCCTTTCAGAGCTCGCTATAAGAAAGTTAATTCAATTATTGTCTGGAAATTGAAAAACCCTCTGATCCTGTTCGTCTGTCCATGACTTGGTCAGAATAGAAAAAATGCAATACTGTAAAAAATTTAATATCTGCTACTCCAAAAGGCACAATACAATTTATTTCTGGAGCATAGGGTGGACGAATAACAACTTTGTCGATAAGGATAATTTCTTCTATTTTGATTGATTGAAATTCAAAAATACTTTGAATAACTAGAATGTGCAGTATTATGTCAAAGTTTTCTCTTCATGAATGCCAATATCTTCAGAAATATTTTTTTTCCTATAGCTTTGTAACCATAGGGAAAATGTTTACCATAGAAAATGTAAGCCTGTATTTGTAAAAAATAGATTAGTATCCCTCAACAAAGAATTGGTGTGAAATAAGTAAATAATTTTGCAAAAAATTTACGAAATTTGTATGAACATACTTCAAGTCTATTTATTCTAAATTATTAATTATATTTTCAGTAGTTCAAACTTAATGAATATTTGACTCATCACATGAAGGAAACACTAACAGGTACCGAATATGAATTTATTTATATTATAATACAAACAGACAAAGCCTACATATATCTAATAACTTGGTAGAATTCAATGCAAACAAAACACAAGCATGTCTTTTCTCTAGAAAAGCCGATCTCACTGTGCCTAACATAACTTTGTCAGGAGTAACCATACCACTGAAGCCATCCATATCGATGCTTGGTATTACTATCAGCAATAACCTTTCCTGGGAAAATCACGTGAGGTCCATTGCCAAAAGTGCATCCCAAAAACTTGGTTTTCTGTTTCGTGCCAAGAGCTATTTCACCCCCAGTCAGCTGCTTATGATCTATAAGGCACAGATCCGACCTGTCCTGGAATACTGTTCCCATATTTGGAGCGCGGCACCTAAACATATCCTGAGGCTATTGGATTCTGTCCAAAAAAGGGCAATTCGTCTCGTCGGTGATGCCTCGCTTACAAACTCGCTCACTTGTCTGGAACACCGTAGAAAAGTCGGCGATTTGTCTCTATTTTATAGATATTTTCATGGGCGATGCTCTTCTGAAATATCAACAATGGTTCCTGCTTTGGCAGTCTCTTCGAGATTAACCCGTCAAGTTCAGTCATCACACCCCTTCGTGGTCACTTTGGAGACCTGCAATTTCCAAATTCATCCAACGAACAGCGAGGCTTTGCAACTCATTGCCTAGGGAGGTGTTCCCCGAGGCATACAACCTTCAGAAATGTAAGAAGAACACCAACTCCTACCTTCTTTCCCTAGGTTCCCACGATGTTCTCTGAACATTACAGGATATCCCTTTTCGTGGGAACTAGAACATAAAAAAATAAAAAAAAAAAAAAAATATTCACAGTATAATGCATTTATGATTGATTATATCTAAACAATCACCAACGTTTTAACTAAGAACTAAAGTTTCCGAACCTGCTTTTACGAAGCCTTGTTTCATTATAAACACACCAAATCGTTTATG
Source organism: Gonioctena quinquepunctata (assembly GCA_018342105.1). NCBI lineage: Eukaryota > Metazoa > Arthropoda > Insecta > Coleoptera > Chrysomelidae > Gonioctena > Gonioctena quinquepunctata. The sequence goes on along the minus strand of JAFIRS010000323.1, from coordinate 669,933 downwards.
ATATTGAGAAATTAATAAGTTGATAAAAATAAACATTAACCTCAAATGTCAATATGATTTTAATGGGAACTGTCTTTAATATTTGCGGTGTTGCCAATGGTCGCTCTTCATCAAAAGGAAGGCCCGTTCAGAAACTTTGAATGTTTTAAATAAAGAAAACCGTTGTTAAATGGGTTTTCAATATGTTTTTATATATTAATGGTGTATATCAAGCAGTGAGCTATATTTTTGACAAGAACAGTAATGCGTGTTTCTGAACGTGGATTATGGAGGGGGTAGTTTTCGATGAACTTGACGTCACGGGTACACTTTGAAACACAATATCTTTTCGAAATAAAAAATATATGATGGCATTCTAAGTCAATTGGACGTTTCATATGAAATATAATCGACCTATATAAGTTTTGGAATTTATTTTTCGTAAATGTAAAGGTCCATTATCTAGAACAAAGTTTTGGAAGTGGTAGTAGGCGAAGACAATCCAGGTGATTCACCGCGATTCTAAATGATTATAAAAATGACGAATTAAATCCCCTGTTGTGATACAGACAGAAAATCTATATCCTCGAAACTTTGATGTTGTAAATATGAGATCTAAGGTTCTTTTGTTTTTGACTGACATTGGCGATACTATGAAGAATAATGTTTACGATAATACGAACAAAATTACGAAATGTTCCTATTCGGACTCTTACTTTATATATTATAACCCCTTCCTAATAAGAGAAAAACAAATCAAAGGGATTTTCCATAATTTGAGCATTATCAAATGATAGATTTCCATTTCCTATATTGATTTTCCTGTATTTTTTTGAAATATTTTATGGAATGATATGCATTTTTTTATTTGATTCGGATGTCTGTCACATTCAATGTTGTTAATATAAATAGAAATTGAATTCCACATTTTCTTAACCCTTGGTTCAACAAACTCTATTTATTTTTCTGTAATCTCTTACTGTCACAAGTTTCGTCTATTTCAAAAATGTTTTTATCTGTTACCTCTATCAGAAAACCTATATTTATTTTATTGTTTCCGTACACGATTGTCTATGTTGGTATCTACTTCAGCATCCTGACTCTTATCTAGAAATGATACACTGAATCTCGTCCGCAAATTCCTTCTGAACATATAACATTATCTGGATTTGAATATGTGGTACACAGTCAAATATTGAATCATTCCTAATGTATTTTTTAAAGTGTAACTGTTTACTCTGAATTTTCTCAGCTCCATTGAAAGAAGGAGTGTAGGGAGATGAAGTCATATCATTGATTTTTTTAACACGCTCTTATTAGAGTAATAAGATCCCAGAGCCGGCACACCTTCGTCATTTAGGAAAGCTGAAATTTTGAGTATGAATAGTGTGATATGTAGTTAAGAACGTATGCGTACTTGCTAGCCTGAAAGCAGGGTCCTTTTACAGGTAGGAGGTACAAAAGGTACATAAAATCATTACTCACCTATGTTAAAGTATGGTCATATTTTGACACTTAATATAACGAGCCGAATATTTTGAAGACGATTGCAGATACAAGCATTCGAAACGTCGTGAAAACCTTTTAAATCAATTAAGACGATGGGCGTCCGAAACGAGAGTAATCAAATATCTGTGGAAGATTCCTTTTTTTCAATCACCTACTAGTCCCGATGAACTAAAAGAAATATTAAAAGGTTTGAAAAATAAACACACGTCTGGATGGGACGAGATCTCTGCTAATGTCTTACTCCATCTACCTGATGATGCAATGAGTGTTTTAGCAGAGGCAATCAATGTCATAATAAATCCTCAACCTAAGGGAGGAGACTCTGATATGGTATCAATTTAAGACCAATTTCACTTTTACCAACTCTAGCCAAGTTAGTTGAGAAATTAGTAAAAAAAAGAAGGATTTCATTTTTGCTTCATAACCACACTCTAAGCACCTACTAGTTCGGTTTTCAAACAGAAAAAAACACGAATGATGCTATGTTTGCTTTATTGGAGAATATATATATATATATATATATATATATATACAGAGTGGCCACTTTTTTAATGGGATTGTATTGGTAACTTTTAAACCATAAGAGTTAGAAGGTCGGTCAAAAGGAGAAAAAGTTGCATTCATAGAAGCATTGTCGAGCAGTTCGAACAAATCGAGATTATCAGGGCCGGTTATTGAGATATCATAAGAAAAGTAAATTCTGTCATTTTGATTTTTCTTTTTTTCCCACTTTATTTCGAATATTATCAAAAAATGTCACAGGAGTTTTTTATTCGACAGCAAATTAACCTCATTTTGACATAATCAGATTTTGTATCCAACGTTTCGTACGCTCTGGGCCACCCTCGACCTCATTTTTTTCAATACGGACCTGCATATTTTATGACACTTTTCGAAATAACTTTTAACGCTTAATTCAACGATATATCATACAATGTCATTCAAAGTTGATTTTCAGGTGATTTTGACCCTTATCCAAATTTCTTTGGGTCGGATCTGTATTACATTTAGGTACCTTTAGTTTAATTAACAACATGCAATACATTTCGATAAGAAAATCAACTTACTCATCTTAAACTGAATGGAAAAAAATTTAAATTTAAAAACCTAATAATAAAACGAAAGCAACATTTAATGAAAGAAAAATCAAATGATTATTCGAAAGTAAATGATGAACATTAATGAAGTAAGTGTTCGAAATGTCCACCATTTTGTAAAATGCACTTTGCGGTTCTGGAACCCATACTTCTTATACATTTGCTTATTTCGTCTCCTTGAATACCTTCCAATACATTCTCAATCTTCTCGTGAAGAATCTCTATTGTCGGGTTCGTAGTATCATAAATTTTATTTTTGAGATATCCCCCAAATAAAAATCCAGCGGATTCAAATTCGGAGATCTGGCAGGCCATGCTACTGGACCTCTTGTTCCAATCCATGAATCGGGAAAAGTTCGATTTAGATAGTCTGTGACTATTCTTGAGTTGTGTGGACCACATCCGTCTTGTTGGAACCATGGACTATTACGCCGATACGGTATAGGAAGATCATCCAACATTTCTTCTATAATTTCTACATATTTTGCTCCGGTTAGGTTGCCGTCAATAAAATAGGGTTCCAGTAATTTATTATTCAACAAACCGCACCATATGTTCAAAGAAAAACGATATTGATGTCCAACTTCATGAATTAAGTGAGGATTTTCTGTGGCATAAAAATGTTTGTTCCTTCGATTGAACATGCCAGAATTTGTGAATGTCGTTTCGTCTCCCCAAATGATATTGTGCGCAAAATTGTTGTTATTCCGCACCTTCCGTTGAAACCAATTACAGAATTGCAACCTTCTCTCAGGATCATTGCGATATAGTTTTTGCACGGCTTGGTATTTATAGTCATGGTATCCGTGTCTCTTGAGTATTTTATTAACAGCACTTTTTGATAAATTGCATTCACTGGCCATAGTTCTCGATCCTATTCCTGGATTCATTCGAATTTGGGCCAGAACATTGATGTCATTGATAGGCTCGTTTCGTCGTACATAAGGACCTCTAGGTTTGATGAATGAATTATGTGCAAGTAACGTTGTAGATAAACGTCGAAACATTTTAATATTTAGTGTGGTTCTTTCAGGATATAATTCACCATACCATTGTTGTGCTTTGAACGAATTTCTATCTAGTTTTATGTACACTTCGTACATATCTCTCTTCTCTTCATTTGTGTATCTTACCATATCGAATAAATTAAATTGAAATTACTCAGAAAAGTATTTAATGACAAGTTCTTGTGACACAATAATAAACGACGTGACAAATAATATGACATTTCTTGTTATGTTCTTTTTTATCCACGGCCTACTACTTGAAAATAATACATTCAATAAACCTAGAGTTGTGTGTATAAGAAAAAACAAGTCTATCAACGATATCAATGTTCTGACCCAAATTCAATTGAACCCAGAAAAAAAATCGAGAACTGTGGCCAGTGAATGCAATTTATCAAAACTGCTGTTAATAAAATAGTCAAGAGACGCGAATACAATGATTTTAAATTTGAATACCAAGCCTTGCAAAAATTATATCGTAATGATCTCAAAATAAAGTTGGATTCTGTAATTTGTTTCAACGGAACAAATGACAAATCCAACAATAATGATTCCTCGCGAGAATATTGAGAATGTATTGGAAGGTATTCAAGGAGACGAAATAAGCAAATGTATTGCATGTTGTTAATTAAACTAAAGGTACCTAAATGTAATACAGATCCGACCCAAAAAAATTTGGATAAGGGTCAAAATCACCTGAAAATCAACTTTGAATGACATTGTATGATATATAGTTGAATTTAGCGTTAAAAGTGATTTCGAAAAGTGTCATAAAATATGCAGGTCCGTATTGAAAAAAATGAGGTTGAGGGTGGCCCAGAGCGTACGAAACGTTGGATACAAAATCTGATTATGTCAAAATGAGGATAATTTACTGTCGAATAAAAAACTCCCCTGACATTTTTTGATAATATTCGAAATAAAGCAAGAAAAAAAGAAAATTAAAAATGACAGAATTTACTTTTCTTATGATATCTCAACAACCGGCCCTGATGATCTCGATTTGTTTGAACTGCTTGAAAATGCTTCTATGAATGCAACTTTTTCTCCATTTGACCGACCTTCTAACTCTTATGGTTTAAAAGTTACCAATACAATCCCATTAAAAAAGTGGCCACTCTGTATATATATATATATATATATATATATATATATATATATATATATATATATATATATATATATATATATATATATTAATATCAACGATGTTGAGGCAGTTGCAGCAGTCTATTGCGACCTTACAAAAGTATTCGACTGCGTTGATCATAAAATTTTGCTTCAAAAACTAGACATCAATGGCTTCAGAGATGTAACACTAAAATGCTTCCAATCATATCTATCAGTGCCTACCCAAATAGTCTCGCAGAACAAAAAAAGTCCAAGTCTCAATTAGTGAAGTGTGGGGTCCCACAAGGATCAGTGCTTGGACCACTCTTATTTTTATTATACATCAATGACCTAGCAAGCATCGAAATCAGAGGTAAGTTTACTATGTTCGCAGATGACATCTCAAGACTGTGGCATAGCAACAACAAAGAAGAACTGAGTAACTATGTCGCTGATGACATATTGGTAGTCAAAAACTGGTGTGATGCGAATAAACTATCATTCAATATTTCAAAAACATGTATTTTGACGTTCAGATTCACTCTCAATGATATATTTTCGGGAAACTCAAGAATAATTACTGAATCATCGGCTAAGTTTTTAGGAATCTATGTGGATGACAGTCTCTCGTTCAACACTCACATTACAAATTTATGCAAAAAATTATCTTCTGGTTGTTTTGCAGTAAGAGTCATCTCATCAGAGTTGAATACATCTGCAGCAAGAGCAGTCTATTTCGCTCTAATTGACTCACTATTGAGATATGGAGTTTGTTTTTGGGGAAATAGTTCTCAATGTCTACTGAACTCTGTGCTCATTTTACAAAAGAGGGCTGTGAGATATCTTAGTAAAGCTAAACCCAGAGAACCGCATCAACCCTCATTTGTGGTGCAGAAAATACTGACATTGACTTGCATCTTCATTCTAGAGAGTGTATGTACGACCCACAAAAAATATGGTACTAACATTCATCGACGTTGGTATACAACACAAGGAATGAAAACTTCACGGTTTCCCTACTAATCCCCAGAAGTACATTAATAATAAAAATCTATTATTTACAATGCCAAGAAAATGTTCAATCACCTGCCTTCACATATTCGTTCATTGGTAACACATATTAGTTTCAGAAAAGCAGTTAAAGAGCTACTATTGAATAAAGCCTATTACACCTTGCAATAATTTTATGAAGATACATTCAAATAAGTATGTCAATTTTTAATTGACTTTTTTATTTTCTAATTGTTTAATATCTTCCTTTTTATAGTATAAATTTTGCGCTCAAAATTTAAAACCCAGAATATCATAGAAAAAATCTTGAACAAATCAAACAATTTCTATTAAAAACAATTACCCTCCATCACTAATAAAAAAAAATCTCCTGGATAACAAACCTTCTAACAAAACCAATAATTTGACTGAAATATTACAAAATACCGTATGTGAAAAATCTCTCTGAAAACATTGAACGAAGAAAATTTCAAGATCGCATTTTCAAATGACAACACTGTTGGCAAAAAGTTTTATTCACGCCAAAAAACGAAAACCCCTACCAATCTACAATCAACATCGTTATAAAATCAACTGTTACAAAATGCTACGTTGGTCAAACATGCCGATATTAAAAAAAGCATATCTGAACACGATAGGGACACAAAAAAACTTAATGCCCAAAATCCCACTGCTCTAGTAGAACATACTAGATAAATTGGTCATTCTTTTGATTTCCTTGATAAAAAACCTTTCCTGTCAAAAAAACTAAGCGAAATGATCGACACCATCAATACCAGGAGAGACATAGAAGGATTGAACCCGTCCTATTTCAACTTGATGAGTCAGATTCCTAAATGATTTGTTATCGTTTTTTACCTTCAATAAAGAACTATATGGTGCACGGATATTTTTTGAATTTTATCTCAGTATTCGTTTGTCTCGCACTTGATGTTAAAACTGTTGTCTCGTGAAACTATTTTTTGTTTGTATCTAGAATGTCTGTTTATGTATTATTTCTATTTACATCCAACTCGGAAAAACAAATTTTTGGTGAGTCTTTCCTTTTTTAATAATGTTAGAGAGCTCTGAAGATGAATTTATTAAAATTCGAAACGTTGGCAAGGAAACAATAGTTTTTCTTCAACAAAATTCATCCAAATCCCAAAAAACCTCCTCAATATTATAAGTATTTATATAGTTTCTTGGTGTTAGTCATTTTGATTTATTTAATATAAAAAATAGATTTTCTAATGTCATGAATTATCGTATTGAAACCAACTTTCCTGCAAAATTTCCACATTGATATGGGTATTATCAACTCTAAGCAAATCATCAACCAACTTGTGGCTTACGCGTGTATACGACAGTGAGATCATAATATGAATTCGAACTTAGACTGCATGTTCATGTGCAGGTCTCACAATGGGTATTTCCATTTTTTATCGGATTCTGCTGTATAATATATTTTGTTATCATTCATTTGTCGAGAACAATAATACATTTTATTATAACCAGTTAAAAAAAATTATATAATCGATACAAAATATTGTTTAGGTATATTTTAACGGACAATATGATTTATTGGTGGGCATTCAAGCATAAATAGTATTTGAATCAATAATATGAAATGAAGAAAAACGTCAACGGTGGATATAGGACACCAAGGTAGTTTTGAATATACCATATATGTTGGGTCTTACAAGTTTTATAATCGAGATATAGGGTGTTTTATTAATTTTGCTCATTTCTTTGTGGGGTCATAACTTATGAACTACCCCGTATATTTTTTTTATATGGTGCACACATTCTTCTACTTCTACCCAAGCGACTTGCCTATCAGTCAGGTGAAAAATCCAGGCCGGATCATCAAACATCGAACATATATTTGTGTCCTCAAAAAAACACATAGTATTTTCCGATTCCCAAAATACGCTTTCATATTTGAAAAGGGCACAAAAAGCTGAAACGAACTGTGTACTTTTTATTTTTCCCCAAGCTCTCCTTCTACTAATCTTCTGAATTTGCATTGAAAGTTTTTGTGAATTTATATGACTAAAACTGAAATATTTAGAGTTTTTCATATTGAATTATTAAAATTTCAACACGTTAAAATTCCATTTAATAGTTGTCGGCATTCGCCTGTGGATTACGCTAAAGTGTATTTACAGGTCCCTACTTGGTCTATTCATTTATTCATTCATTTGAGACATGTTTCCAAACGTTCTATATTCACATATTTCATTATCATTATTGTTTTGATGTTATAATTTCTTGTACCTATTCGTGGAAGAATTGCATCAAATTGAAAACTACATTTATCACAGTTGAAACATTTTCAACTTCTTGAAACATTCTGAAGGATCTTAAATTCTTATAGTTAGAACGTTAACGGATGGTGAGGTAGGCAATGAATCATTGTTGGGACCTGATATACCGGGTGATAATGGGACAGAAATTCTGTACATAGATATGAGACACAATTTTGGATTGACAGACATATGAAAACAAAATGGCCGACTTCCGGTTTCGCCAGAATAGCCACCAACTTCGAGTTTTCAAATAGAACACCCTGTATGTTTGATGTTTTTCGGATTCTACGGCTCAAATTACATATGATAGTGTTGCCAAATTTTCATTTTACAATTGAAAAAAAAGTAATTTTTCAATTTTTTTTTAGCCCAGTAGGCTTGATCAGGTTAAAATCTATACTAATTTACATCAGTAACTCATAGTAATAGTCATTTCATCGATAAGATCAATAACAAATCCTACAGCAGAAATTGTAATTTTCTGAACGCATTTTTAACGAAAAAATCGTTTTTTTCCAAGGGTACCTACCGAGGGTCATCTTGCCATTCGATAGAGAATTTAATTACCAATTCAACGATATACATTATGTACCACTTTCTTTTTGTTCAAAACTAAAAACGATCAATTATTGAATTTGTTCAATATTTTACACGATGCCTACAAATTCCAATGAGTTATCTGTTTAGGTTCGATGAAATGAAAGGTAGCCGTGGAATCATGGAAAACAGTCGGTGATTGATGTCATGTCAAAAGTGAAATACCAATTTTACTTGTCATCTCGTTTCGTTTGTAAAAAGTTTCTTTGAAATGGATAATAATAATCGTTATTCTCGAAACGAACAAACCGATATGATATTGATATACGGAGAATGTCAATGCTAGTACGCTATACGCTGTTCGTTATCCGTTAAGACGCACCCATCGAGAACCTATTTCAGGAAATTGGAAATGATGCTAAGGAAAGAACCATCCTCTTGCAAAATGTCTCCGATTTTCAACAGAAACTTTCAAAATGTTCGGAGCAATATGATTTTTACTAGCAAAAATGAATGATCACTTCTAGTTAAACTAGAAGAAAAAAACCGTTACGCCATTTCACATTCACTCCAGAAGCTATACCAATAGTCTAAACGGGTAATTTATTGTAATTCTTATCTTGATGATGTTATCGATGACGAGCTCTTTATTCGAAAATCCCTTTGTCACTCGAAGTTTTAAAAATTATTCCTGAAATAACTCTTAACTCTAGAAGGAAGTAGTCTACAATATATTTCGAATCACTCTCAGGTTGTTTTGATGCTTCGTTTCTGGGAAGGCTATCCCGATCTTAGTAGCCAATAAAACTTTTGATATTCTATTCTTTGATGAACACATGTCAAAATGATACTGCAACCAAAAAACATAATAATATATATATATATATATATATATATATATATATATATTTATATACAGAGTGACCCATTTGAAAGCGGGCCACCTCTCTAAAACTGTTATTTATTACCCATTCAGAAGTTTTTTTTTCAGTAGATAGAGCATCAATAGTTCCAGTTGAATGCCATAAATTCGAAATGAAAATAAAAATTTCACGGCCTACTTCGAATTTTTTTCAAGGTCAAAAATCCAAAAAACATACTAGCGATTTTTTTAAATAAAATTTGACAACGCCACTGGATTTGTGATGCTTTCAAACGGGTGTGACGAAAGTTTTACGATGAAATTATTTTTTTTAACAGAAATATGGCATAAATTCATATCACTTTATCAACAAAATATTTCGAATAGTCGGCATATAAATCACAATCTTGTTAAAAATATCGTTTAAAATGCTCTTTCGGGTCGTTAGCAGTCGAGTTTGTGAACAGCAGTTATTCAAAATGGCGTCATATTATGTTTCTTCCAAACGTAACTCCATAGTATAGGAGATAGTTATGTCCATCAGAACACTTCAGTTTTTTACCAAAGAAATTAAACGTACATCTTTACATCAAATAGTAATCAATATTCAATAATCAATAATAACCAATATTGATAACATAAATGAACTACAACAAAAAAATGAATTGAAATGAGAGTGCCTACACATAAATTTTACTTTTCAACCAAATCCCGATTTAATTCGATACATTTATTCTACCATTTTCTAATGCTAACTAACCATAAGATTCGATCAACATTCGATCATTGGTTTGGGGTAATATCTGTGCAAGCCTGTCTTATTCTTTCACGCAGTTCCTCTTTGGTGATTGACAGTATTCCAAATATCAATCTTGGTTTCATTCAAACATGCTTGGGATACCACATTTCAAAAATATTATTTTTATCAGGAGGCTTTGTAACTGTAGTTGCTATAGAGATGACAAGTCATCAGAACAATAGACGAAAAGACACAAATTTGTCAGTGTTAATAGTGAAGTTTATAACTCCTCAAGAACCTACACTAATAAAGAAGTATGGCTGATAATTTGACTTTGCAGGAGAAAATTCGAATAGTAAGACTTCGTGGTAACAACGACAGATCCGAAAGGGAAGTATGTAATATTTTCAATAACATGCATCCGGAGCGTCGAAAATATTAGCAGAGCTACAGTTGGCCGAATAAACCAAATTTTCAATCAGTATGGAGCTGTTTGTAAACATATTCTGACGAATAGTAATATTGTACAAAGACAGAGACGAAATAATTTTGAACGAATTCGAAATTATTTTGATAATAATCGGAAAACAAGTGTGAGAATTGCAAGTTTGGACATTAACTTACCGCGTGAAACAATAAGGAGAAATCTTAGGAAATATAATAAGATGAAGCCCTTTAAACCAAAGTTTCTTCACACCTTAGAAGAAGGCGATAATGAAAAGAGGATGGAGTATAGTTTATGGGCTCAAGGAGAATATCTAAATAACAGGAATTTTCTGAAAAAAATTTTGTTCAGTGACGAGGCAACATTCACAAGCAATGGAACAGTTAATTCTCAAAATACAAGGTACTGGACGGAATCCACATTGGATAATGAATAATTGGCCCCTTTTTTTTTGAGCAATTTGAATGGTCAACATTTTTTGAATTTTTTGAAAAACGAATTTTTCAACGCTATGGATGAACTTCCACTGGCAGAAGAGGCTCATCTCCGATTTCAATTAGATGGCTGTTCCATCCACAATAGCAGGATTGTGAGAGATTGGTTGGAAATTTTCCTAATCGCTGGATAGGGCGAAATAGTGCATTGATCGAGTTTCTCCCCAGATGCACGGACTTGACTCCATTGGATTTTTTTTATGGGGCTTCGTTAAAGAAAAAGTTTACAAAACTCGCCCAACGAGCAAAGAGGAACTGCGTGAAAGAATAGGACAGGCTTGCAGAGATATCACCCCAAACCAATTATCGAATGTTATGGTCAACATTAGAAAACGATACCATAAATTTATCGAATTAAATGGAGATTTGGTTAGACAGTCCGAAATTTAATGTGTAGGCACTGTCATGTCAATACATTCTTTTGTAGTAGTTCATTTATGTTATTAATATTGGTAATTATATTATTGGATGTGAAGATGTGCATTTCTATTCTTTGACAACAAACTGCAGTGTTCTTACTTTTGGTTTTTTGGATCCTCGTCTTAATTGTTTAAAATATTTTACGACGTTTCGAATGCTTGTATCTGCAATCGTCTTCAGGTGAATACAGTATTCACCTGAATACAGTATTCACCTGAAGACGATTGCAGATACAAGCATTCGAAACGTCGTGAAAATATTTTAAATCAATTAAGACGATGGACGTCCGAAACGAGAGTAATCAAGTTACCACATCGTCTACAACTTTCAAACAAACGTTCTGAAGGAGTATTTTAAACCATATTATTTACATAATTGTGATTTATATGACAACTATTTGAATTATTTCGATATTGATATGAATATTTTACTTATGCTATATTTCTGTTAAAAAAAATAATTTCATCGTGAAATTTTGGTCACACCCATTTGAAAGTATCACAAATCCAGTGGCGTCGTCAAATTTTATTAAAAAAAATTGCTAGTATGTTTTTTGGATGGACCTTAAAAAAAATCGAAGTAGGCCGAGAAATTTGTTTTTTTTTCGAATTTATGGCATTCAACTAGAACTATTGATGCTCTATCTACTGAAAAAAAAAACTTCTGAATCGGATAATAAATAACAGTTTTAGAGAGGTGGCCCGCTTTCAAATGGGTCACTCTGTATATATATATATATATATATAAATATTCAGAATGTTTGGTTTATCGTTTTTGTTTTTTAATAAACGAAGAAATCACATTACCCACGATTACATTGCTGGAAGCAAATAAACAAGCTGAGATCAACCCCAAACCAAGGAACACAAAAAATACAATTACACAAGGAACTCCTAAGAAGAAAAATGATATAATTGGTCAAGATCCATCAGGTATTGAGGAAAAACTAAGGAATCGTACACATAGGTAAAATCAATCTGCATTATTGTAACAAATCACCTGTACTACTAAGCACAACTCATCTCCATACAGAAACACACTTACCACCCTTCTTTAGTCAACCTTCTTTTATCGATAATCCCAATTAGTTTCCGATTCTTTTTCACAATAAATATCATCGCAGTATAAATATAAAATGGACCCATACTGTCACCGTAAAAATAAAAAACAGAAACCGACCAAGAACCAAATGGATAACACCTGAAATAATTGATATTGCCACCAAAAAAAAATTATATAAAAAAGTTCGAGCTAATCCCGACCATATAGAGCTATGGGAAGAATACAAACAACTGAAAAATAACCTAAATAAATTAATTATTATGGCTAAAAAGAAATACGCTAATACGATAATAGAAGAAAAAAAGCACAGTACAAAGGGGCTCTGGGAAACTGAAGGAAATTAGTTATAAATCAAAGAATAAAACAATAATAAATCATATTTCGATGATACCGAAAGAAAAGTTATATTTCCAACAAATGAGAATGAAGTAAAAGATATAATAATGCAACTCAAGCCAAAAAAATCTCCGGGAGATGATAAAATTCGTTCTGGAACACTTAAAGAGATAGTTGATGAAATTAAAGTTCCTTTAACTTATCTAATAAATCAATGTTTAGATACAGGACGCTTTCCAAACATTCTTAAATCCGGGTTAATCAAACCACTGTACAAAAATCGAGATAAAAGAGAAATGGTCAATTATAGACCACTCTCACTCATATCTAATATATCAAAAATTTCAGAAAAAATAATGACACATTTTTTTTGTCATTTTTGAATAAACACAAAGTCATCAGGAAACCAATATGGATTTAGAAAAGGAAGATCGAAGGAGGATTCAATATTTGCATTAACATCTTATATTTATGATCCTATAGATAAAAAAAAGCCCACCAAATGTATATTTGATCTTTCTAAAGCATTCGATACGGTGTGTCACATTGAACTATTGAAAAAAATATATTCATATGGATTCAGAGGAAATATATACAATCTAATGAAACATTATTCATCAGATAGATAACAGAGAGTAAATATTGATGGTGTAACCAGTCAGTATATGACTGTTCCCTATGGAGTTCCACAGGGAACGGTATTGGAACCATTACTCTTCATGATATATATATGAATATATATATATATATATAACTATATATATATATATATATATATATATATATATATAAATGGATTACTAGAAATAAAATCCCAAGGAAAAGTATTGAGCTTTGCAGACGACACAGCTATTCTTTACAAATCCAATACATGGCGAGAACTGAAGAACCTTGTGGAAACTGGTTTCCTAGAAATAGAAAAATGGTTTGGAGGTAATAAACTAACTTTGAATTTTACCAAAACAAAATATTTACCATTATTTTCCTACACAAATGGACTCCCAAATATGGGACCAATCAAAATAGGGAACAGCTATGAAATACCAGAAGACAAATCTATAAAATACCTTGGCATTATAATAGACCGTCATCTGAGATGGGACCTTCAAATAAAAAATCTGGTTAGAAAGTTGAGAGGAAGGGACTTTCTAGATTTCAAAAATTTAAAATCCTTATATTATGCACTAATTGAGTCCCAATTACAGTACGGTATTGTAGGATGGGGTCGAATAAATGACAATTGTCTGGAGAAATTGAATGTTGTTATCTGGAGAAATATGTCATGAAAATAATATACCTTACCTATCCAAGCGAAGACTTATATACAGAATCCAATTTCCTAGACATAAGACAACTTTTTTGTTTAAATATCTTGAAAAATATAAAAAAATAAAATATCGTTTTACAGTCTCTTTCGCTTCACCACAACACGAGGAAAAGAAATAATAGTTACATTACCTTGCTGTAGCAAAACTATAGGGCAACGAAGTGCTACTGACCTGGGTCCTGGAACATGGTTCCGAATTCCATAAAAAATGTAATTAGAAAGTACAGTTTCAAAAAAAAAGTCAAAATATCGATTATGAAAACTGAAAGATCAAAATTTCACAACCTTATAAATCAACAGATAAGTTTTTGATCTTAAATGAAAACTACCCATATCATCATTGTTTTTGATGTAGATAAACATTATAATTTTTCCAACTTTAATATATGTCAATTATTTCTCAAGTGATACCTGATGGTGAATATGCTTCTATATATTTATTAATTTTATTATATTGTTTCGCATTGTATGCTCATTTGTATTGTTCGGCATTGTATAATGCTTTAGTATCCATTTATTAGTTTCACTAGGCTTCAACAATTTTATATTTTATTATAGAAATTTCAATTATAACAGAATTGCACGTTTCCTGTTAATTCATTTTAATGGTGTTCATATCATATTATATTTTATTGTTTTAACCTACCATAATATGTAAATATTTTTAGTATTTTTAGTAGATGTAGTAATATTTTAACCATTGATCTTGTTGATATATGTTCTTTTCATTATTCATTATCATTCATTATAACTCAAATTTCGTACACAGTCACGCACAAGTAGTATAACGGTTTTAAATATTATACACTTCTGTGACTAAACTATGTTTATTTGCAAATTTAAAAACATTCCACTATACTCATTTTCTTTTACCGTGTTAATTAACATTATTATTATTAATAATACTTATGATCTAATTTTGTATTGCAATCGCATCACAATACCCCACTTTGAAACGTACTTCCATTGGGTTATGCTAAATTGGGCGGTATAGAAAAATACACGAATATCGAAAATACTCACGTCACGAGCTACTTATGGTTAAGATAATCAGTGTTATTTATTGGTTAACGGCCCACAAAGAATATCCTGCTTCGTCATAGGGTACACCAAACACTTTCATTCGAAATGAATTCAGCTAATCAAATGCATTTATCTAACCAATCAAATCCCAATATCAGAATATACAATATGTTGTTAGTATATCTGCGATTATACAGGCTACTTGCTATAAAACAAGTAGGCATTGTTTAATCCAAACCTATCAAAATAATTCAGTGACTGTCAGATGACGTCCAAGTCACTATCAAATTAAAAAATGCTGTCCGACCGTTTCGGAAACACTTCCTTAGTAGAAATTCGAAAAGACGTAGAAAAACATAGTTTTTTCAAGAGTAGGTATGTTTGTTATAGCTAGCTCGATATAATCTGATCATATACCACTCGTGATAGATATTTTGATATTTTTCCGCCAGCATTGTTGCAAAAATATTGTTACAGAAATTTGGTCTCGTGAATTTCTACAACAATATCGATACAAAAAGGTCAAAGTATACTCACTAAAATATTCATCACTTGTGATCTAACTACTGAATATAGACGAACACATCGCTACCTGGTTGCCAAGTCCAGGTCGACCAATATTTCTAGAAAATACGCCTCATTGTTTTTGCGATTATTGCGATTAGCTTTTGCTCTGAAAAATTAGTATTGAAAAAAAAAAGGAAAATAAAAACTTTTCAACAAAAAATTGAACCGATGAAATACGGAACTGAAAAGTAAAAATAAAAATAAACCTTCTTAGTCTCAATAACTAAGCTCCTAAACTAATGTAACTAATTTTGAGTCGGCGCCAAACAAACAAGCAAATGAATTAGGTGAGGCGTAAAATGATGGCATCGAGTTGGGCGGTGACATTCTGATAATTTTTTTGAAGTAATTTAATAATTTTCGTTGATTGTTTGTGTGGCGCCGACTCAAAATCAGTTACTTACATTAGTTTAGGAGCTTAGTTATTGAGACTAAGAAGGTTTATTTCATTTTTACTTTTCAGTTCCGTATTTCGTCGGTTTAATTTTTTGTTAAAAACTTTTTTTTTTTTTTGGAAATCTATAATTACTAAATGCTTGTTTTTTTATTACTTCCAAAATACTTACTTCCAACCATACTTCAACTATTACCAGTTAAATAATATGATTATCTACTTTTACTATTTGTTGTAATATACATTATTTTTGTTGTTCTGGTTAGTTTATTTCATTACTTTGTATATCATTCCATCCTCTCATAGAATATAACGATTGTGATAATGACACTAGCGATCTGTCATTGTCAACTACATATGTGTGCCAATGTTCACAAGTGAAAAATCAATTATCCCCTATTTTTCTAAAAGTGGATAATTCCATTCGAAATCCAAATATGATCAACTATGAGGTATACCCTATCTGATAAAAGAAGAATCATCCAAATCGAAGAACCCAGTACAAAGTTATGCCTGATAGAATCGGTTAACGGACCAGAATTCAGAAGGTGAGTGATCAATATCCTTCATTTTGCTACCCTTAGGGGCGGATTTCATCTTGTAACGTAAATAAACTTAACTTGGTTTATACTAATTTATTTCACACTTATTCTACAACTTAATTTATATTACTACGCCACTGTATAGCTCGATTGTATGGGCTCGTTCAGACTGTTTGTGCCATCTTGAGGTTTGCCTATTTATCTCCGATACAGCATTCTCGATGTTTCGAATTCTTCCAGTTGGCGTCCCGCATGTTCCAATTGCTTCCAATATTGACCGTTGTTTTTCGCGGCAGAACGACTGGACTGTTCTCGAACATCTCCGGGGATGATCTCATCGCTGTCGACGGCAACACGCGAGGCGACAGGTCCGGCCTAGGTTCGTTACATTGCCCCTTCTTAAAGACATTTCGTCCCGAAATTTCATCCTTGGAGTGTGACGATATCTGCATGACTCCATATCTGCACCGTGAAGTTCGATGGAAGTAACACTCCACGGTCTTCATGATCGGTCGTGGAAGAGGGTTAGAGCAAACCAAAATCCTGACGCCGCTGGATCTGAATATCGCCTCCAGCATACTTCTTATGACTCTCCAGTCCAACCCATCAATACCACAGGATAGTTTTGGAATTGCTAGATCCGCCAGATTCTGGTCCACCATAGTATCTCTTAGTTTGGTGAGACTCTTCCAGACATCTTCATAGGACGGTTTATCTTGGGAATGCCTCTTGGTAACTAGGTAGTAGATGTTTCTCTGGCCTTTCTTCAACTGTAGCACCCCACCAACTTCTGGATTCTGCCCCGCAGTGTTTGGAGTTGACCAAATTTCTTGGAGAACACTACGGCGATGCCCCTGGACATTCGAAGATCTTCTGCACACAGTGCGCTAGTGCGTAGTCAGCAGGCACCTCGAAAAGGTCTCGTGACTCCTCTCTAGTAACCCATGTAGAACTTTTCTGCCCGTTTGAATACAAGGACATAAACTTCTCGAACGTCATATCATCCTCCGGTGGCTTGAGGGTGCGAACTTGGTCATGGTTTCCAGCGTAAGGGGCCAACCTGTTGAAATGGACGACCCTTGGTTTCCTCGGGTGGCTTATGGATTCGGTACACAAGGTCGTTTATCCTTTTCACGATTTTATACGGGCCTTCCCACGAGTTCCGCAACTTTGGTGATAGCCCACGACGACGTTTGGGGTTGTACAGCCAAACCAGGTCATCAACCTTAAATCCTCCAGCGTCGGCCTTGATGTCATAGGTCTTCTCATTTTATCGCTGGCACTCTGATGTTCAACCGGGCTCGTTCGTGGATGTCGTCCATTCTCTGCCGAAGTTTGCTGACGTAGTCCTCTCCCGCAGTGTCTTGTCCTGGCGGTATCCCAAACTTCAGGTCACAAGGCAGTCGCAGTTCTCGGCCCATTATAATACTAGCAGGAGTTTGACCGGTTGACTCGTGTACTGCGGATCGATAGGCCATCAGGAACAAATGAAGATACTGGTCCCAGTCTCTTTGATGGTCAGAGACAACCTTGGACAAGTGGCGGTTGATCGTCCTGTTCATCCGTTCCACCATTCCATCAGACTGCGGATGTAGGGCCGTGGTTCTTGTCTTGCGGATGTTCAGCAGTAGACATATTTCTTGGAAAAGGTTGATTCGAAATTTCTGCCTTGATCCGAGTGCAGCTCCATTGGAATACCGAATCGACATATCCATTCTTTCACCAAGACGTCGGCGACGGTGATGGCTTCCTGGTTGGCAGGGCATAGGCTTCCGCCCACTTACTGAAGTAGTCCATTGCCACAAGGATGTATTTATTCCCGTGGTCGGATACGGGAAACGGGCCGGCGATGTCAATGGCGATTCTCTCGAACGGGCTGCCTACGTTGTACTGACGCATCGGGGCCTTGGGTCGTATTCGAGGTCCATTGCTAGCAGCGCATACAGCGCACTTTCTGCACCAGTCCTGACGTCAGCTTGACAATTGGCCCAGTAAAACCGTTGCCTCACTTTCTGCAGGGTCTTCGTCACTCCCAGATGTCCTCCGGCGACTCCATCATGGATTTCCTGCAGCACTTCCTCTCTTCTGTTCCTGGGAACAATTATTTGGCGTCTGTCTTCCCACCAATATCGGCCTCCAACACACGTTTCAGGATCCCATTGTCCAGAATAAGAGAGTTCCATTGTGCCCAATAGGACTTAACAGCCGGCGAGTAACCTGCGACTTCCTGCCATGATGGTCTTCGATTGCCCTTCTTCCAGCTGATGACTAAGCCAAGGTCGGGGTCTCTCTCTGGTCTTTCTGGATCTTGCTGTCGTTCCAGTTGTCATCCATTGCCGCGGTTCTACAAAGTGTTGCTTCTTTCTTCTGCTCGTCGGCAATGTGAGCAATCATCTGGACATGGTCTTCGCGACAAGGCATCTGCATTTTATGGCTAGTTCCGGCTCGATGTTCGATCTCGAAATCGAATTCTTGGAGTCTCTCGATCCAACGTGCTACTTGACCTTCAGGATTTTTGAACTGTAAGAGCCATTTGAGAGCTGCATGGTCAGTTCTCAACAGGAATCTTCTTCCATACACGTACTTGTAGAAGTGTTCCACCCTTTACAACAGCTAACAGCTCTCGCCTGGTGACACAGTAATTGCGCTCTGGTTTGCTAAGCGTCTTGCTGAAATAACCAATGACCTTCTCCTGTCCCTCCTGGATCTGAGATAGGACAGCTCCAAGTCCCACGTTGCTGGCGTCCGTATCCAAAATGAATTTCCCTTTGGGTAGGGATAGCTCAGTACAGGTGCGTTGATCAAAGCTCCTTTCAGCTTCCTGAATGAGTCTTGACATCTTCGACCACTGGAACTTTGTTTGGCCCTCCGTGAGCCTGGTCAGTGGTTTAGCGATGTTGGCGAATCCCAGCACATATCGGCGATAGTATGTGCATAAACCAAGGAAACTTCGAAGTTGGTGAATGTCTTTTGGGATGGGCCAATCCTTAACAGCTTTGACCTTCTGGTCATCCACTGCTACTCCTTCCCAGAGACAACGTGGCCGAGGTAGCGTACTTCTTTGGAACAGATGGCATTTCTAGGCTCAGCTTCAATCCGGAGTTCCTCAGTCGCAGGAATACTTCCTCCAAGTTTTTCACGTGGTCATCGAACGATCTGCCGACCACAATTATGTCGTCGAGATACACTAGACACGTGTTCCATGAGAGTCCCTTCAGCACTGTTCCATCAATCTTTCGAATGTGGCGGGAGCATTACAGAGCCCGAATGGCATAACGGTGAACTGCCACAATCCTGAGCCGATGGTAAAGCAGTCTTTTCTCGATCTTCCTGAGCAAGTTCTACTTGCCAGTATCCACTCTTCAGATCAAGGGTCGAGAAAATCGTGGAACCAGCCAACGTGTCTAGGGTGTCATCTATTCTCGGAGAGGGTAACTGTCCTTCTTCGTGACATTATTAAGTTGGCGATAGTCTACACAAAAGCGTGTCGATCCATCCTTTTTCTTCACCAGTACGACTGGAGAGGACCAGGGACTGTCAGATGGTTCGATAACTCCTTCTTTTCCCATCTCGCTGACTATTTTGTCAGCCTTCCTTCTTGGCAAGAGGAAGTCTTCTTGCTGATTGCCGGATCGGTCGGGCACCCCAGTATCAATCTTGTGCTGGACCACATTAGTTCGACCCCTTTCCTTGTCCGGTATCGAAGATGTCTTGGTACTTTTGACTAAATCTCTTAGTTTGGGCTGTTGAGCTGGTTTTATGTCTTTGGAAGAGATGGCAACTAATTTTCTAGTTCTGTGGGCAAGTTGTTGGTTGGCTAATCGTACCTCGTACGCCCCGGATCACAGATGAAACTGACGAGCAGTGCCCTAAAATTGTTCCTTTCTTTAAGGTCACTGGAAAGTAATTGACATTCATGACCCTTACCGGTACAAATTTTCAGCACGTAACAGGGTTTTCCCTAGGCAATCCTCGTCCAATTTTCTCATCATGAAGTTTGGGCTCGAACATCATCACGCCCACTGCTCGCACTCCCGTCCAGGCGAGCCTCCAGGATGGTTTCAGCCCTCTCAGGTACGCTTATATCTTCAGCCAACAGCACACGGATCAACTCCTTCACTTCTCCCATGAAGTACCAGCTCTTTCCGTTGACACGTAGGACGCCGTCTTTGAAATCCAATTCAAACCCTCTGGAATTCATGATGTCCATTCCGATGATTGCATCGTCTTCGATGTCCGCTACAAGTGCCTGATGTTTCACTTTAGTGCTGCCCAAAATTATTTCAATCGGTAGCTCGCCATATACAGTAGCTGGCTCCCTGTTGCTGTGCGTAGCTTCCAAGTTGTCGGTTCAATTCGTTCCGGTGTTCTGGCAAAGGAAGGTCCGAGAATTGTCCTAGTCGCACCTGTATCTAGCAGCATGGTGCAAGGCTCGTTATTGATGAGACCGTCTACGAAAACACCTCTGTTCTGTCGTTGCAGGATAGCGACATATGCGTTGTTAACCAGGGCTTGCTGGACACAGGCCGACGATTGCCCCTTCTCGTCGACCTTCTTTAGTTTTCCTGCATCGGAGTCGTGTTTGAATGTTGGACATTTGCTACGCACATGTCCAATTTTGCCACAATTCCAGCATCTTATCTGTCTTTTCTCAGGGAACACTTCCTTAATCACTTTCCTTATGGCAGCTTCCAAATTAGCAGGCTCCTGTGAGTCTTCCTCAATCATTCGGACTTTACTCTGGCTTTTGCAAGATTGTTTCGCTGCCTCGAATTCCAAAGCGCGTGCCAGTGCGTCTACGAGATGTGTTGGACGGCTAGTGTCAACGCTTGTCTGGTTTCTGGTCACGGAGTCCATCCAGGAATGCTTGAACCGCTAGTCGCTCCATTACATTTTCTGGTGTGGCTGGATATGCGAGACGAACCAAGCGTGCAATGTCAGTTTCGAATTCTTGTAAGGATTCGCCCGATTTTTGGCAGCGATTTTTCAGCTGGGAGTGGTATACGTGTTCCAAATGGGCGTGGCCATATCGTAATTCTAGATGTTTAATCAGCTGATCATAGTCCTCCTGTTCTTGGCGGTGAGAGTTTGTAGAATATTTGTCGCTTCTCCACGTAATGCAAGTGTCAGTGCTACAGCTCTTTCCCCTGCATTCCATCCGTTTGCTTTGGCGCTGCTTCAAACTGCCGGCGGTAATTTGCCCATGGAGTTTTTCCGTCGAACTGAGGCGGCTTCATGGAAAGCTTCCTATTTCTGAAATGACCTTGACATCTTTTATACCCTCTTGAACTTTATCCACGTTCAAACTCAAGTCCAGCATTGCATTTTCGTTAACCATCTCTGTGGAGGACGCACTATTAATTTGTTTTTCCAGCTTACTGATCGTTTCCTTTATTTTGTCCATTTCTGCCTCGATTCCGTCTTTGATTCCATCGCTGATTATTTCCTTCATCTTGTCCATTCTGCCTCGACCCCATCTTTGATTTTATCTACCTCCGTGTTCATTTGCCCCCTAATTTTATCTATCTCTGTCTCAACGGTTCCCATTCTTTCTCTAGAAATTAGCCACACCACACAATTCTTTTTTTAGGCCTTCTGTGTTTTCCAGGAACTTCTCTTCCAGGCTTCTTGAATTTTCTAGAAGCTTCTCTTCCAGATTTCTAGAATTTTCTTCCAGGCTTCTTGAATTTTCTTGAAGCTTCTCTTCCAGATTTCTAGAAAGCTTCTCTTCCAGATTTATAGAATTTTCCTGAAGTTTCTCTTCCAGATTTCTAGAATTTTCTTCAAGCTTCTCTTCCAGATTTCTAGAATTTTCTTGAAGCTTCTTCCAGATTTCTAGAATTTTCTTCAAGCTTCTCTTCCAGATTTCTGAATTTTGTTGCAGTTCTTCTTTCACGGATTTAGTAGTTTCTTCGAGTTTATTCATTACCAAACTCAAATCACCTCCGGAACTTCGAATAAAAATGTTTCGGGTCCTCACCTTCTTGTATAAGTCCTTCTGCAAGTCTTTCCTGGAGTACTTGCTTTTACCCGTTGTTTCCAGTTCCCTTTCCTCCAATTCCTGTTTCAATTCCGCTACCTTCAAGTCCGCAAGGCGCACTTTTCTTGAACACATTTTGTCTTTGACGAGGTATCAGTCTGTTTCACACGAAAAAGTTTATCAGTTTGTTAAAAATTCACTTCGCGAATTCTTTTCCACGGGCCACCAGTCTATTGTCTGTTTCACGCGAAGAGTGTATCAGTTTATATTCCCACGCACAATTGTCCACTTCGCGAAAACCGGGCCACTGTCTATTTTCTGTTTCACGCGAACAGTGTATCAGTTTATATTCCCACGCACAATTGTCCACTTCGCGAAAACCGGGCCACTGTCTATTTTGGGCGTACAAAAAGGTCTATCAATTTATTTTTCTGACTATCCACTCCACGATCACTTGTTTATTTTCAAAATCTCACTTCCGACACCAATTGTAACGTAAATAAACTTAACTTGGTTTATACTAATTTATTTCACACTTATTCTACAACTTAATTTATATTACTACGCCACTGTATAGCTCGATGGTATGGGCTCGTTCAGACTGTTTGTGCCATCTTGAGGTTTGCCTATTTATCTCCGATACAGCATTCTCGATGTTTCGAATTCTTCCAGTTGGCGTCCCGCATGTTCCAATTGCTTCCAATATTGACCGTTGTTTTTCGCGGCAGAACGACTGGACTGTTCTCGAACATCTCCGGGGATGATCTCATCGCTGTCGACGGCAACACGCGAGGCGACAGGTCCGGCCTAGGTTCGTTACAATCTTTTGAATTCAAATGGGGCCACCTTCGAAGTACCTACACCCTATCCACTGAAAAAATATTTATCGGAGTCGGACGCCTCAGTAAAAAGTTATGCGTGATCATACATAAAAAAATGATAAAAAAAATATAGGCGTCGAATAGAGAACCTCCCCCTTTTTGGTTTCTCGGTTAAAAAAAGGAAAACTAGGACTATATGGAAAAGTTCGAGGGACGCCACTAATATGCTCCACGTTTTTTTAAAATAAGATATTTATTTGGAGCTCAGGGAAAACGTGTGATTTACCTTAACATTCATCACTTTTGGTTTCATTTAGGACATTTTCAGCAGGAACATTCAGAGCACTTTGACTTTCAACTGCAAAAAAGGATTTTTCACGTCCGATTGAACCGGAAGTGAATAATTGTAGTTAATGTTTCCGATATGAAGAAGTTTCATGCAATAAATGGTATTGTTGAAAATATGAACAGGGTGTTCATAAAATCAGATGTGGAATCATCTGCGACTGAAAGACAAACTTTAGTCATTATCTTCTATCGTTAAAGATAACCTCTCCATGTTGAAAAGGGAAACATTCTCAATTGAATATTGAATAGAAATATTTTTCTGAAAATTGAAAAATCAACGAAAAAAATAAAGTTATTTTCTGTATCATCTAACAGGAAACAACTACTTCCCTGGCTAAAGCCATGCTGGACATTGAAAAAATCTGAAAGTGAAAATTTGTATTTTCATTCAGATAGTTATATGATTTTCTATTCCAGTCTCAATCAGGAACTCATATAGATAAATTAGACGAAGAAGGATGTTTTCCAGAAAGGAATACTCACCAGAAATCACTTGTAACATTGATGCAAGAGTGGCATCGCATTCACTAGGTCTTCAATACATTTTTGTCCACGAAAATCTATTTCACGCTTCTAAGATCATCAGGAAGACCGGAAGAATTGGGAAACACATTTTCTAGGAGCAATTTCACTTTCGAATTATAGAAACATTTCTTCCGGAGTGACACTTCGAAATCAGTGTTTTTTGACATTCAAACCGGTCATGGAGTATAGATTGATTTGTTTCAAAATATGAATATCAGATGTAAATTCATCTGCGACTGAAAGATAAACTTTAGTCACTCTCTTCCATCGTTCAAGATAACGTCTTGGGAGGTGTTGATGTTGGTAAGGGCAACATTCTGAATTAAATAACTATCTGAATGAGAATACCAATTTTCACTTTCAGATTTTTTCTTTGGAGTTAGGACCTTTCACAATATCTATCAGATGAAGTTCAATGTCCAGCGTGGCTTTAGCCAAAAATTTTCAGTTAGATATTACAAAAAATAACTTCATTTTTGTCGTAGATTTTTCATTTTTCAGAAAAATTTTGTTATTCAATATTAAATTGGGAATGTTTCCCCTTTTTATGCGGTATATCGTTAATTCTTCTGTAAAAAGATATTTTTCGTTTGTTTTTATATTCACCTTAATATCTTTGGAAATGATTTTTCGTTAAAAGTAGGTGACACCTTTGTTGTAGAAATTGTTTATACTATGGCATTTTTATTAATTTTCTATTAATATAAAGGCTATACTCGAAAATCGCAAAACAAATGAAGGTATTTCCTAAACATATCCTTCACCCGGAATTTTGATGTATCCACCTGGTCGCCGCTTGCTATATTTTTTGGTAATGAAGTAGAATTGCAATTAACATGATTTGGATTTAATAAGTGATTTCAGTGTGGAAGAGATATATTTATTTTAAACTGTCCATAACATACCATAATCAAGGATTGAAGCCGTACATCTCATTATCTGTTATATCGAATTCGTTTTCTTCAAAATTTCCCTTCCTTCTCTTCCTCGGTTCTCCGCCACTATTTTTCCTTTTTTTCACTAAAACCATTTTTGATGAAACAATGAAGGCACAACCCAAACATGTCCATATTATTAAGAACGAGGTCAAACCAATGCCTGCCAGTGTGAATTTTTTCACCAACTCTATTTCACTTTCTATGTCCCGTTTTGTGTTCAGCTTCTCTGCATCCGGTATCTCTGTTGAACTCGAATCTTCCGGATTAAGTAAATCAACAGGTCTCAAATGTTGTATGAGCTCCGGATATCTGTAAAAACTTTCATTTTTTTCGACAAGTTCAACTACAACGTTTTTTTGATCTGTATTGTATATTTCCAGATGAT
The DNA here is from genome assembly GCA_018342105.1 of Gonioctena quinquepunctata. Lineage (NCBI taxonomy): Eukaryota > Metazoa > Arthropoda > Insecta > Coleoptera > Chrysomelidae > Gonioctena > Gonioctena quinquepunctata. The sequence goes on along the minus strand of JAFIRS010000323.1, from coordinate 644,184 downwards.
GTTTACTGCATTTCGTTTTATTCAATATTTTCAAGGAAAAAACAAATTTAATGTTGTAAATCTCTTGAATAAATCTGATTAATTTCATCTTTGTGGTGGGGTTCAATATAGTTTCTACTGGCCCTTGGTATAATAATGAAAAGCCTTTACATTCTGAACCCCAAATTACATTAGCAGTTGCTTTTTCATCGAAACAAGTAAAATTGGAATAAAGACATGTATAATCACTTCCTGGTATTCTGACAGAATTATTCCCAATATCAGCTAGAGCAAGTGTTTTGAAGAGATAACCTGGTTCCAAAAACCCGAAATTATTATCCGAATTGTTAAAAGTTCTTTCATTGGTTTCCAACACATATTTTCCTTCTTCACGATGGATGTTGCGGAATTGCCAATCAGTAAAAGATCCATATTTTTTACAATTGGTGTTATTTGTAGAGCATAAGTAAAATATTTCGATTTCGAAAGTACTCAAATAAATATTGTACCATTTTTCAGGATGATCACCTTTAATGTCAGTCCCAATTATCACTGTGGTGCCGAAAATAAAGAATAGCAATGATAGTATAACGGACATCACAACAATATTGATGTTCGAATCTTCCGTTGTTTCAACTCAGAACTACTGATGGTTTCAACAAAGTTACATCGCTTTCCGGAAGATAACGTTACTGATAATGGTGACCGCGTGAGTTATATGGAATTTTTATTAGTATGTGGAGTGACCAATATAGTTATTTTTTATACATGGTGTGTGCTGATAAACTGAAAGTAGGGCAAATTTACCGAGGAAAACCTCACTTTTTTACTGATTTTATCACTTCATAACTTATATTATCTGGAAATATTCGCTATTCTCAACGAAATTTCGCCTACATTTCATATAATTTACTATATATTGACTTGTTTGAAAATATGAACAGAGTGATTTGTTGAAAATATGAACAGGATGTTCATAAAATCAGATTTGGAATCATCTGCGACCGAAAGATAAACTTTAGTCACTATCTTCCATCGTCAAGATAACCTCTTATGGGGTATTCATGTTGAAAAATGAATCATTCTCAATTAAATATTGAATAGAATTTTTTTTCTCTGAATTGAAAAATCCACGCTAAAAATGAAGTTATTTTTCGTGAATGTTAACAGAAAATAACTACTTTCCCGGCTAAAGCCACGCTTGACATTGAACTACATCTGATAGATATTCTGAAGAGACCCTAACTCAAAAGGAAAAATCTGAAATTGAAAATTTGCATTTCAATTCAGATAGTTATTTGATTTTCTATTCCAGTCTTAATTAAGAACTCATAAAGATGAATGAGGCAAAGAAGAATGTTTTCCAAAAGAGAGTACTCATTAGAAATCATTCGTAACATTATCGTGGATTTTTCAATTCAGAGAAAAATCTTTCTATTCAATATTTAATTGAGAATGTTTCCCTTTTCAACATGAACAGAGTGTTCATAAAATCAGATGTGGAATCATCTGAGACTCAAAGATAAACTTTAGTCACTATCTTCCATCGCTCGAAATAACCTCTTGGGGGTATTCATATTTTCAATTATAACTGGAATAGAAAATAAAATTTTCACTTTCATATTTTTTCTTTTGAGTTAGGGTCCTTTCAAAATATCTATCAGACGTAGTTCTATGTCCATCGTGGCTTCAGCCAGGAAAATAGTTGGTTTTTGTTAGATATTTACAAAAATTACTTCTTTTTAACTGAAGAAAGAAAAAGAGCAGGTTTCCCAGTCAACGCGTATTTTTTTTTAATAATTTTTTTATATATGATCACGCATAACTTTTCACAGAGTAGTTCGATTTCGATATTTTTTTTATTGCATAGGGTATACTTCGAAATTGGTCCCATTTGAATTTGAGAAAAAAATGTCACCCTTAAGGGTAGAAAAATGGGGGATATTTATCGTTCATCCACTGATTTTTTTCCCGTTATCCGATTTTACCACTCATAACTTTGTACTGGGTTATCCGATTTAGATGATTCTTTTTTCAATGGATAGAGTATACTTCAGAGTTGGTCATTCTTGGATTTGGAAATGAATAATGCTCTTCTAAGGGTAGAAAAATAGGGGACTGTTAATTTTTCATCTGTGTACCGATTCTGTTGGAACTTGGCACACATATAGGTAGTTCTGATGACACTACAATAGAATGGATACCTGGAGCCAATTGAATCTATAGTTATTAGTTGATTTGAAAAATAAAAATATTTTAACAAAAAATCAAACCGACGAAAAAATCAACTGAAAAGCAAAAAATAAAATAAACCTTCTTAGTCTTGATGATAACTGAGCGTCTTAACTAATTAAAGTCACTAATTTTGAGTCAACGTCAAACAAACAATCAACGAAGATCATTATATTACTTAGTTATAGTCAAACCATTTACAATTGCAGAAGCATAAAAACAAGTTTCCCAGTCTCGAGGCGGAATCCTTCGAGCAGCAGAGGCGGAGGACAAGGAAAACATTCTCAATGTAGTTCAATGGCTAGCGTAGCTTCAGACGGGGAAGTAGTTGTTTTCTGTTAGACATTCACAAAAAATAAGTTCATTTTTATCGTGGATTTTTCAATTCATAGAAAAATATTTCTATTCAATTGAGAATTTTTCCCTTTTCAACATGAATACCTCACAAGAGGTTATCTTGACGATGGAAGATAGTGACTAAAGTTTATCTTTCAGTCGCAGATGATTCCACATCTGATTTTTCGAACATCCTGTTCATATTTTCAACAAATTAATTTTATTTAGATATTTAAATATTAAAAAAATACGTTAAAATAAAAAAATATGCTATAAACGAGGGAGTATGTATTAGTAGGCAATCGGATCATTATAATTTCATTTTCCCATGGTCGAAAAAAGCCATAACACATCACAACACAACTATAGAATATTTTAAAACCTATTTCGATCTCAGACCAGAGACGCTACTGGCTTTCATTTACTCAGACCTCCTGAAACTCAACGTATAGACACACCTACAAGCATTATCATTGGCTTGCGGTCACTCAAACAGCTGTCACTCAAACCCACGTTGACTATCGGCTCTTTTGATCTACCGTTCGCCGACGGAGAATGTTTACGAGTAGTACACATTATTTTTCGTTCCGTTTCTTCGCATATACGCTCGTGTTAGCGAAGTGAGTTTTTGATTTGCTCCCTATAGAAACAGCTTCTGCAATTGGAAATGGTTAAACTATACTAACATCAGTTCAGAAGCTCAGTTATCATCAAGACTAAAAAGGTTTATTTTATTTTTTGCTTTTCAGTTGATTTTTTCGTCGGTTTAATTTTTTATTAAAAAGTTTTTTTTATCTTGTATCTTATACAGAAAAATCTTTCTATTCAATATTCTATATACTCAAAATGAACAGTTTGTGATTGACTTAAAATGACTCAAATAGTGTTATGAACATTGATTCAAGATTAAACAACTGAACAACATCAATCCAAAATATTCTTTTCTGTCATTCTGACAATATAATCCAAAATAAAATAACTTTTTGTTGTTTAATTTATTTCCAAATGATTAAATTTCCTGAAGTTATCAGAAGTCCTCTGTTTTTTATAAACTTCAATAAAAGTTATTTACGTAACTAGTTATGACCAGACTTATTTTATTGAAGACGAATTTAATACATGAGTAATTACATGAGTGAAATAAAATTTGTCTTTACATAACGTGTTAGGTGAAATTTTGATTTAATCCCTCTTTAAAATAAAAAAATTCATCGCTTTGCTTGGACGTTGCTATGAATACTGAATGAAGAATATTTGTCGGTGGTGAATTTTGTATTGCAAATTTATCCGAAAATGGATGATGCTGGTGTAGATATGCCCTCTGATAGATCAATCAGATAATTTAGCGATGAATTCAGTAATACCCAGTAAATCAAAAAGTAGGTTTATAGAAGTATATGAGAAATTTGAAAAATGGCATCGAAAAAAAAAAGAAAACAATATTTGGGAAAAGATTATGTTACCGTACTTTGAAACAATGGAAAACTATGAAGCATCTACAGTACCTACTCGAAGATGATTGTGTGAGATGCATATTATATATATAGATGAAGATTTTTTAATAATTATTATTTCAAACACAAATATGATATGGGAGTAAGGGTCATAAATAACAACATTTCAGGATATAAAGACAATTTGGTTTATGTTATATAAATACGTCAACCTGGGACCACAAATTACAAAGCTTGATCGTTTTTTTTGTAAATATTGTAACGAACCTAGGCCGGACCTGTCGCCTCATTCATTGCCATCGACAACGATGATGTCATCCCCGGAGATATTCGAGAACAATCCAGTCGCGCCGCCGCGGATAACAACGGTCAATATTGGAAACAACTGGAACATGCTGGTTGCCAACCGCCAGAACTGGAAAGATCGAGAATTCTGTAACGGAGATAAATAGGCAGCACTCAAGAGGGCACGACAGTCTCAGCGAGCCGATAGGATCGAGCGATACAGTGGCGTAGTTAGTAATACAAATTAGTTGTAGATTTAAGTGTGAAATAAATTAGTAAAACCAAGTTAAGTTTATTTACGTTACAATATAATAATATCAAGAAGGTAGTGTAGCTTGTAGGGATCACTATATTTGGATTAATCAATTGCCCATCATCTTGGTTCACCAACTCCTGTCCGTTATACTGGATATTGTTTCTGGGGATCATCTGCATCTTTGCTCGCGAATTCAGGAGCTGACATTTCAAAAATCAGGCAGCTTAGGGGCGGGAAATCCAATACCCTGTCAGGAGACCACGTCGAGAATTATTGATAAAAAAGTAAAAAATCATTTTTTTTTATTTTTTCCAACCGGAATCATTTTTAAAGCCTTCAAAGAATAGATCCAAAAAATGTAAAAATCTCAGGTTTTTAGTTTGAAAATTATCAGGGTTTTTATGTTGATTTCCAACTTGTGAAAATAACTTAATTAAAAAGAGCACAACCAATAGAAAAATTGCGGAAAAAAATTCTGACGGATTATTTTTTATTCATGTATCCAAATGATACATGAATTTTTTTGTTCCTTAATACTCATATTTAATCGGTTAAATTTTTGTTTTGTTTAAGTGACCGAATCGTTCGGTAGGCGCGTTTCTAGCCCTATAGACCAGGGTCGATAATTTTTGAAACAAAAAAAATAATAGTAGGATGGAACCCATTGGGAAAGGAAGAGAATATAACAAAAATGAAAGGAAAAATAATTTACGGGCGATCTGAGGTCAGGAAGTGGAAGGGGGTGAGTTTTTAAGGGTAAAAAACGGTTTATCTCGACTTCCGGCAAAACTACAAGTCCTATGGAAAAAAGATCTACAACTTTTATATTCATACTTTTTTCACATAACCTCAAAATTTATGTGGAAAATTCAAATAACCAAGTTTTTGGTTTTTAATTTTTTTCACACACTGTAATTTTTTTGATTTAAAATACTTATTTTTTCACCTATTTTGAATTAATATCGAAAAAGCACCTTAATTTTCAATCGAAAATTCTCCCTCAAAACATCAGCTTTTTTAAAAAAGTTGGTGGGCTTTTTGTTCGTTGAAATCTCTACTATCTGATGGTGTGAAAAAAAACATTACTATGGTAAATGTTCTCAGAAAATGCAAACAAACGAAAAAAACTCGAATCCGAAAAAAAAATTTTTAATCATTATGTACAATTTTGAGCTATTTATTAAAATTTACACTTCAATGTCCAGCGTGGCTTTAGCCAGTAAATGAGTTATTTTCTGTTAGATATTACAAAAAATAACTTCATTTTTGTCGTAGATTTTTCAGTTTTCAGAAAAATATTTTTATTCAATATTTAATTGGGAATGTTCCCCTTTTTTATGCGGTATTTCGTTAACTCTCCCGTATTAAGTGATTTTCCGTTTGTTTTTATATTTACCTTTATATCTTTGGAAATACTAATTTTTCGTCAAAAGTAGGTGATAGTTTTGTTGTAGAAATTGTTTATACAATGGAGTTTTAATTAATTTTCCATTATTATGAAGGCTATACTCGAAAATCGCAAAACAACCGCAAGGATTTTCTAAACATGTGTCTCAATCGGAATTTTGATGTATCTACCCGATTATGAAGAATATACTAATACGGTCGTCGCTTGTTATATTTTTTGGTAATGAAGTAGAATTGCAATCAACATGATTTGGATGGAATAAGTGATTTCAGTGTGGAAGTGATATATTTATTTCAATCTCTCCATAACATACCATAATCAAGGATTGAAGCCGTACATCTCATTATCTGTTATATCGAATTCGTTTTCTTCAAAATGCCCCTTCCTTCTCTTCCTTGGTTCTCCGCTACTGTTTTTCCCGTTTTTCACTAGAACCAGTTTTTATGAAACAATGAAAGCACAAACCAAACATGTCCCATATTATTAATAACAAGGTCAAACCAAGGCCTGCCAGTGTTCATTTCTTCACCAACTCGATTTCATTTCCTATGTTCAGTTCTGTGTTCAGCTCCTCTGCGTCTGGTTTCTCTGCTGAACTCGAATCTTTTGTTAATTTTTTCACCAAGTCGATTTTATTTTCTATGTTCAGTTCTGTGTTCAGTTCCTCTGCGTCCGGTATCTCTGTTGAACTCGAATCTTCCACATTAAGTAAATCAACAGGTCTCAAATGTTGTATGAGCTCCGAATATCTGTAAATACTTCCATTATTTTCGACAGGTTCAACTACAACGTTTTTTTGATCTGTATTGTATATTTCCAGATGATTTTCATTGCATTTGGTTTTATTCAATATTTTCAAGGAAAAAACAAATTTAATGTTGTAAATCTCTTGAATAAATCTGATGAATCTCATCTCTGTGTTGGCGTTTAATATAGTTTCTACTGGCCCATGGTATAATAATGAAAAGCCTCTACATTCTGAACCCCAAATAACATGAGCAGTTGCTTTTTCATCGAAACAAGTTAAATTGGAATAAACACATGAAGAATTACTCTTTGGTATTGTGAGAATATTATCTCCAATATCAGCTACAGCATTTGATTTGTATAAACGCCCTTCTATATCTCCCAAATTATTAACGAATTCGGGAAAGATTTACAACCAGTCCAAAATCCATAAGTTTTACAAATGGCGTTCTCTGTTGAACATAAGTAAAATATTTCAATTCTGAAAGTATTCGTCGAATAAATATTGTACCATTTTTCACCTGCAATGCCAGTCCCAATTATCACTATGATGCCGAAAATGAAGAATAATAATGATAATATGATGGATATCGCAACAAAATTAATTATCTAGTCTTCGTTTGTTTCACCTCAGAACTACTGTTGGGTTTAACAAAGTTACATCGCTTTCCGGAAGATAATGTTACTGATAGTGGTGACCGCGTGAGCTATGGGGATTTTTTATTAGTATGTGGAATGACCAATATTCGAGGTGTGTGCAGATAAACTGAAAATAGGGCGGATTTACCAAGGGAAACCTAATTTTTTTTATAAATAGACCATGTGTAATACGAGTCAGAAATCTGTGACATATCGATAGCCAGATATATATATATATATATATATATATATATATATATATATATATATATATATAGAAGTAGATTTCTTGTGGGGATGCAGTCAGGTTAAAGGGCTTTATTTCAAGTGAACTCTTTGAAATTCGTCAAGCTTTCGGCTATGTTTATTGCCTTCCTCAGGACGACTGAAATTATAATGAATAACATTATGAAATTGTATAGTATTAAGGTACTTACTAACATGAGAATAAATACAATTATTACATATGAGGAACATAAAATATTTTTCGTATGAAAGTGACAATTGTATAATATTATAAATCAAGTTGGAAAATTTTTAATACTGAGTGATATATCATTATTTTTGTTCAATTTCAGTAAATATGTATAAATTTGACTGAGATTGTTCAAATCAGTTCTTTTATTCATTGTTTGACTATTTGAATTGATATGAACCATTTCCAAGAAAATTCTTTTGGTTACATTATTCTCAGTATCTAAAATGTGTGTATTATTATAGTCCATTCGATGGTCTTGCTGATTAACATGTTCCGAAAGTGCGCATGAATTAACGTTTCGTTTACAGTCACTCCTATGGGATATAATTCGACTATTGAGACTTCTGGAGGTTTGGCCAATATATTTTTTGGAACAATCCTTACAAGGGATTTCATATACAACATTTGACTTTTGGTTGTTTTTTATGGGACTTTTCACTTTAGTGTGTAATTTTGAAATAGTTTGTATATTTTTTTTTACACACTTCCAAAAATACACAAACCAACACTATCGATGAGACCAATAGTATCTTCCATTGATAGTCCGACAAACAAACTTTCTGGATTTTTGACTAATATACTAACGAATGCTTATGAAACAGAAAATCCTTATTATGTGAAAGATTCTTTCACATTCAGTGAGTTCATTAATAATTTCCAAATTCCACAAAACTACGTCATTATAAGTCTTGATGTTATTTCTCTCTTTACCAATTTACCCTTCACATTGGTTAAGAAATGCATCACTAAAAAATGGGCACACATTAAAAAGTTCTGCACTCTGGATGAATCTTCTTTTATGAAAATTTTAGACTTTATTTTCGATTCTACTTATTTTGTATTCGATGACAAATTTTATAAACAAATCTTTGGAACACCTATGGGATCAAATATATCTCCTATTTTAGCAAATTATGTGATGGATGACTTACTAGAGAATTGTGTTTCACGAGTAAAATTCAACATACCATCTATAAAACGTTTTGTTGATGATTTGATTCTATCAATACCATCTGGAAGTACTGATGAAATTCTGTCAATTTTCAATTCTTATGACAAGAATATTCAATTCACTATAGAAGAAGGAACACAAAACTGTGTACCATTTTTAGATATGAAACTGATCAAAACCCAACAAAATACAATTATCACTAAATGGTACAGGAAACCATTATGTAGTAATAGATTCATAAATTATAATTCGTGTCACCCACAAAAAATGAAAATAAATTTAGCGATATCTATGAAAAATCACTCATCCTAGTTTATAACAAGCATCTTTAATCGAACTACAGAGGATGTTATTAGAAAATTCATATCCCAAACACCTAATTAATAAATTACTTTTCAATGAAACTAATTCATTGGTCTTCCAAAGATCCCAAATAACCAAAAGTCAAATGTTGTATATGAAATCCCTTGTAAGGATGGTTTCAAAAAATATATTGGCCAAACCTCCAGAAGTCTCAATAGTCGAATTATATCCCATAGGAGTGACTGTAAACGAAACGTTAATTCATGCGCACTTTCGGAACATGTTAATCAGCAAGACCATCGAATGGACTATAATAATACACACATTTTAGATGCTGAGAATAATGTAACCAAAAGAATTTTCTTGTAAATGGTTCATATCAATTCAAATAGTCAAACAATGAATAAAAGAACTGATTTGAACAATCTTAGTCAAATTTATACATATTTACTGAAATTGAACAAAAATAATGATATATCCCTCAGTATTCAAAATTTTCCAACTTGATTTATAATATTATACAATTGTCACTGTCATACGAAAAATATTTTATGTTCCTCATATGTAATAATTTTATTTATTATCATGTTAGTAAGTACCTTAATACTATACAATTTCATATTGTTATTCATTATAATTTCAGTCGTCCTGAGGAAGGCAATAAACATAGCCGAAAGCTTGACGAATTTCAAAGAGTTTACTTGAAATAAAGCCCTTTAACCTGACTGCATCCCCACAAGAAATCTTCTTCTATATTACCGCCAGTCACGAATACTTATCACTATATATATATATATATATATATATATATATATATATATATATATATACACTGTGTCCGTAAAGTATGGAACAAATTCATTTTTAGCTAAACAGGTCATTTTAAGAAATAATCCTGAAACACGTGATTTTTTATGTTAATTTACCGTATTTTAAAATAATAATCTAATATACAGGGTGAATAACGTTCGAGTAATGACGTCACCGTCATTTTTTTTAAATGGAACACCCCCATTTTGTCTCAATTTTCGGATTACTCTAGCTGAGCTGATTCCAAAATGTATCACATGTTGTTTCCCAATTGGTACAGGGTGGACAAAAATACAATAGTTTTGTGTGTGCTCATAAAGTAACGCGTAACATTCTTTATTAGGTAAATTAACAATATTATCAAAAATACTTATTGTCTAGCGGACAGAATATGCTGGAATACATGACTTTATAAATGTTCGAACTGCAGCCCTTGCTGTATTTGACAGTAACCCAAACGGTGTACAAATTCTTGTTGAACCTTGTGTATGGTTTCTTGCGTAATATTGTTTATTTCTGTTCGAATTTTCTCTTGTACATCTGCAATATTTGCTGGTTTCGTTTTATAAATAACATTCTTCAGATGACCCCACAGAAAATAATCCAAAGGATTTAAATCTGGTGACCTCGCTGGCCATTCAGTGGGTCCACGTCTACCAATCCACCTGTTCGGAAAAATTTCATCTAGGTACCTTCTAACATCTACAGCATAATGTGGAGGTGCACCATCCTGTTGAAACCATAAACTTTCATCAATACCTCCAGGATTATGTCTGCTGGGAAACAAATTACGTAAAGTAGGTACGAGATACCCCCTTAAAAACTCAAGGTACGTTGCCCCGTTTAAATTACCTTCGAAAAACTAGGGTCCGATGATTCGATTTCGTACAATTCCAGCCCATACATTTACCTTTTGAGGGTATTGTGTATGATGCTCACGCATCCAGTGGGGGTTTTCTTTTGCCCAGTATCTACAATTCTGACGGTTAACCTCACCATTTAACATGAAAGTGGACTCATCAGAAAAAAATAATGTTTTGTATCAAGAGAGGGTCTCGGTGACATTTATCCATCATTTCTTCGCAAAATTGGAGTCTTCTATCGGGATCATCTTCGTTTAATTCTTGCACAAGTTTGATTTTATAAGGATGCCATTTTTCAAGCTTCAATAGTTTGTGTACCGTTGTTTTGCTAACACCGATATAGCGACTAACTTTACGAACAGAAGTGTGCGCATCTTCTTCAAAACTCAGTAAAACATCTAATGCTGTATCAGCATTTGCAGGGGGACGACCTGATTTGCGTACATTTTCAACATTACCAATTTCTCGAAATTTCGTTTCAATCTTACTGACTGTCGAACGCGTTATGGGTCATTCTGGATATTTATCATTAAACAAATTGCACACTTCCATCTGAGTTCGCGATCTGTCTCCATACCCAATCATCATAAGTATTTCAATTCTTTGTTTTACACTCAACTCCATTTCTACTTCCAATTAAATCTAAGCAATCATTCGAATATTCACGAATACCAAAAATATTGTAGTACTAAACTGTCACTGAACATCAATAAATTACTAAACAAATAATGACATTTCCCAAAAAAGTAGACGACTATGTTTTTTTATAAATAGATAAGAAATATTTTTTGTCATATTCTGTCTGCTAGACCACAAGTACCAAACATGTTTGGAAACAGCTCATTTTTATTACTCTAAACATGTAGCAAACTACGGGGTGTTACATTTAAACCAATTGCCGCTAGACAATAAGTATTTTTGATAATATTGTTAATTTACCTAATGAAGAATGTTACGCGTTACTTTATGAGCACACACAAAACTATTGTATTTTTGTCCACCCTGTACCAATTGGAATCAACATGTGATACATTTTTGGAATCAGCTCAGCTAGAGTAATCCGAAAATTGAGACAAAATGGGGGTGTTACATTTAAAAAAAATGACGGTGACGTCATTACTCGAACGTTATTCACCCTGTATATTAGATTATTATTTTTAAATACGGTAAATTAACATAAAAAATCGACGTGTTTCAGGATTATTTCTTAAAATGACCTGTTTAGCTAAAAATGAATTTGTTCCATACTTTACGGACACAGTGTATATATATATATATATATATATGCAGTGTCAGTCATAAAGTTGGCTACATATGGAAAAAAACTGTTATTGAAATTTCTGAAAAACTCTAATGGCGGTTCGTTTCTGCATGTCTGAAAACTGAAAAATCCGTTGCGACTTATATCACGTGATCTCAGATTGGGCGAGAATTTGAAAAAAAGTTGTCTGTGGTGCCGAAAAATGGGTCAAATTGACAAGATATCGAAAAAAAAATTGATAAAACTTGTTTGGAATCCAACGAGGACCAATTTTGAACCATATTAAAGAAAAAAAAACCATTTTATTCCTCTATCCTTACTAAGAAACATTATACATTCTTGTTTTGTCTGGAAACTGCTTTGATAACCTAAATCACATAAGTTTGGGTCGAAACTAATCAAATATTTGTGGAATAGACATTTTGCGGGAGATTAATTATGAAAACACGATTCAGTCTTGTCACTAGGTGTAGTCATGCCCTGTATATTGATGCGCATGAGCTTATTCAATATTCTCTACTCGTAAATGAAATTTAAACCAACTAATATTTGTAATTAGAATTTAATAATATATTATTTATCTTAATTGAATTTAGTATTGTTTAGGTGGATGTGGAAAAATAAAAAAACTCAATAAACAATCAATGTACAAATTTTCAATATTCTATATTCTATATTTGTTTTCAACCGAACCAGTTTGCTTTAATTTTTGCAATATTTTGGCCACCGTAGTAAAATGCATATTTTGGTCGGGATGCCTTCCATTGAAAATTTCAGCTACTTCTCTTGTGCTAATATAATTTTTGCCATATAGCAATACTATTTCTATTTTTTCTTGTATACTCAGTTTTGGAGCCATTTCTAAATTGTCAACAAGTTATTGTGACATTTGTTATTGTTACAACAAAAGTAATTCAATTTTCAAATTCATTCAATTTATTCCAAAACAAATATCAGGTAAGTTACAATACAGTTAGTCAGTATTAAGTATATATATCATTCATTTATGAATATATGTACCTAACTATCATTGTATTCCTTCGATCAGTAAGAATACAAACTAAGCACAGAATGCTTGTGTTTTGCACTTCTTAATGATCAGCCAGAAAATATGCATAGAGTTTACACAGTTTATCAAATCAGACGAGTGATCAGTAAATATTGATTTTAAAGTAAATCGAGGAGGTACAGAAATTTATACGAGGTTTTTTTAAAATTTATCAACAGTTCAAATTAATTTAGGAACAACATCATAACAGTGATTAATAATATTTGTTTCTAAAGTAAAATAGATAGTTTTCAGAATTTAATATGTGTTTTTTTTTCTAAAATTTTAGATAAAGATCAACATTAATTTCATCTGACTCTATGAGCTCCTTTATTTTAGTTTTGAAAGCTTTTTCCCTTCTTAATTCTTTCACACATAGAGGTAGTGAATTATAAAGTTTAGGGCCAATGAAAAAAACGAATCTTTGTAAGTGACTTTTCTTGAAAATCGGCAAATCAATAGATTTGTTTACTATGAATCGGGTAACATCATGTTTAAGCGGATTAACAACGGGCTTTGTTTTACGGTAGGTATGTAGTAGGCAATGATATGCAAATAGGTTTTTGATATTTAGTTGCTTGGATTCCTTATACAGACTTTTTGTATCATATAATCTGTCCTTTTTGTAGAGTATTCTTAGCAAACAATTTTGAGTAGTTTGCAATTTTTTTTGCGCGTTTTGGTAGAGACCTCCCCATATTACTATGCAATATCTTAAAATTGACTCAGCTAATGAGTTATAAATTATGGAAAAGTTTTTCCTGCTGAGAATATCACGTAACGAATAAAACTTATATATTAGTTGTCGTAATTTCTTTGTTATATATAATGCATGTTCATCTCTTGTGCTATGATAATTTTTGCCATATAGCAATACTATTTATATTTTTTCTTGTATACTCAGTTTTGGAGCCATTTCTAAATTGTCAACAAGTTATTGTGACATTTGTTATTGTTACAACAAAAGTAAGTCATTGAAGTTCAAATATACTAACCAATATTGAATTTAGCAAGGATAAATAATGTATTATTGAGTTTTAATTACAAATATTTATTGATTTAAAATCCATTTACGGGTTGAGAATATTGAATGAGCTCATGTGCATCAATATACAGGGCATGACTACACCTAGTGACAAGACAATACTAAATCGTGTTTTCATAATTAATCTCCCGCAAAATGTCTAATCCACAAATATTTGATTAGTTTTGACCCAAACTAATGTGATTTAGGTTATTAAAGCCGTTTCCAGATAACACAAGAATGAATAATGTTTCTTAGTAAGGGTAGAGGAATAAAATGATATATTTGTTTTTTTTTCAATCTGTTTCAAAATTAGTACATGGGGTCCTCGTTGGATTCCAAATACATTTTCTCGATAATTTTTTTCGATATCTTGTCAAATTGACACATCGGCACCACAGACAACTTTTTTTGAAATTCCCGGCAAATCTGAAGTTACTTGATATAAGTCACGACGGATTTTTTAGTTCTCAGACATGCAGAAACGAACCGCCATTAGAGTTTTTCAGAAATTTCAATAACAATTTTTTTGGAAAAAAACGTTTTTCATTTTTGACAAATATAGCTGTCACAGACTTCTGTCTCTTATCACAGATTTCTATCCTGAGACTCGGGAGGACATTATAGTCGGTTATGTTTCAGTTGCTCTAGTTGCGTTGAGATGGCGTTAGCTAATGGAGTTGTCCATTCCGCTAATTCAATCCCAGCGAATGCTATGAAGTGGATGGATTGACCATCGTTCTGCATTGTAGAAATTCATGAAATCTTACGAAAGCTAATATATGTTTGCCAGCTAGCGAGTCGTGGATTCCAAAAATGCAGGCGAGACACAAAAGCTAAGTTTCTGCTAGAAGGTTGCTCGAGGTCCTACCTTGAAATTTCTTCCGCAAAACTAGATAAATTAGAGTTCTGATTCATTCGCAAAGTAAATACATTATTAATTTTCCTAAGAAATAACTTGGAGAGAATATTTCACGACGCGATTTTAGAACACAAGTAGCGCGTACCTTTCTTACAGATCTCCGATAGACCTATATCCGGCCAGTGAGAGGGTTCCTAGAAAGACCTACTGCTCTCAGCTCCCATCATCAACACAATATTCCAATTGCGAATTAGTAGTTTTAGAAAATGGCTAGAATCCCCTGAGACCGATGTTTCAGCCCGTGTCTCTAATCCTCGTGGGTCCAGAAGTGCCGTTTTTAGCCACCACTCTCAGAATGAATAGGCTGACTACGAAGTCTTGCCCCAAGAAGTAGCTCGGCGTCAGAGGAGTTTCAATCGTATATAGGTTCTCCGCAACGATTGTGGACCTGTCTGCCGAGCCTAAACTAGCCCTGACTCCAGTCTCAGAGCAGGTACAGGACCAATACTTGGACAAGTTGTATAGGCTTCACACGGAGGGACGGTGCTACCTCCAGGTAGTTTCTCGTTCCGAAGATTTTCGTACTGAAAAGCATGATTTGATTTGATAACGAATTCTTTCTGGACGATGCTTGGTGTTTACACCAAGATACAATTTCAAATTAGCAGTAGAAACATCCCTGCCGTAGATTTCTTCACGAACTGCAATCCCAAATATCCAATAAGTAATAAACTTTCGCATCCGAAAGCAGTAAATGGAAGTTTGATCTATTAAATATATTGTTCAAAATCTTTCGGCGAATGTGTGTCGAACAGAATGTTATTCCAAAAATGCTTCAATAATATCAATATCAATCATAACCGGCAAGGAAATTATCAGTAGAGGAAGAAACTAGTTTTTGATCCACCCTGTACATTTTATGTATCTGCAGAGTGAACTTTCACCGTGAACGATCGAGTTTGTAACCGACTTTTCCGGAATTTCAGGCATTTGGAAATATCAATAAGCAGGACTGGTGCAGTTTCATGAGAAATACATAAAAGATATGTTAGTTTAATTCAGGAGATGCCAATATCATCAATCGCAACTGATATTGGCCTCCTACTAAATATCTAAAAATGAATGAAATTCCACCGCTC
Source organism: Gonioctena quinquepunctata (assembly GCA_018342105.1). NCBI lineage: Eukaryota > Metazoa > Arthropoda > Insecta > Coleoptera > Chrysomelidae > Gonioctena > Gonioctena quinquepunctata. The sequence continues at coordinate 628,108 of JAFIRS010000323.1, read as the reverse complement.
AATTTTTTTGAAATAACTGAAAAACTTGCTATCTTTGGACTCATCCTGTATATGGTCTGTACATGCAGGAATCATTGTTTTCTATAGTGTATTCAAATCGGCCGTATGAACAATCGATGCATACTCGATTTGGTTTATATATTCAAAAAAGTCTCTTCACAACGGCCATTAGAAATTTTGAAAAAGTTATCTTTAGCACCCTATATAATCTAAACCGAAAGCCAATTTCCCATTGATGCGGTGCGAGGTCCTTTGAGCTATTTCCTAAGAAAAATACGTGAAAAAAACAATTTTAGAGAAATTTCAGGTCATGCTCTCTGAAAATTCTGTTTTGTGTTTTGAAGGGTTGTGAGGGTCAATGTTCCGAGGTAATATGTTTTGATGATAGGAGTTTTGTGGTTGATTTGAGTGTGATGGAAAATTGAAAAAAAAAAAATTGCATGATCCAGCTCGGGATCGAACCCGGGTGCCTGTAATTTATAAGCAAGCGTTCCTCCACATGAGCTACTAGGTTTACTTGAGTTAATAAAGCGTTTGAATTTATCTGAGCTCCAGGCCAGCCAGAGCTACACATTTGTTAGTTAGTAAAAATTCTCCTTGTACCTTATAATTTTTAATTTACGTAGCCAGCTCTTAGACTATCAGTTATCGTTTCCAAGAAGGGCATGTTACTGAATATACTCCAATTCGTCACTAGTTTTTTGGTTTTCATGGAACAAATGGATGTATGGAGAAAAAATTGGTTGCAGTATTTATTATATTAACTATCGCGCGGTCAAGCAATTTTAGAAAAGGATTTAACTTTTTAGCAAGCAGATACATAAACGTGGGCATTACCCTCTAAGATCCGAACGCCTCGACGCGACGCCCTTGTTGCCCTCGTAGGTTGGTAACCATAAGTGAATAATTTCATCGCAGTACCACTTCTGAAAAACGATTACTTGTCGCCAATGAAAAATACTCCACAAAGACCCCCTTCCGAGGAGGTCGCACAACCCTGTCACTTGTCACGGACCCTCGCCCACTATTTATATTTATCTATCTTTATTATGCTTTATGTTCTCACAAAACATATCAATTCAATGTAGCTGAGTGGGATCTTTTTAAGGTTGGCAATAATAATAGATTGGACGGACACAATGGGCCAAGGTGTTTATACGTCGAGTCGACAGTCTCTCTTGAGAAAATGTGTCCATTATTTTTTATGGGCCCCGTACAATGACACTTATGGGAATATTCGATTTCAATGAGAGAAATGAAAACCGGCAGTGAAAAGGTTTCTGTGCTCGGTTTTTTAATGAACAAGAGAGGGTGCGTAATAATGTGAACGTCTATAAATCTTTATTAGGTAAGGTGATGAAAAGCATTTCGGTGTCGCTTTTTATCGAAACAGTTGTTGGATGAATTGAGTAAAAAAATCGGCGTCACCTTTTCTGAATAAGCCCCTCAATGTATGCAGTACTCCAATCAGTTCTAGCGCCGGTCCAGGCAAAGTGACACTTTTACGCCAGCAACGAAGGCATACATAGTGATTTACATAGGAGGTTCATACAATTTTTTTTTGTATACGCTGTCCAAAACGGCAACTTTGGGAATTAAAACAAATCCTTTTTACGGACTCGTCCATAAAATGTCGTCATGGCAATACTTTATGAACTGAAATTTATTCATTCATGAAACATAACTGAACAACAACGGGTGTATAAATACTATAAAAACTATAAACCAATAACATTTTGCCGCAGAAAAGTTAGGAATTTTGAATTTTTCAGAATAAAATTGTCAGTGGTTATTGGGCGGTAGGTACTAACATGATGATTTTTACACTTTCTTTCTTCGAACAATCGGAAACAAAATGATAGTAAATTCAAGCAAGAAAAAATCCACTTACAAGAATATACCAGTAATGGTTTAGTTTGGGTTCAAATCAAGTTTCGATTTTCACACCTAAACCTACATACATTCATTGGATGATAACAATTTATATTTCATTTATTTCAAATGTCACTTACTATTCAGGATTACCACGAAGTGGGTGACATCTATCAATCACGATTCGAACTAGAGGAAAACATGATTTTGCTGTATACTGAATACATTTGCAATTTTCTTTCTGAATGGTTGTCATATTTACTTACAAGTTTATTATATTCAACTCTCTATATCGCCATAACACGTTAGTATAGTTGAATCCTGGAAAAAATTACTGAAAACACAATTAGAGAACATAACAACAAACGCAAATGTTATTGACTAGTTGACATATTTGACATTTGACACGGTAATGAAAAATCTGATTCGATATTTCACACTGCCTTCTGCCGGTGCTGCCTACAATAGTATATTCAACATTATCATAAATTAAGGAATTTTTATAAATGCATAACAATTTTTTATTACCATCTTATCGCCTATGAAATCGTTTCCTTGACAATCACTGTTTGTTTATTTATTGTTGTGACAAAAGTTAGAGATTCACTACTTATTTCGGTTTAATACCTACTTATCGCAAAAAAATATTTAAAATGGACAGTGATGATGATGTCCAGGTGTGCGGACACCATCAGAGTTAGTAAATGCTGCTGAAAATGTCATCTTAAATTTATTGCCAAATAAATCCAAGGCAAAATATGAATACGCTTACAAACGTTTCATGGATTATTGCCAAGAAAAAAAAACGACCTCACGATCTGAAAATGTCATGATTGCATACTTTTTCGATTTATCTACAAAGTTGAAGGCATCTACGTTATGGTCGAATTACTCCTTGCTGAGAGCTACACTTAGTACAAAAGAAGATATTGGATATTACAAAATATTTGAAATAACGTGCTTTCCTGAAACGTCAAAGTGACAACTATAAACCAAAGAAGTCAAAAGTTTAATCAGATGAACAAATTGAAACGTTTATTACTCAAGCACCAGATTATATATACTTAATAAATAAGGTACGTTTAGAATCTAAGTAGTGTTTACTTTTTAGGTTGCCTTAATATTTGGTGTTGCCGGTGCATGTCGCCGTGATGAACTATATTAATTAAATTTGAATGACATAGAAGATTTTGGATCTAAGCTTTTGATCAAATAGCCGATAATAAAACGAACAAACCGAGATCATTTGTGATAAACGAAACTTATACGCCATTGTATAGAGAATATGTTGCATGTCGTCCAGAAAATTTTGAAAGTTGCCGTTCTTCTATAAATATTCAAATGGGAAAGGTTGCAGGCAAGTAGTGGGAATACTCAGTTTGGCAAAATTCCTCAAATTGTCGCAACATTTTTAAATTTGCCCAATGCACATGAATACACAGGACATTGTTTCCGTCGGTCCCCCATGCCTCTTTAGAGGTATGGGGATGGAAATCCTCAACCGCTGCCGAAGGATATATAGAGGAATCTCTAACAAATGAAATAGACATAGCAGATAAAATATATAGAGGGGGAAGTGACAAAGAGAATGACTTTTCAGGTAGAGTTCAGCCTATGTTTAATAATTGTACAAACTGCAACATAACTATAAATATACAAAAATAGTTATAATAAACGTTCCATATGTGTAAAAATATTCAATAAATGTTCTTAATTTGGGTTGGTTGTTTGCGTGTATTTATTTACTGTCTAAAATGTATATGAAAAACCGGTAGGGACCGATTTTGACGGCCTAGGCTGGCAAAAAATTTCCCGTTTGCGGTCCGGAAAGTTCGTTGCTTAGCAACGGACTAAAATACTAGATTAGCGTATTTTGGGGTCTGAAGTTGCTCCGAGGAAGTAGGCATTCTTGAACGATTTCAGAAAAATATATTTGCGTAATTATAGCAGAAATAAAATCGTAGTTCCTACATGAAACATTCTTTGGAAGGCTCATACAAAAAATATTGCATGCAACACGTACGCAAATGGCTTTCAAGTGCTTGTTACATAAACTACTATTTTCGGCAACCGTCCGCAAAGTACCCACTTCTCGGAAGCTTTTTCTTTGAGAAAGTAGCACTTTTCTGGCCTCGTCCGGGAAGTACGTACTTCCCGAAGTAATAAGCCGCGAAGAATTACATGTTGTTGTTATTGTGATTAATAACCAAATAATAGTACGAAAATCTAGGTAGGTATGCCTTAGAAGAATGCAACGAAATAACGACTTGCGTTTAGTCGTTGCCAGGCAACGGAAAATAATTGTTAGGAATTATTTATTTTTGTACTGTAAGGAAATACTATTACAGGGTTGTACAGACCATGACATACTTTCCATATTCATACTTGAATCTGAAATTTCGATTTTAGTGATAGTTGAATGTTTTAATCTAGGGTTTGTGGCTATTCAAATGCTAATCTAATTCAATGAAATACATCAATCACAGTTTACTGTTGAAATACGGCGCAAGTCACTGTTGAACTTCATTTGAAAACTGTACTGTCCTTTCACTTATTCCGGAACAATAACTCACTCCGTCAGTGGAAATTCCCTACGGTAATTTGTCGGCCTTTCTCGAGATTGCTAGATTCGTCCTGTTCATTCCAGACAAATTCCTTGGAATTATGCATTAAGAGACAAGCGTCAAACAACATTCAGTGGACAACGTTAAAAATATTTGTATATTCCCAGTATAGTTGAAAGCAACAATAATATTTTTACCTTCACATGTAATCTATTTTAAGAAATCTCGATTTTTGTATTTACATCAATTGCTTCAAATACCCGATGGAGTCGGGCATGATTGAAAAAGTAAAATTCCTGATTACGTTCATCGGTTGTAGGTATTATTCGACGTGACGCATCACATAGAGATGGACACATCAATTACTTGATTTTTTTGTCAATCACCGGATCATCTTGAAATTGAACCTATTCCAGGACCAAGTAATGAACATTTATCAATCCAATATCAATTTGATTTGAATAAAAAAAAGAACGGGCAATCAGTCAATCAAAATATACTTTATTGTCGAAAGATGGACATCTCGTCTACAAAGCAATAATAAATAGATACAATTAGAATAATATGTCAGTCTGGAATTAGTATTAAGCATAGGTGCTAACGACGAACAAAACCACTATGAAGTAAACAACTGAGAGGAAAAAACTAAATAATAAAATGATTGTCTATCATTCATCATGTTGTTTTCTTACATTCAGGAAAAAATGGAACAAACATAGATATTAAAAATAGAATTATAAATAAAATAGAACGTATACATAATTTTTCATTCTTGCCAGTGGTGTTCGAGCGGGATTTGCACTGAACCATTTTAAAGAGAAAAGTGATACGTCACTGCTTTTCCTGAAAGTAAAAATTATTTTCAAAATCCTCAATCTTTCCTGAGCAAATCTGGTATCCTGATTTTTTCCGTTTGACGTACGGTTTTCGCAGAAAAAAATAAAATTCATTCATTTGCACGTTGTTATGAAATTGGGTAATATCAAGGATTAAAAACGTATCTAGTAGGTAAGAAGCAGATTTTGTCTACCTAGTCTAGTTGTCACGTATTCAAGTCATCAAAATTAACAATATTATTAAAAAAACATGGTCCATTTTACGAATTCTGGGTTTACAGATATGCATTACATGTATGGGCTTGCTGATAGTAATGCACTGGAAGCCAGGCGGTTGTATGGTTCCAAATAGAAATATTCCGGAAGCACGAACATCTTCAAACATTCATAGAAGGTTGTGCGGAAAGGGAAGTTTTGAACCAGACAATCATATAAATAACAGTTTAAAAAAACTAAAAAACACGCTTTTATAGAAAACCAGACTAAAAAAATAGAAAATAAAAAATAAAAATTTTATTAAAAAAAAAAGCGTGGGGTGCATGGTATCGCCTGCCTTAGGTGTGTAATGTACTATATAATTATTGATACCATGCACCCCACGTTTTTTTTTTTGGTTTTCTATAAAATTTTTTGTTTTTTAAACTATTATTTATTTCCTACTTTTTAGTGTGGTTTATTTATAAAAGCGTGTTTTTTTAGTTTTGTTTAAACTATTATTTTTATTATTTTTTTGCAAATTAAAAAATGAATATCTTATCAAATTAGGTAATCAAATCTCCGACCCCAAAAACCCCCACATACCAATTTTGAATACGATCAGACCATAATCACAAATATCGGCTGCCATTTTAAAGCCGCCATCTTGAATTTTTCAATTTTCACGATAGGTAATCACAATCTCCGACCCCAAAAACCCCCACATACCAATTTTGAATACGATCAGACCATAATCACAAATATCGGCTGCCATTTTAAAGCCGCCATCTTGAATTTTTCAATTTTACATAAGAATCATAATATCGACCCCGAAAATTCCCACATACCAATTTTGAATAGAATCATACCATAATCACAAAACACGGCCGCCATTTTGAAGCCGCCATTTCGAATTCTCCAATTTTTACAAAAACATCATAATATTCGACCCCAAAAACCCCCACATACCAATTTTGAATGGAATCGGGCCATAATCACAAAACTCGGCCGCCATTTTGAAGCCGCCATCTTGAATTTTCCAATTTTTACAGGAAAATCATGATATTTGACCCCAAAAACCCCCACACACCAATTTTGAATGAAATCAGACCATAATCACAAAATTCGTCCACCATTTTGAAGCCGCCATCTTGAATTTTTCAATTTTGACAAGAGAATCATAATCTCCGACCACAAAAACCCTCGGATACCAATTTTGAAGCGAATCGGACCATAATCATAAAACTCGTACGCCATATTGGAGCCACCATTTTGTTTTTTCTTCACACAAAAATTTCTCAACGCATTGTCACCGGAATTATGTACACCTGCCAAATTTCAAATCATTCGGACGTCTGGAAGTGGGTCAAAATCGCGCCCAAAGGAGTCGGTTACAAACAAACAAACATACAAGTGAAGCTAATATAAAGCGTGTTATAAAAGGGATACAACGTATACCAGAAATTGAGGTAGTGGTTTTGAATTCAATTGAGGAAGATCCCGTATTGAGTAGACGAAAAATTGGGAACAATTTGAATATCTCACATATTCTTGTTTGGAAAATTCTCCATGACTTTTTATTATATCCCTACCATATCCAACGGGTTGAGGCGCTACTCCCTTGCGACTTTCCATTACGGATGATCTTTTGCCAATGGTTTCTCCAAAAAGGGTATGAAAATCCATCATTTGGTACTGAAATTTTATTCACTGATGAAGCCAATTCTGCCAGAAACGTCATCCAAAACTTTCACAACAATCATTTTTGGGGTCTGGAGAAAACCCACATGCAATCTTGGAATCCCGTCACCAGGAGCAGTTTTCCGTTAACGTGTGGTCTGGAATATGCGGTGATTATTCAATTGGACCCTATTTTCTTCATGCGATGTTGAATGGGCATAATTTCCGGCAGTTTCTCGAAGAAAAATTGCCAGCTTTGATGGAAGCTGTTTCCATTTTAGTAAGAAATCCACTGTGGTTTATGCGCTACGTGGGGCAGTGCACTTCAGTGATCTAACGCGCGAATATTTAAACCAAATTACAATAATCGCTGGTTAGGTCACGGAGGTCCCCGGACCTCAATAATAATAATAATAAATAAAAATGTTTATTCTTCAAATAGTGAGCACAATATGAATTATTACAAGAATTACAATTTTTACAAAATTACAGATGGAATTTACAATAGAATTCGTTTTAGCAATAGTAATAGTAGTATCAGTACCGAGGAAGTAAATAAACAGATGATATCACAGAAGCTTTAGCTCCGAAGACGCTAGCGCTTGTACGTGATTTCATATGATTTCGCGTACATGTGGTTTTAAATATAAAATGAGTAAATTATATCTAGAATATTTGGTAACAACAAACACATACACACGTATGCCTGTACACAAATATACACACATATATTTATTTATTCAGGTAAGTATAATTGATAAAATTAGGAGTATGGGAGTACAGACTTAAATCTTTAAATTGATAAAACAAGTGACAAATGTATTACTCTCAGCATCAGTAACTTTGAATAATGTTATATAGTTTGAATCATGTTGAGGAAATCACTTGTTGAGAATATTCAGTAGATTTTCCCTTCCAATTTCCATAAGCCATTTATTAACATTTTGTTTGAATATAGTGATCCTTCTTTGTTCTCTCACTTCAATTGGTAATATGTCATAAACACGTTGGTACCAAGGTGTGTATAAAATTTTTGTCCTATGCGTTTAAAACATCTTTTTTTTTTGGGATTATGTTTTTATTTCTGGTGTTACATGTATGGGTATTGAAGGTTAATTCGTCTTTATTTTTTTGTAGGTATATTAATGAATTTTATCTGATGGCATGTCATAATGACAACTCAATTTTGATGACATAAGGAAGCTCATTATGGTACTTAGTCCCATAATGAAATTCTATATGAAAAACATAATACGACCAGAGAGAAGATGGTTTTCTTTCCTTATTCAAAGTAAGCCAACTTTTTCATGAAAGATATTCTTGGTTTTCTTAGTAGAACACCATTCTTTGAACCGATTAAACGCTATTTCATATACACTCCGTGATTTTTCCGGCAAAAGGGAGTCCACGATATTTCGCGTCATTTCTTCCAAATCAGAAGGTCAACTACCAGTTTCAGAATCACTCATTATCATTTAAATTTTATTCAATTCTACGTGACAATTGTGTTTGACAGCAGATAAATAAATATTGCCGTTACAACCTGACGTTTTCAAGGAAATGGCAAAGCACAGCTCACAACCTTCTAATATTTGAAACTACACTATACTTACTCCTTAAAAAATAATAGTCATTGTGACATGTCAAAAATGCAGTTTTTAATTTTTCGAAATTGTATTGATATAAATGCCGTCAGATAAAATTTTGTATGTAATACGAATCATAAACAATCATTATGGCACACGTCGTGTTATCGAACTCGGCTACGCCTCGCCCAATAACATTCACGACTTGTACCATAATGATCGTCTTTATGATCCAGATTAGATAAATAACTATTACGTGTATAGCTGAGGGATGTCAAGGACTTTATTTCCGCCAAAAAGTAGGTTGGTGGAATCATTCTTAGGTTTGTTGAATATTATTTTATGAAACCTTTTTTGTATAATTTCAAATTTTTTTAGGTGAGTGTGTGAAATTGCTCCCCAGCCTACAATGCCATATGATAGATGCGTCTGAACTAAGGACTGATATAGTGTTAGCATCTGGTTTTGTGAAAGGTATTGCTTCATAATTTTGAATCTTGGTAAGAGGTATCTGATTTTTTTGATTATGTGTTTCGCTTGGAAGTCCTACTTTAAATGCCGATCTATAACTATTCCCAGATATTTGGTACACTCTACTTCTTCTATTTCAGTGTGATTATTGATTTTGAGGGGACCCATTTTCGGAAGATTGTTAGAGGACGAGGTGGAGGTGATAAATTTTGTTTTGGCGCTGTTTAATGTCAGACTGTAATAATCAAACCAACTCTTAATTATCGAAAAGTCTCGTTCACTATGAGTTTGAAGACCAAATAATGCATTGAAGTGCTGTTGGTTGCAGGTGCCCCAGAATGATTGACATGACATTTCCTGTGATTCAATTATTTTTCCAAACATTTTTTTTTTCATTTCTTCGTTGATATGTGACTACAGCTTTTTATTCCCCCCCCCCCTCCTCCTTATAACTTTTGAACTATTCGCCGTTGAACAATGAAAAAAAAAGTTATTGTATGATATCATCGATACTACTTTCTGAAATGAAAGGCATTGTTATTGTCCGATAGATGGCGCGGGGGGACACATCAACTTCAAAATTTTAAACAGCATGAAAATATAGTTCAATTATCTTTTCAACCATTTAATTGTGTTTATCATTTCATTGATTTGTTTTTTCACAATGTGCATATGAAATGTCAAGCATAAGTGCGGCTTTTTATAGTCCCTCCCCCCTGTTAACCTTTGAATGGTTCGACGTAGAACAATGAGAACACAAGTATTGGATGATATCACCGGTGCTACTTTTCGAAATGAAAGACATCGTGATTGCCCGATAGATGGCGCGGGGGTCATCAACTTGAAAATTTCAAATGGCATGGGGGGTATGTGGCTCATCGTTGAGAAGACAATTCAATTTCCTTTCCAACCATCTTTTTTTATTTCTTTCATACGTTTTTTCACAATATGCATTTAGCAATTACCGAAACTTCCGTCTCCTCCGAAATTGATTTTAGGCCAACTTCACTGGCCCTATGAACAGTGCCAGTTCTGTCGAATTTTTCAACCAGTTCCCTCAAATACTTTCGAGTTATTGGATGATTAGGGCATTTTTCATTAAACATTCTCTCTGCTGCTTGGTAGTTTCCACGGGCCTCGCCAAAAATGTAGATTGCTTCAGTTTTCTCTTCGATAGGACGTACACGAACCATGATAATGTTTCAAATTCAAAATAATACTAGTAGAAGTAGAATGAAACTCTTCTTCAAATACAAATGCGATAATATAAAGAGCAGGTAAGTAATCATTGTTACACTAGAAATTCTTAAGCATCGACAAAATAATTCAATTTCATAATGGGCATTTCTAGGTTACTGCTTGATTATCAGTTTACTGAATCCGATAAATGATACCCTTTATAATTATGGTCATTAAAAATAAATGAGTTGGGTATTATTTGGGTATAATCTCTTGAAGAGGCTATAAAAGGCTATTGTATAGCGAAACACGTGTCGTGGTTTTGTAAACCCAGTTTAGTGAAAATATTTAGTGAATTGAGTGTCTTTTGTTTACTTCAATATGGATTTTCCTCAACTATCGGCCGCATCAATTAAAAAAATTGGATTACTTATGGATTCAAAATTTCTATCTAATTAAGCTTTGAAATGAATTTGAAAATGAAAAATTATTCAAGTAATTAATCTTCCTCTATCGACCGTATTCAGTGTTACTCATCGCAATTGTGATTCCGTAGGAGAACTATGGTTGAAACTATAATTGAATTACTTTTTCAACGGTGTGCAACTCGACCTCTATGACTTTCGAAATTTTCAAGTTGTTATGCCCCCAGCGCCCTCTGTCGAGTAATTGTAATGTTTCTTCTCTCAAAAAGTAGGATCGGTAATACCATTCAAAATATTTATTGTCCCAATGTTTCATATGAAACCGTTCAAAAGTTATCGAGATAACGGTACCATTTAGATCCGCACTTATGCTTGACACTTCAAATGCACATTGTAATAAAACAAATCAACGAAATGATAAAAACAATTAGATGTTTGGAAAGAGAATTGACCTATCCTTTCAACGGTGTGCCACATGACGACCCCCCATGCTATTTAAAATTTGCCCCCTCGCGCCATCTATCGGGCAATCACAATGTCTTTTAGTTCAAAAAGTAGTATCGGTGATATCATACAATACCTTTTTTTTCATTGTTCTACGTCGAACCGTTCAAAAGTTAACAGGGGCGGGCACTATTAAAATCCGCACTGTATATGAAATGTATTATAGCGAGATTATGCCCAGTTGGGCAATTCATATTGATACTCTGAAGACAAGGACTATAATCGAGGGCTGCTCAAGAAGAACGTTGGGAAGAATATGTAGCCTACACTGGAGTTCTGGCATTAGATTCCCAACGGGAGTTCATAATCAGCTAGAATATTCCGATTTGTCTCAAATAATTGTAACACTGGGTAAATAAAATCAGCTCGTCCTCCGAATCAATCAGAATCTGACCAATCCACGTTACACTCGTCCGTGCAGGTAGATAATGTAACGAAATAGTTTTCAAGAGGGGGTGAACCTCGGAATGAAAAGTAATAAGCTATAGTTAAACCATTTGCAATTGCAGAAGCATAAAAAACAAGTTTCGCAGTCTTGAAGCGGTATCCTTTGAGCAGCATACGCGGAGATAACTAGTTTTATTTAGATATTTGAATATTTTAAAAATACGTTAAAATAAAAAAAATATGGCCTAAGCGAGGAAGTATGTATTAGTAGGCAATCGGATCATCATAATTTCATTTTCCTATGGTAAAAAAAGCGCCATATTCTCCAACAAAACACAACCGAACTATAGAATATTTTAAAACATATTTCAATCCCAGACCAGAGACGGTACTGGCTTTTATTCATACAGACCTCTTCAAAACACAAATATAACTCGTGAATTATTAGTTTTCTTGGCCTCTCAACGTATGTACACACCTACAAGCATTATCATTCGCTTGCGGTCCGTTTTGATCGGCTCAGGCGAATCTGGTGTAGAACTAGACAGCTGACACTCAAACCCACGTTGACTGTCGGCTCTTTTGATTTTCTTTTGATCTTCCGTTCGACGACGGAGAATGTTTACGAGCAGTACACATTATTTTTCATTCCGTATACGCTCGTGTAAGCAAAGTGAGTTTTTGATTTGCTCCTTATAGAAACAGCTTCTGCAACTGAAAATGGTTGAACTATAAAAACTTGTATAAACCTTTCATACGATCTCGCTTCCGCAGCTTGAGATATTCAAGGTCAAAAGTCGAAGAAATCATTTTTTCGTAAATATCTCGCCGCTTCCTATGCTTTGAATGATATTTGCATTCATCATATGAGTTGTAGAGCATGAAATTCTTTACAAATTTCATTTGGAACAATTTTTTATACGTTTCACCGTTTTTGAGATAGAGGGCGAAGAGTGCGGAGCGCTCAGTCATGCATGTCATAACGCAAGGTCATAACGTGAATCCCAATACATAGTATATTATGCAAACGATCATGTAATGATGGTTATTAATACACGAGCATTACGAAACGAGCCGAAGGCGAGTTTTGTATAGTTTATATGAGTGTATTAATAACCATTATATGAGAGTTGCATACGCTATTTTTTCAACACCCGATAAATAATGAAGAACTATAAATATTATATTTATATGTGTATTGAACACAATAACAGTAATTACTCGCATTTCTATAAAAAATTCTACAAAATTGTAATTAATGGTATTACCTCGGGTATTACCACGGATATAGGACAACTATAAACATTCTATTTATATTTATATTGAACATAATAATTGTAATTAATCTGATTTCTTAAAAATATTAAGATTATTTATTGTGCAGTTTGAAAAGTTCATTCCAGGTCCCACTGATCTGGAAGTGGAAGGAATATTTACATTTATTTCATTATTGCTAGTCTCAATGGAGTTCAATATTGTATTGGAAATGGTGATTTTATTCTGAACCGAATTTTCAATGTAGCATTCCGTCATTGAATTGGATTTCCAGCCACCATGACGTTTTAATGCAGTAATATCACCACCGGCATCAACTAATACGGTTGCAGATGTCCTTCAGAAAACAATTCCCTGTTTATAAATTCGGATCAGGCAGATTTAAATATGTTGCTATTTGCTTCCCTAAATTACCAAATCTATTAATACCAATGTTTTGAATTGTGCATTTTCCATGAAAATAATTAACGAAAAAAGAAGGGGTGGGGCAAATTTTCGGCCGTAGATTCATATATTTTTTACTAATTTCGTAGTATTTGCCGGTAATTGTGAATGTTCGTTGTACTTTTCTTTTAGTTTTTACCACATTAACAATTAAGATTCCATTCATATCTTTGACATTTTCACATTTTAGGTCATGTAGTTCATGCCTTCGACATGCTCCCATTATTCCAAAAATCATTGTTACCTAAAACAAAAGATAAATTAAAAAAATACAACAATAAAAAATAAAGAAGAGAAAAAATTGAAAAAATGAAATAAAAAGCAGGATGACCTAGGCTAGCTTCGAACCAGCGTCTCATACTATAGTCTATAGTTCAAATCTAGCGCCTTAGCCCGCTTCGCCACGAGTTAACTTATCAAGTTTTCTGGACATTAATGAAATATATCATGCGTGGGTCGGATGGAAAATTTAAACATGACAACATTTAAAAAAATGCAATGTTAGGAAGATACTTACTTTTATAAATAAAAACTTTTCATCGATAAACGTTTCTATTTGTTCAGGTGAAAATATTTTTGATTTTTTTCCAATATATCCATCGGACTTTCGCTTTAATAAAGCTTGTAGCTTCTTATATTTAGAAATGTCTATATTATGGTTGATATTTACCAACGATTTTATTATTGAATAATGTGTCCATGTACTAGATGATTTCATAGTTTCCATCAATTCTTGAAAATAGGCAATCAAAACATTTTCGGAGAATGTCGAAATATTATTTGTATTTCTCCAGTCCATAAACCGTTGATATAGTTTTTCGTACACTTTCTTAGATTTTTGGGGTAAAATATTTTGTATTGCATTTTCTGCTTTCTCCGATATGTGTGGAGGAGTCGATGGTAATTTTTCTATATCGCTGATATCAGACATTTTGATAATATAATTATCGAAGTTTAGCTATATTCTACGAAAATTTAATACCTACTGATTTTGACAATTAAAACAATTAGATAGGAATCTAGGACAAACGTCAAATGCACAGCATGCTTGATTGAAAAATTATGAGTTTCTATTGATTAAAAATCAGTATCGTTATGAAAAATCTGTATCATAATGGATCTCATTATGAAACGGATTATGGGCATATAAGTGTATTATTATAGTACGGGTGTAGAAAAAGTTATTTATTCTCATTTGTTAGTGCAGCTGCTCATCAACATATAAATCGTGTCTACGACCAGATTCAAACTTGGTTGGAGAACGATTCAGAACCCCAGGAATGGGTTGGGTACTAAAAAATGAAATCCTGGAACTGACCACTTTATTAACACCAGCACCAGATGAACTGCTCAATACAATATTTTGCAACTGCAAGACTGGTTGTGATTCGCGCTGCGTATGCAGAAAATCGGGGTTACAATGCTCTTCAGCTTGTGACCAGTGTAATGGACATGCCTCAACGTTTCATCGTATCAAAATGATCTCGATGAAGGAAGTGCATATAACCCTGAAATCCTTGAAGATCTAGAGATGAACATAATTGATAACGAAGATGATGATAATGAATTGAAAATTCTTGAGCGACTGGAAGAAGAAGACAATCAAGACACATATTCACTACTAATAATAAATTTACTACTAAAATTAAAGTAAAAAAAAAATCCCCCTGAATTTGAATGAGATTGTAATAAAGTATTTCACTTTATTATTCTGCTATTGATATGAAGTAAGTTATTAAACGAGTATTTGATTTATGAATAATATTTATAAATATAATGTATTAAATGGTTAATAATTGAGGTTTTTACATGATTATAATTTTTTTAGTGAATCATTAAATTTATAAGCCGTCCTATGTATTGGGATTCACGATTGACCTTGCGAACAACAATTGTTGAAACAAAATTTGTAGAGATTTTTATGTTATACGACTTTCATATAAATATCATTTAAAGCATAGGAAACGAGATTTTACGAGAAACCAATTTTTGCGACAGTTGACCTAGAATATCTTAAGTCGCGGACACGAGATCTTATGAGAGCTGTAAGCCAACTTTTAAAATGCCAAAACAAAGGTTTATACGAGTTTATAGCTTATTATCTTACATTCCGAGGTAATAGTATATTACGTATCAAGTGTTGTAAAAAGCATATTAGGCACGAATGGAAAAATCGCGTAGCGGCAAGTGCGGTAATTACATGAGTGCGTAATTGCTTTACAACCCGCAATACACACTATACTTTTTCTACGACTTTTATATACTGGGTAGTGCGTTTGTTTAAGCCTCTTCAGATAAGTTTTTAATTTTTTATAATTTTCGATATTAACATTGTGCCTTATATTTGACGTAGTTCGTATCATCGAGTATATTGCCCAGAGCGAGGAAGGTTTAAATGTTTTGGTCAAATTATTAAAATAGGCGAGCAAAACATTTTCGGAGTACGTACTCACATTGTTATCCATACTCCATTCCATAAACTTTTGATAAGCCTTTTCATATCTATCCTTTGATTTTTGCGGCAGAATATTCTCTGCAGCAGAAGCAGCCTGAACAACAATTTCTGGTGGCGTTGCACTCACTTCAAAGAATACTAATAAATTAAAGATCGGTTTATAATTTATAAAGTATCGATATGAACTTCAAATCTCAAATAATGACAATGTCACTGTCAAATATTCAAAAAGCAAGACAGATAAATGTACGATTTGAGTGGTTCAAGGCTAACTTGATTGTTATACTAGGCATCATAACGCATAGTTGTGCGTAAGAAGGGATTTACTTATAGAGTGAACTGTACGTAAAACATTGTTTACTAATATAGGAGTAGGAAAAACCCCTTACGTAAATAGATGTCGATAATTCGAAAATAAGCTAATCTCGTCAAGATTTAAACCAACGATGCACTGTTGACATTAAATCAGCGGTAAAGAGAGTTCACTTGCCGATGCTCTAAAAGAAAAAATCACAAAATTGTGAGGGAATTCACTCAAAGCTATTCTATTATACACTTTATGGGTAAATGAAAATGTTGAAGAAATTTGAAAGGTTTCCTTTGTCGAACATGCATTGTATCTCTAAAAATTTATTTTAGTTGATTTGGCTGATATTTTTTTTCAATTTTTCATTTTAAAAGATATTTTTCAGTGAATATTGAGTCGAGTATTGGAAAAAATACTTTGAGTAATGAAAATTCACTCAGTATTTTCATTATATTTTTGTGATAAAGCATCGGAGACATTACAACAAAGTTGAATGTATCGAAACTATGAAAATCTGATATTTACAAGTTACAATTCGAAATCAATCATGAAGGTGTCCGAACTATCTTAACACCAAACCAAAAAAAAAACGTATTCCAATGCATTGAATACAATCAAATATGTAAAGCCAATTCTCATAAAATGATATCTACCAGTATATGTTTTTGTTTTGAAAAAAAAAACAACTTAATATTTGCATTAATCTACGTCGTAGAAGTCAAACTTCAGCCCTCTAAAACTCACTTTCCCATGGAGAATTCATAAGAAGTGAAGCATATGGCTCGGATCAGTAGCTTAATCTGTTTTGTTCAGCGGAGAGCAAAGTATTTAAGCTTTTCGCTGCATATATAGGGGTGCGGTGCCTGCTAAATCGGTAGTTTCACTTTCACACCAGTAACCACGACAATACGCGACGTGGTGGCTACTAATGTCGCCCTAATCCCTCTATTTCCTCTCGCATCGCTGGATACTATGCGTATACTCCGCGCTATGTCTGGATGATGTCAAGGGCGGGGGTTTGGGCACGCACTAGTAAAAATATAGTGAAAGATAAGTGCCATGTGAAGTATAATGAATAGAAAAATCGAATTAAACGGTTTTCTTCACATAAAGGATTCAATATAAAATTCAACCAGAAAATGGTAGATATCAGGTGAAAAACAACTACTTTCCTGGCAAATACCACGCAGAACGTTGAATGATATTCACCTGAAAATCCATGCATACTTCCATATAATATCAATGGACATTGAATGCAAATGTTTCTTTCTGATAAGCTCGATTATGTTTAATTTATGTCGTGTTCAACGTTCTGCGTGGTATTTGCCAGGAAAGTAGTTGTTTTCCACCTGAGATCTACCATTTTCTGGTTCGATTTTATATTGAATCCTTTATGTGAAGAAAACCGTTTAATTCGATTTTTCTATTCATTCCACTTCACATGGCACTTATCTTTCACTATATGCTAGACGGGCTTGCCACTCCTACTGAGAAGGAATCTTTTATTTAGAAACCTATTGAGGTGGGAGATTTCCGGAGTGTTTCTTTCTGTCACTAGGTACCGCTAGTTATAGTTTATCTTTTCCGGCGTACCTATAGGTGTTACAAGCTCGATGATGGTTTGTTTACGTTGTGTCTCACTTCAGCCAGAGTTCTTTGGACCTTGGCTGGTTGACTACTCCGTACTGATGAGGGCCAAGAAGCCTGAAACCGGTATGCGGATTGTAAGGTGAACACGACACAAATTAAACATAATCGAGCTTATCAGAAAGTGATATTATATGGAAGTATGCATGGATTTTCAGGTGAATATCATTCAACGTTCTGCGTGGTATTTGCCAGGAAAGTAGTTGTTTTTCACCTGAGATCTACCATTTTCTGGTTGAATTTTATATTGAATCCTTTATGTGAAGAAAACCGTTTAATTCGATTTTTCTATTCATTCCACTTCACATGGCACTTATCTTTCACTATATGCTAGACGGGCTTGCCACTCCTACTGAGAAGGAATATTTTATTTAGAAACCTATCGAAGTGGGAGATTTTCGGAGTGTTTCTTTCTGTCACTAGGTACCGCCAGTTGAAGTTTATCTTTTCCGGCGTACCTATAGGTGTTACAAGCTCGATGATGGTTTGTTTACGTTGTGTCTCACTTCAGCCAGAGTTCTTTGGACCTTTGGCTGGTTGACTACTCCGTACTGATGAGGGCCAAGAAGCCTGAAACCGGTATGCGGATTGTTAGGTGAACTCGACATAAATTAAACATAATCGAGCTTATCAGAAAGAAACATTTGCATTCAATGTCCATTGATATTATATGGAAGTATGCATGGATTTTCAGGTGAATATCATTCAACGTTCTGCGTGGTATTTGCCAGGAAAGTAGTTGTTTTTCACCTGAGATCTACCATTTTCTGGTTCAATTTTATATTGAATCCTTTATGTGAAGAAAACCGTTTAATTCGATTTTTCTAGTAAAAATATAGATTGAGTAAATCGCAAAACTCTTATTTATATCTATCTTTAAAAAAAAATATATTGTCACCTACTGAGTTTCAGACTCTTGACATGAGTATAAACACTTTTAAAGTAAAAATTAAAAATATACTTTTACAAAATGCCTTTTACACATTTGAAGAATATTTTAATTATTTCGACTCTTTATCTAATTCGTCGTCTGTCTAATAATTATATATTTTTGTATTATTATGTTGTGTATTTATGTTATGTTATTGACCATATATTTACCATATATTGTGTTTTAACATTTACTACTATGTGTTACCATTGACTTGACGTATGCAAACATTATTAATGTATATACTGCATCAATGAATTATTCTATTCTATACAGTGTCCGGCAGATTTTTGGCAACAAATGGGAAAAAAGTTTATTTCAAATTTCTCAGAAAATGTTATTCATCATAAAAGTTTTTGCTTCTGCTCAAACTCAAATTACACCATCCAAATTTTATTTATCTCCATTTGTATACGAGGGAGGTGGAATAATTTGAAAGTAGCTTGGGAGTAGAGTACCTTTATTTTTCCTTTATTTGAATAAATGACTAACAATTTGAAGAATATTCTAAATTCAGAATTACAGCCTTTTTGATTTGTTTGAAAAATGAATAGGATGTTCATAAAATCAGCCTCCTATTCCAAAAACAAGTTTTTACTGATTTTTCCCATTTTTTTATTACCACCCTATGTATTATCAGAATTTGTAATGTCATAGAACACTTATCATTGAATATTACCTGAATGACCATATGAAGTTAAGTTCCGTCCAACTATCAACTAGAAAATTTGAGATTGAGAAAAAAATTTTTTTTTTTCATAATTAAGGTAAAACAAATGACATCTGCAGTTCAAAATCAATTGGAAGCAATCGAACGTCAGAAGACAGGTCGTACCAATGAATAGTAGTACTCTAGAGAGAACAGGAATCTGGTATAATTCATTAAACGTGAATTGAGAATAAAATTGTTCTGATTTGCTTTTCGATGATTCATTTATAGCCTACGGTTATTGGTACGACCTGTCTTTTGACGTTGGTTGCAACACAGTTCGATTGCTTTCAATTGATTTTGAACTGCAGCTGTCACTTGTTATACCTTAAATATGGAAAATATCTTTTTCCTCTCAATGGCAACAGGAAATGAGATTTTGTTGGCACTAAGTTCGATTAATGCAATATTTTAGTTGATAGTTGGATGGAATTTAACTTCATATGGTCATTCTGGTAATATTCAATGATGAGTGTTTTATGACATTACAAATTCTCATAATACATAGGGAGGTAAATACAAAAATGGAAAAAATCAGTAAAAACTTGTTTTTAGAATAGGAGGCTCTAATTCTGAATTCAGAATAATCTTCGAATTGTAAGTCATTTATTCAAATAAACTTTAGGTGTATTTTGAAAAAAAAGGTACTTTACTCCTAAGCTACTTTTAAATTATTCCACCTCCCTCGTATACGAATGGAGATAAATAAAATGTGGATAGTGCAAGTTTGAGCAGAAGCAAACACTTTTATGAGAAATAAAAATTTCTGAGAAAATTTAAATATTTTTTATTGCCAAAAATCTGCCGGACACTGTATGTACATTTCCAAGTACATTTACATATATACAGGCTGTTCTCAAAGAGAATTTTGATTGGTTTATCTTCTTGACTTGATTAGATCATTGGAAATAAATATTCCTATGCACAATCCCCATGTAATGTTATTTTTAACCGACGAAACCAAAAAGGAGGAGGTTCTCTATTCGACCCGTATATTTTATGTTTTTTCATAAATTTTTTTATGTATGATCACGCATAACTTTTTACTGAGGCGTCCGATTCCGATAATTCTTATTTCAGTGGATAGGGTGTACTTCGAATTTGGTCCCATTTGAATTTAAAAGATGAAATCCACCCCTAAGGGTAGCGAAATGAAGGATATTGATCACTTACCCTCTGAATTCTGGTCCGTTAACCGATTCTATCAGGCATAACTTTGTACTGGGTTCTTCGATTTGGATGATTCTTTTTTTAATAGATAGGGTATACCTTATATTTGGAATTCGGAAGGAATTAGCTACCCTTACAGGTAGAAAAATGGGGGATAATTGATTTTTCACAAGTGAACATTGGCACACACATACGTAGTTGACAATGACAGATCGCTACTGACATTATTCTTGTTCCGTCAAAATCAGTATATTTTATGAGAGGATGGAATGACATACAAAGTAATGAAATAAACTAACCAGAACAACGAAAATAATTCATATTACAACAAATAGTAAAAGTAGATAATCATATTATTTAACTGGTAATAGTTGAAGTAAGGTGGGTAAGTAAGTATTTTGGAAGTAATCAAACAACAAGTTGGTAGATTTTAGCCACAAAAAATTGAAAAATAAAAATTTTTCAACAAAAAATTAAACCGACGAAATACGGAACTAAAAAGTAAAAAATAAAAACTTTTTAACAAGAAATTGAACCGACGAAAAAATCAACTAAAAAGCAAAAAATAAACCTTCCTAGTCTAAATGATAATTGAGCTCCTAAACTAATGTAAGTAACTGATTTTGAGTCAGCGCCAAACAAACTAGCATTTGAATTAGGTGAAGCGTAAAATGATGGCAGCGAGATGCACGGCTGCGTTTTGATGACTTCTTTCATAGATAATGATCTTCGATAATTGTTTGTTTGGCGCCGACTCAAAATCAGTTACTTACATTAGTTTAGGAGCTCATTTATCATTTAGACTAGGAAGGTTTATTTTATTTTTTGCTTTTCAGTGGATTTTTTCGTCGGTTTAATTTTTTGTTAAAAAGTTTTTTCTTCCACTGAGTTGAATTCTCATAGGAGCCCTTGTATGCAAAACATTATTAGTATTTCTGCAACTCGGGATCGTTACGAAGATTCTGTCTGTACGCCTATGGCAGGCAACATTTGCTTTCCAACCCACCATTCAGCCCCTATTTCGTGTGAACTAACTCGCTAATCGTATTTATTAAACCTGATTTCAAGTCAATTACTTTTGCTACTCAATAAATTCACTTTTGGAGATTATTACATAGGGTTAATTTTGAGCGAAAAACATTTTTATTTCGTTTTTGATTGATGACCTGAGGATCGGTAAATGGATACTTTTTCCGGCAATGTACTTGTTAGACCATTTTTCAATGAAATAGCGATAACATAAATAATTTCCAGTCTTATTATCGTGAGTAATATGACCTATTGTTTGGTCACCTCAATACATATACACAATATGTTTCTATTTCACATTTTAATTGTTTCGAGTTGTTTGTATTTCACCTACTTCTTTGTTCGGGTGGCAGGTTCTCATAATAATCATACAATTTCATGTTAACTATTCATGAAAAATATCCATTTTTAACCGACGAAACCAAAAAGGAGGAGGTCCTCTAGTCGACGCGTATATTTTTTGTATGTATGGTCACGCATAACTTTTTACTGATACGTCCGACTCTGATAATAATTTTTTCAGTGGATAGGGTGTACTTCGAAGGTGGTCCCATTTGAATTCAAAAGATGAAATCCACCCGTAAGGGTAGCAAAATGAAGGATATTGATACTCACCCTCTGAATTCTGGCGGTTAACCGATTCTATCAGGCATAACTTTGTACTGGGTTCTTCGATTTGGATGATTCTTTTTTTATTAGATATGGTATACCTCAAAGTTGATCATATTTGCATTTCGAATGGAATTATCCACCTTTATGGGTAGAAAAATAGGGAATAATTGATTTTTCACTTGTGAACATTGGCACACATATGTACCTAGTTGACAATGACAGATCGCTATTGTCATTATTTTTGTTCTCCTACATCCGTCACAATCATTATATTCTATGAGAGGATGGAATGATATACAGAGTAATGAAATAAACTTATCAGAACAACAAAAATAATTTATATTACAACAAATAGTAAAAATAGATAATCATATTATTTAACTGGCAATAGTTGAAGTAAGGTGGGTAAGTAAGTATTTTGGAAGTAATAAAAAACAAGTAGGTAGTAATAGTAGATTTCAACCACAAAAAATTGAAAAATAAAAACTTTTTAACAAAAAATTGAACCGACGAAATACAGAACTGAATAGTAAAAAATAAAAAAAATCTTCTTAGTCTCAATAACTAAGCTCCTAAACCGAGAGTAAGTATTTATTGAAAATTTGAAATAGACAATATTCCATTCTAAATTGAATATTATGAAATAAAAAGTGAGGTTACTTATTTGTCAAGTTTACAGGAAACCCAAAACATTATACAGGGTGTTATGTAATACGTGTCCGATATTTTACAGGACGATTCCACAGTTATTTATGAGGGGAAAATTTCATAAAAACATGGGTCCGCAAGGCCTTCATTTTTGATATACAAGGAGTTAAATATTGATTTTCATTTTGTTTTTTCGTGAATAATTTTTAAAATAATGTCGATATTCGGACAAAAATTGGTATTTGGGAATTTTTCAATATGAGAAATTTTAATTTAATCTTAATTTGGCCCTTAATTGTAGGGGGCGCCGCCTACAGGTCTTTGTCTCTTTTGGGGAGTCACATCTTTGTCGTGAATGTATGTATCACATTTTCCGAATGAAAAATCGATGCCTCTATCATTTTTACGTGAAAAAGGTATACCTTTCAAAATTCGCTACAAGCCGCCGTTTTCGAGATATTTTGATTTAAATTAATCGATGTCAAAAAGTAAAACAATTTTGAAAACTTTTTTTTTTCAACGTAAGTAACTAATTTTGAGTCGGCGCCAAACAAACAATCAACGAAGATCATTAAATTACTTTTTTTTAAATTATCAGAATGTCAACGCGCAACTCGATGCCATCATTTTACGCCTTATCTGATTCATTTGCTTGTTTGTTTGGCGCCGACTCAAAATTACTTACTTACATTAGTTTCAGTTCCGTATTTCGTCGGTTTAATTTTTTGTTAAAAAGTTTTTTGTGGATACTCGTTAGCATTTTTTCATGTTTCTTACAAATTCAATTCAGAATTCCAATATCTAACATGATTAATGTTGGTTTGCTCTCTATTTTGTAAACATGGACATTTTCGTGATACTTGTTTCAAAATTAGACACATAGTTTACACAAAATACTGAATAATTGATTGGAATGACTCAACAATGATTTTCGTACAACATGTACTATTTGTCCCATGAATTGACTTCATTTTAATATTTTATAAAGACATTTTGAAAGTATATCAATATTTTTATACAAATTATGGAACCAGAACTCAGTGTTACTTGCACTAGGACACATTTTTTTTTCACATTCCTTAATTGATTAGAAAATAGGTTATGGTCAAGAAAATGAGATCACCCAGTATCTTCTCGGAATTTTCACAGGCGCTTCAGAAGACGATAAAAACAGTATAGCAATTGAAAATGTAGCGCGGAAAAGATAATTTTAGGAGATATGGGCCCCCGAAGGTCCAAAAAGAGAGGTTATTGGATGCCACTTTTGGAAACTGCAAACTGATATAAAGAATGGCTTTTTACACTAAAGTGGTAATATAATCAATTAATGTTCGATAAAGTCATGAAAAAACTCCGATTACAATTCATTTAATTTTTCATATGAAATGTCAATAATCAAATATTGGTGGTTGCATTGATCTTGGCGTTTTATGGACATGCCATGTTGCCAACTATTGAAGTCAATCCGGATTTTCGCGAAATTTTAACAAAATTCTCACAAGTGCTTCAAAACCCGATAAAATTCGAAATTCGAAATTTAAGCGCGGAAAAATATATTTTGGGAATTATGGCCTTTTGAATTTGGAAAAAAAATGGTTCGCTTCTTCAATATTAGAATGTGTAGGCTTCGTGAAGTTAATTGGCTTGCATTCAACTTGCATAGCAATTTTAGCCGAGTTAGGTTATTAGGTTGTGTTCCTTCTTTTTACGCAACAAATTGATTGGAGCAAAGCGTCACTTTGTAAGGTTGATTAGCATGCTTTCAACATGGATAACAAGGTCAGTCAAGATAGGTTAGGTTGTGTTCCTTCTTTTTACGTAAGGAATTTGTTTGATCGAAATGTTCGCGAGCGGAGCGAAGCGTCGCCTTGTGAGGTTGATTAGTTTGCATTCAACTTGGATAGCAAGGTTAGCCAAGTTAGGTTAGGTTGTGTTCCTTCTTTTTACGTAAGAAAGTGATTGGATGTGTTCTCGTATGGCCGCCGAAGGCGTGTCTCGGCCGGGAATACGAGAAAACATCCAAGTCAAATGCGTTTCTTGGTCCGGTTTACAATTACTTAAAACAAAATAATCTGAAGTCACATTATTTTTATAGGTTTCGTAACTTTCAAAATGCGGCACATCAACTTCATGCCCAATTATCAAAAGCTATTTAGACTCTCCCAAGAAGCGTTGTGATATATTCATTGCATTTTAAACTTCTATTGATACATATTATATATATATATATATATATATATATATATATATATATATAAACAAAATGGAAAGAATTTAGTGGATATAGCCCTCAGAGAAAAGAGTTAACCGTAGACATAAAGGAGTGTTGTTCATCCTCGCACTTCTCCACCGTACTGATGAGGGCCGAGAGCCCGAAAAACGTGTCTACGGTTAACTCTTTTCTCTGAGGGCTATGTCCACTAAATTCTTTCCATTTTGTTTTTAACAGTCCCCTCGATATTATTCTCTTTCATATTTATATTCCTGGACTCGGATGTCACGCAGGTAGGTATAGCTGCCTCCGTGGTGACGTTGGTTGTTGCCCTGGAAGTCAGGGTCTGCTGACCGAAACCACAAATGAGCGGCTGGCTTCTGTTTGTTGACTCCGTTGATTTGTCGTTTTCTACCAAGTGTTGTTCATCCTCGCACTTCTGCACCGTACTGATGAGGGCCGAGAGCCCAAAACACGTGTCTACGGTTAACTCTTTTCTCTGAGGGCTATGTCCACTAAATTCTTTCCATTTTGTTTTTAACAGTCCCCTCGATATTATTCTCTTTCATATATATATATATATATATATATATATATAAATATATATATATATATATATATATATATATATATCCATCAGAACTATCACATCGTCTCTTCATGCAGTAATAGTTATTATTTATATGCTCAATATGTATGTCGCATTTAATTTCAGTACTTTTTTTCTTTTGGTGACATAGGCAACGTCGCATATCAATAAATTTCAAGATCCAGGAGATTCGGACGAACGTGACACAATCACCAACGTTTTCTTCTTCTGTAAAATTTATGAAAAGTAATCGGAGTTTTTTTAATTACTTTATCGAAAATTAAGTGATTTTAATATTACCGAAACGTTACATGAGTGTGCAGTTACTATTTTAGTGTAAAAAGAAATTGTCTATATCAGTTCACAATTTGCAAAAGTAATATCCCATAATCTCTCTTTATGGACCTTCGGGGGCCCGTATCTTCTAATAATTATCTTTTCCGCGCAAAATTTTCGATTGCTGTACTGTTTTGATCATGTTTTGAAGCACCTGTGAAAATCTCGTCAAGATACTCGGTGATCTCATATTCTTGACCTATTCCAGAAAATATACTCACACAACATGAAAGTCGGAATTCAATATGTCCTGGAAGAGCTGGATATATTGCAAGTAATTAGAATGAATATTCAATATTTTGTTTATGACATTTATGTATTGTAAACTGCGTAAGCAGTTATTTCCATACATGCTCTCTGTATGAAAAACTCATCATTACCATAAAATACATATGAATGTTATTACATTTTCAAACGGAACTCTGGAAAAATATTTAGTTTTTTGATAAAATGAAAAAAAAAATGGGCCCATTCTCGGGTAATAGCGGCAATGGAAGTGACACTCCTCCTTTTTTTGAAGAACAACGCGAAAAAAAGGAAAATGATGCATACTTGTGAAAAAAATATTGGGATATCTTGGGGTTTGGAAACATTTTTAGCCACCACACCAAGGAAGCATACGTTATGACTGGCTTCACCACTGAGTTGTACAGCCAGTCTACCAAGTGTGGTCTTAGATCCCATGCTCCCTAAGGAGCGTCTGGCCACAATTAGTGTAGTCTTCTCTTGTGTAGCCACTTTCATTAGACCTTTACCTCAGTACGTAAATTTTCCCCTCGAAGTTTTCTATGCTCTCTAATGCCCGTCTTCGAGTTAATGTTACTACCACGGCTTTTTAAGGGTTTATGTTCAGTCCCTCCAAATCCATCTCTGATTATCAAGTTCAGGGCCTCTCCAACCATGGTGTTGTATTTTTCCTGTTCTAGGACGACTATGTCGCAGACATATACCCAAGGGTTTTGTGACCTTTTTCTTTCAGAGACCCCAGTAGTCTGTCTATGACTAGATTCTAGGAGACTGAAGAGATGACTCCCTCCTGTGAGCATATTCAAGCAGCCCGGGCCACTACAGTCCCCTCCATTAAGGTTGTGTGAATGATCCTGTTTCTTAGCATTGAGTCTATCCAGGCCACGCAAGGTTCCTGAACACCTCTTTGTCTAAGATACCTGATGATTGAGTCAATATAAGTACTAATGAAAGCTCCTATGTCTAGTAGTACCGCTTTGTTTCCCAGCGTGATTTCCACTCTCTTTGCCAGCTTTTGGAGTACAGTTTCTGTTGAGCAGCCGCCCCTGTATGCGAATTGGTCTCGATGTAGTGGTTTTTCTACCAGTGCCCCGTCCCTCATATGCCTATCCATCCATTTCTCAGAAAAAAACGCCCTAATATTCCTCCATGGCTTTGGTATTTCTCCAAGAGTCAAGCTGCCTCTGTGTATATCATAGAGCCGACCATGCAGTTGTTCTGTTTCCTTCTGTAATAGTGCTGAATAAATCCCGTCCAGTTCCGGTAATTTTCTTTGTTCTAATAAGCTTATTGCCAATTGTACTTTGTCATAGGTTACCATCTTTCTCGCTAATGACCCAGCTTTCCCTAGAACCTCTTTTCAGAGACTCCAGTTCATTCTCATCAGCAGTTGTCTGATTTATTTGAGCCCCAAGAAAGTGAACCCTGTAGAGTTATTTCAATGTTTTCTCTCGATGTTCGTTTCTAAGGGAGTGTATCGTTTGATATCTATCCTTAGAGATAATTCTTGAGTACCCTTGAGTACCCTCCTCCACGAGTCTCTTTTGGCTTTGTTCAGTGCCCATTCATAACTGGTCAAGACGTTCTTGTTTAATTTGTCTACCTAACCTTGCAAGTTCAGCATTCCACCAAGGCACGTTCCTAGTGGAGTTCCTTGTGATAAGGGGAGATGAATGTGTGATTGAATTGCTCTACTTTCAATCTCTTATGGCATCAATTGACAATCGTAAAAACCCAAAATAACTTGCCGCGCATATACCAATTCATTTATTTTTCATCAGAACCACTTGATATAATGATATTACAGGATTAAAACAACACATATTATTCACTTATTCCTATGCCTTTTACTGTTAGGGTTGACTTAGTTGACTCATATAACTCGTTTTCCATTTTTCCCGTCTTGTGCGAATCCTCGTACAATCACATTAGCAGGCTTAAAAAAACATTTTCAATCCAGCGTTTTTCATTGTTACAAGACAAAAATTGAATAGAATAGAATAGAACCAACGAATATAGCACAAGTTAACAGAAAACGTGAAAATATTGGCTATTTGAGCATTTGGGAAATATAAATAGATAAGTACCTACTGCAAAACCGAGAAGATGGGTATTTTATGTATCAGTAATTTTGACACATGAATATTCGCTTATAGAATAAAAATTGTACCTTAGTAACATCTGCTTGATTAAAATTTTGAATTGGATGGTGTTCTGATTTTTGTAACTATCAGGTAGTTTATTGTACAGATCCACATTCAATGCATTATTGGATGATGTTTTCAGTCGGAATCTAGGGTTAATGAGTGAATTGTTATTCCGTGTACGATAGCCATGTTTGTTGTTATGTCTGATAAGTAAGTGATTTTTACGATGAATCTCTATAAGAGAGTGAAATATATATATAAAGCCGGTAATGTCATAATGTTCAATTCAGAGAATATAGGCTTACAGGTGTCCCTGTCAATTATTCTGACAGCTTTTTTTTGGAGGATGAAAATGCGTTCGGCCTGTGAGGAATTGCCCCACAAGGTTATTCCGTAGGCTAAATGTGAGTGGAACAGAGAGAAAAACGACATTTTGAGGGCCGTACTGCTGATTGATTTCTTCAGTCTTCTTAGTAAAAAAATTTGGGTAGAGAGTTTTTTGCTTAGATAATCGATGTGGTCATGCCATTTGAGTTTGCTGCCAAGATTAATTCCTAAAAGTTCGACAGTTCCATGAGAGATATCATTGTTCATAGAGAAAGTGATTGTTTGGGTTTTTTCTGGATTATTAACAAGTCCGTTAGGTATAAGCCACTCATCCACCTTGGTTTGTGTATTGTGGTCATTTTTTAATAACGTGGCAGTACTGTTGCTAGAGTGGAAGAAAGTTATATCATCCGCGGAGAGGATGCAACCAGATGGCTGTATATGATAGAATAAGTCGTTGACATATATTATAAATAGGAGTGGTCCAAGTACGGAGCCTTGAGGCACTCCTATCGTTGCCGGTTTTGTTTCGGACACTGTTCCATTGAAAGATACGTATTGTTGTCTACCCTTTAAATAAGACTCGAAAAAATGAAGGGCGGTGCCCCTGATGCCATAACATTCAAGCTTTTGTAGAAGCACTGCGTGGTTTACACAGTCGAAGGCCTTGCTTAGGTCACATAGGGTAGCAGATGTGTGTTCACCTTTTTCAAGGCCTTCGACTATGCTGTCCACTAGTTCTCTGACTGCTTGTGTGGTGGAGTGATTTTTACGAAAACCGTATTGATGCTCATGCAATATGTTAGTTTCAAAATAATTCAAAAGCCTGCTCTTGATGAGAGTTTCAAAAAATTTTCCTATTATGGAAATAATAGCGATGGGTCTGTGATTTTCTGGAGGATCTATGTTTACTTTTTTGTATATTGGGATTGATTTCCTTTTTTTGAAGATACTAGGGGATATTCCTTTCTCAAAGCATATATCATATAATTGGGACAGAGGTTGAGCGATAATTTCTTTTATTGATTTAATAATTTTGCTATTCAAATCGTGAACGTCAAAACAGTTTGTGTTCTTAAGGGATCTTATGGCATTTAGAACTTCTACCTCGGTGACTGGGAAGAGAAAGAATGAACCCCCCTTGTTCGGTAGTTTTTTGATTAGGTCAATAGCGCTAGCTTCATTGTTGTTGAGGTTTTCAGTCAAAATTTTTGCTGCTGTTGCAAAATATTCAACAAACTCGTTCGCAGAAATTTCACAGACTGAGGAATTTGAACCCTTCTTTTTGTTGCGTTCGAAGTCAATCAATTTCCAGGCATCTCTGTTTTTATTTTCTGAGTTTTTTAAAAAGTTATCGTAAGCTTCACTTTTTGCTTCATTCAGTGCAGATGCGTATTCACGTTTGTAGCATTTATATAGATCTGTGTGTAGAGGATTTTCAGATACTTCACTTATTAGTTTGATAGTTGAGAGGTTCTCTCGCATATTTCTCAGATGGTTATTGAAAAAATTTACTGGCACAGACGAGGATGATACAGTCATTTCCTTCAGGGGAAAGTGTACTTCCATACAATATTTTATTTTGTTGATAAAAATATCAGCCAAGTGCTGAATATCGTCAGATGGTCAAAAATGATCCAATTTTGTGAGGATATGTCGTGTTGGAAATGTTGTAGAGCGTTCGAAGTGATTTTCCGCCGAAGTATTTTCTTAGGTTTTTTATTATTAAACATATTCATTATTAAATATTGGCCACGATGATCCGATAGGCAAGGTTCAAAAATGCCTGTTTCAATCTGGTCATCGTTAAGGTTAGTCAGGATATTGTCAATGCAGGTTCCCGTCCCTCTACTGATATTTATTCTGGTGAAGTAATCAATGGTGGCTTCGAGTCCGAATGAAGTTATAATACACATAAGATCTGACAGAATAGGCGTATGTTTTTTGAAATCCACGTTAAAATCACCCATTATAATCATATGGCTATATCGAACGGAAAGAAAACTTAATAATTCTTCAAGCTTCGAGAGAAATATATCAATGTCACCATTAACTGGGGATCTGTACAAGGTTACAATGGCACATTTGGCATTGGTTAGTTCTATACCGCAAAATTCTGCATGCATTTCAATGCAGTAGTCGTCAAGATTTAGTTGTTTAAAGATAATGTCAGGCTTCAGAAAGATAGCGACACCACCATGAGTTTTGGATTTCCTACAAAATAAGGATGCTAATATATGATTTTTGAAAGAAACTGATTTCAAATTTTCATCGCTCAACCAGTGTTCACTAAGGCACAATATTGAAAAATCGGTATCATCGAGAAACTGCTCTAATGCTAACATTTTATTGGCTAGAGACTCTATGTTCAAATGCAACGTGCATTTATCATTACAGAGACAGTGGAAAGAAAATGTGGAAGCTGGACAACCTGATAGGGTGAAGTATTCAGTCGATTGTCATATACAGGGTGTTACCAAATAAATGCGAAAGTATTTAGGGGGTGATTTCCTTGTCGAAAATTAAAGGGGATCTTTCATGTAAATGAAAGCTCTTAGTTACACGCTTACAAAAATTTTTTATTTTTTTTCTTCATTGTGATTTTTTAAAGGGGTGAAACTTTCATGTCCGTAAAAGCAATAGTTTCCTAATAAAAAAATAAATTTTCTGTAAATGGAATCGAAAAAATCTAGTGAGTGGCTGTCACGTTTTGTTGTCTAATGGTTGGAGGTGGTCATTTCGAGCAGTTTCTATAACTTCGTTCCGTTTGATCTTGTTGCCTTCTTCTTTGTTGTAATATAAATAATTTTGTTTTGTTTGTATTTTCAATTTGATATTCTACATATTTAAACAAAACAAGATACTGGTACATGCCTACATTGAAAGTTAAAACAAGCAAAATAATTTCAAAATACTACGATTGAAGTTATGATTTGTGCAAACAAAATGTGACAGCCACCTACTAGATTTTTGCGATTCCATTTACAGAAGATCCGTTCATGCACAATGTTGTATTTAATTTTTTTTATTAGGAAACTATTACTTTTACGAATACAAAACAGGAGTTGAAAAGTTTTGCAATGAATCGTTCTTCTCAATACAAATTTTTCAATTGAGAAATTTTGTTTCGTTAAAAAGTTCTGGTAAAAAATGGAAAAGGGGTTGCATGTTTCACCCCTTTGAAAGAATACAACAGAATTAAAAAAATATTCGTAGGTAGCCTTTTTATTGGTAGAACATGCCCACGGAATACAATTTCTTCAACTCTTCAGCAATTTCAAGAAAAAAAAATTTTTTTTCTTCTCATTTTTGGAAGCGTGTAACTTTTCAAGGAAAGGCCCAAGAGCTTTTGTTTACATGAAAGACCCCCTTTAATTTTCGACAAGAAATCACCCCCTAAAAACATTCGCACTTATTTGGCAACACTCTGTATAACTCCTGATGGTAATATCACCAGAGTTTATCGAAATATAATCATATTATTTTTTATATGACTCGTACATCTTTTCAAGGAAAGCACCAACCATCATCTCAATAATGCAATAATATAAATATGAACTGCATAATGAAAAATTCATAAAAATATGTGACAATTTTGACTTTCCCATCCATAAATTTTCCAAATAATAATTCGAAGGAAAATGTCGCCTTCTTTATGATAGCTATATTCATGCGATTCTTAATACATTTAGGTGTGTTTTCACGTTTGTTTACATCGTGGTTCTTTATAAGAAGAGACAGTATAAAGGATTTATGAGAGATAAAGTAGGAAAACCCTGTATGAAAAGACAGATGGTGCACATACTGTGTCACTAGTGGACATGATCGTAGTTTCGGTCCAGATTTTCACGAGCACATTCCAAAACTCGACAACTCCAAGCATCAGCTATTCAAAAACGAGCCATTAATTTTTTTATCAGCGTTCGCGTGGACGTCGGTTCCACAATACTAAATCAATTATGATATGTCGAGTGGGGTGCACGGGTGACGTCACAGCCATTTAATTCTTATCAGTCGGCGGGCCGCTAAACAAATGCTATTCATATTACTGGGCGGCTTATCAGTACTCATGCATGACTTTTTACGAGATATGATGCGCCCTCTCTTGCTACTTTTATGGTCGATGCGTTTTTTTGTAATCGACGCGACTGCAAAAGCACTGTGAAGATGTCCGATTAGCGATCCGGTGCCAGTGAAATCATTTCATTGTAATAAAAAAAAAAATCCGGCGACCTCGTATCAACGAGTCTGTTTAATCTACACGAAATCGATCGTTAATGACCCCTATTAACCTCCAATTGATCTTTTAATGCATAATTGTGATATATGCAACCAAACATACACCGAAATCGACCATTAATAACCTGGAAATGGTCGATTTGGTCCATTAATGTATAATTGTGGTATAGGCAACTAAACATACACGAATTCGAATATTATTCAAATGTTAAATCATATTACCTCCTCACTGTCAAATGTATGTATTTTGAAATCCAAATATTGTTCCTAGTTGAAGGAAATGGGTATCGAAAATTTCATGTTGACCCTAGGAAAGGGGTCGATGGAAATTTTTTGTAATCAACTTGTATATTAAAATTGCCTTTAATGATCTCGAGCATTAACGCGCTCGCTTCGCTCTCGCGTTAAAATATCTCGATCATTAATCGCCATCATTAATACACTAGTTGATTAAATAACTATAAAAACCCCCGACACAAATAAAACCGCAAAAAGTAAAAAAATAGTGTGTATTTGCCCTTTAAGTTGATTATAAGTAGTAAGATTTTGATCCAAGCGACATCGCGTTGGGGGACCGCTTGACCAAGTGCGCCGACCCGAACGGGCAGACGCGTGAGGGCAGACGTCGTTGACGGTTGGGTCTATTTTGCGAATTTTTCGGAGTAAATTAATTTAGACTTAGACTCAACGATTTGCTGAAATATCTAATAATCACTCTACTAGAATACATCAAACTTTAATAAAACAAGTCCCCCACATTGATAACTTCAATGTGCCAAGGTCATATTCCATCGCTATTACTCGTTTAAAACTAAACCATGGAAAGTTTTCCACGCATCTTTATAAATTGGGTCTTGCGGAAACACACATTTGCTCTTGTGACAATCATCGATGATATGAACCACATATTTTTCGCATGTCTTCTTTATCAGCAAAATTTCGACAAAATCATTAATTCTTTACTTCAAAATAATATATCCCCTCCCATAAATTTAACCTCTTTACTGAGTTCCGCCAATGAAAAATGTTTGGTAAATTTCCTTAGAGAAATCAAATTGGACATAGGGTTGTGGCACCAGTAGTTGACCAGCACTCGGTAATCGACCATTTTTCCGTTAATGCGCGGTAATCAGGATACTATTCTGTTTTTTTGGTTGCCTTTGTTTTTGAACGTTGAATGGGACTTTGGTCTAGTAGATGTCACAACTAATCCAAATAAATTTCGCGATCAGTAGGTCACTATCATGTTCACACATTTTTCATCTTCCACTGTCAGAAAACAGGTGATGTGGTAGACAACTTTAAGGAATCTTAAATCATCCGTTCATGTTGATAGTCTTATTCAAAACATATTTGATGTACTAGTTGCTAGTGAATATAGTTAAAGTATCGTCATTGTATTCATTGTTCGAATGTGTGTTTTTCCTATTTTAATTCATGTGGTTAACTACTAGAACAAAATATTTTTGAAGCTCCAGTAATTGACTATTTTGGTCAACTACTGGTGTTTCAAAGGACTTAATGTTTATATGTCTTTGTCTGTTTCATAGCTTTGGGTATGAGTAGAAGATTTATTTTAATTATAAAATTATCGTTATTTTTAAGCGATCTAGTAATTGACCACAGTTTTGTAGTGGTCAAAACTATTGGTTTTTTGTCATGGTCAACAACTGGTACATACATTTAACCTTTTTTTATTGCTTAATTTAACGTTGGCCTATTTCTGCGACCAGGGCTAAACACCAACACCGGTGAGCACACTCTCCAATCGGAACTTTTACGAATCCGCTGTTGTTTCAGAAGTAGGGTTCTTTAACAAACTCAACATCTATGAACTCGGGACCGCCATCTTAACGTCCCCTCCGAAGGATGGCATATCTATCGTCTTAGCTCTTGCTCATTGATAAGACGCCTGCAGCTGCGAATATGCTACTACGCTACAGTTGTTAGGGCATTTTGACGCGCACCTCCCTAGTCAGGTGGACTCCCATCCAAGTACTAAACGCGCCCGATGTTGATTGGCTCAGATATCGATAAGACTCTCGTCAACCTGACCAGCAACCGGTGCCCATTTTACTTTATATCAGGTTCTTTAATTTTTAAATATAGGTTCAGTAAAACCACTGTATTTTCCGAAAAAAATCAATGAATCTAAGAGAAGATTTTTCAAATATACAAAGGCACTATTGCAACAGGCTGCGAGCGATGTTAGCAATATTAGCGATATATAAATGAGCAGAGTTCTTTACCGGCATAATATTCAAACAACGTTTACAACAGACCAATCAATAAAGTCCTAGGGACAATATACCATTGAGGTGCCAAGAGGTCCACAAAACCGTATAGAGACTGCGAGAAGACATACATTAGCCAAACACATAGAAGAACCAACATTCGCAAAAAAGAACACAAACTATTTATAAATGTTGGAGACCAATAACCATCAGCTTCCGAAACTCACCAACACCATCAAAGATGTTGAATTTGAACCAGAAGATTGTTTCATGAGCTCCGACGTGGAGAGCCTCTACACAGATATCCCCAAAGAAGAATCCTTTAGCATCATCAAAAGAAAACCAGCTTCACGAAAGTAGCGACCTTTCCATCTAAGATATTGGAATTTTCACAGTGCTGCCATCACAATTCATATTCCCCTAATGAATACAGAAGATTATAAGGAACTGAAACAAGTACAACATCAAAAACTGCTTGCGATCTAGCAGTACTTTACTGAGTTTCCTCACCAAGGCCAAACCTGATGATTAAGCCGAAATCAGCAAGAACTATATTTATGAGTTCTCATGTGAATGTGGAGATCTTACATTGAAGAGACAAATAGGCCATGATCCGTAAGATTGATAGAATACAAAAATGAACTCAAAGTGGTGAGACATAGGAAATTGCTGGCAACGCCTGGACTGAGAACCATCGAATTCTGGAGGCTGCGTACATCGAAGCCAGTTAAGCGATGAGTCCAGGAAT
This sequence comes from Gonioctena quinquepunctata, assembly GCA_018342105.1. Classification (NCBI taxonomy): domain Eukaryota; kingdom Metazoa; phylum Arthropoda; class Insecta; order Coleoptera; family Chrysomelidae; genus Gonioctena; species Gonioctena quinquepunctata. Next base: position 592,104 of record JAFIRS010000323.1, on the reverse strand, counting down.
ATTTAGGAAGCGCTCTGGCGGACTGTAGAGGTGCGAAAACAACACGCACCACTGAACCGCATGAAATTACCTGCGCCATTGTACCGACAGATCTATAAAATACCAAGTAGCAGTAAAAAGTTTGTTGGTATTTACCTGGAAGCGATTGCAATAGAAGTGATCAAGTTACCACATCGTCTACAACTTCCAAACAGATCGATAAATGTTGTGGCAGACATTCCTCATGGCTCCATTCTGATACCTTTTTATCGTACATATCGACGACCTGTTGACTGTTGAGATCCACAACAGTTCTGTCCTTTCTTCCTCTACGAAAGAGGCATGTGGAAAGTACGAACGAAAATCTGGAATGAATTCTGAAATGGGGATCGCATAACCAAGACCCAAACTTGTGTTTTCTCCAGTACAGCCGATTGATTCAACTGTGGGCAATGTAATCATCTCAGGTAGGTCAACCAGCGCGCATTTGCCAATATTTGCTCTTGTAGTAAATATTAGAAAAATACTTTCATGAAACGACCACGTTAGAACCATCTTGAAATCACCTTCACAAAAACTCAGATGCCTCTTCCGTGCTGAGAAGGATATCACCCCACAACATCGTCTCACCATTCATAAAGCTCAGATTTTCCCCATTCTAGAACGCTGTTCCCATATAGAAAGCTCTTCGGTACCATTGAGAGAAAAAGTCTGTTTGGTCGACGATGCTACTTTCACATCGCAGAAAAGTGGGAGATATCTCTTTTACTATTTTACCCTGAGCAGTTTCTCTCCGACAAACTCGACACACTCAGAAAGCTCACCCTTAACAGTGTTTATCTAAAAATTAACCGACATGACTTTATCAAGAATAATTTTTTCCGCCCTGCAGAATTTTGGAGTTTACTGCCTGATGAGGTTTTACCTTCAGGAAGATGGCTAATGAATATCGCTACCCACTTTACAACACGCTTTATTACGGTATTTCTGCGAACATGGAGCCGAATATTTTTTCAAGATATTTGAATTCAACAAGTCAAAAAATATTCAACTCAGTGCATGAATACCATTTTCATTTTCCTTTTTTTAATTCTTGGAAGGCCTATCGTGTTTTTACAATTCGATTATCTGATTGTTCCATTTGAAACAAAATATTGTTTGGTTTGATTTGATTTTGTTATAGTTGATGGCCAATAGCTCGTGATCGATTTTGATAATAAAAAAAATATTATAGTATTCACAGACCGATTTTCCAAAATTTCGGCAAAAATTAAAATCATAGTATTTGAACATTGTGTCGAATATATTATTACTCATTCGAATAGGCTTGAATATACCGAATGTCTTGAGAAATATGAATTTCCGGTCTAAAACATCTACACTGGAAGTCAGTCCTTGGTTCTTTATATCAATCAATTATTTATTTATTTCTTCTAGTATTCCTACTCATCAGTTATTCCTAGGTCCTGAGCTACCCGTTATTCTGCACAAATTGGAACACTATCTATCCAATTATTTTATGTTTTGGTTTCAAGAAAGTTTGCCCTATTATGTGGAAATCGTGAAAAAAGTTACGTAATTGGAATCTCAGAATAATTTCAAGAGGTCAGGAGAACACCTAATTAAATTTTGTTGTTTCCCTCTGATGTCTTTGAGAACTTCGTGCAGTCTAGAAAAAAGTCGACCCTATAATATTCTCCCAAGAACATTGGGACTAAGGAAAAGACGTACCTTAATGATAGAATTGTTGAATCGAAACACCATAGGGTAAAAGGGATTGCGAAAATGATAGTGTCATGAGGATTAAGTAATCAAGGGAAAGTATGGAAACAGACATGAGTCCTGATAAAACTTGCTTGACGTGCTTGAGAGTGTAGGAATGAAGAGACTAAGTTAGACGAGTTTCATTTGACAGAAACTGTTGGGGAATGAGGGTTGCAATTCCAGAAAAAAAAATGTGAAAGTATCTGTACAACAGAAAAATACAGCATTCAGCGATGATTTAAAGATGTATCGTTGGACAGCTATTTTATGAACCAAACACTTCAATGTGTGCCTAGGTGCCAAATGCCAGACATGGGGCAGGGTATATTTCATAATAACACTTGAACTATTATAATATAGTATAATAATGCCTCTCATTGAATGGCATATTCCGCACAATTTTGGATATTAATTTGATGCTCTCACCAAGGAATTTATGCTAAATGTGTAGTTATTACTTTGCAGTGGTACGGAATACTAATTGTGCCAGGATGGCCCTCGACCGCTTGGGAGTGATTACATGCTGCTGATTTTAATTCTTTCCCTTTTACAAACTCATGAACAGTAACTGAAACAGAACACTAGGAAAAATTTTTAATTTTCGGGTTTTGGAATGGGAAAATGTTGAAACCATACTGCATTTTATCAAAATTACTGTTTTCTTTCACTATTGGGAATTCAAAATGAGGGATACTCCCTCTGGTGTCGATTTTTGAAACTATACATACGTACATTGTTTTCTTTTCCAAAGATTGATGTTTATATGATTTTAGCCATTAAAACTTGTCGAATCTATTGTGATTATTGACATTTAATGAAATTCTTGTTTACCTGTTGACTATTGTTTGTCCTCGAATGAAAATAATAGTTTAAAAAAACTAAAAAACACGCTTTTATAGAAAACCAAACTAAAAAAATAGAAAATAAGAAAAAAAATTATTTTATTTAAAAAAAAGCGTGGGGTGCATGGTATCAATTACCTGTGATCTGAGACATTTTTTACTTTACTGCCCTAGGTGCGTAATGTACTATATAATTATTGATACCATGCACCCCACGCTTTTTTTTTAAATAAAATAAATGTTTTTCTTATTTTCTATTTTTTAGTTCGGTTTTCTATAAAAGCGTGTTCTTTAGTTTTTTTAAACTATTATTTATTTTTAACTTTGTAGTCCCTATTGCTATATAAGCGTGTTTTTCAGTTTGGTTTTCTATAAAAGCGTGTTTTTTAGTTTTTTGAACTATTATTTATTTTTAACTTTTCAGTCCTTATTGCTATATAAGCGTGTTTTTTTAATTTTTTCAAACTATAATTTTATTTTTAACATTTTAGTCTATATATTGCGTGCAACGTGTAAAAATCTCCGACCCCAAAAACCCCCACATACTAATTTTGACTAGAATCGGACCATAATCACAAAACTCGTCCGCTATTTTGGAGCCGCCATCTAGAATTTCCCAATTTTGACAAAAGAACCATAATCTCCGACCACAAAAACCTTCAGATACCAATTTTGAAGCGAATCGGAACATAATCACAAAACTCGTCTGCCATTTTGGAGCGGCCATCTTGAATTTTTGAATTTTGACAGAAGAATCATAATCTCCGACCACGAAAACCGTTAGATACCAATTTTGAAGCGAATCGGACCATAATCACAAAACTCGTCCGCCATTTTGGAGCCGCCATCTTGAATTTTCCAATTTTGACAAAAGAATCATAATCTCCGACCACGAAAACCTTCAGATACCAATTTTGAAGCGAATCGGACCATAATCACAAAACTCGTCCACCATATTGGAGCCGCCATTCTGTTTTTTTCCACACAAAAATTACTTAATGCATTGTCACCGGAATTATGTACACCTGCCAAATTTCAAATCATTCGGACGTCTGGAAGTGGGTGAAAATCAAGTCCAAAGGAGTCGGTTACAAACAAACATACAAGTGAAGCTAATAAAAAGCGTGTAAAAATGAGTGATTCAAGTTCAAATCATTATTGTTGTGTACCTCAATGTGACTCTTGGGCAAAACGATCCCGTCGTACTGGAATAAGTTTTCATTATTTTCCATGAGAAAATGAACGTAACGTTCTGGTGCAGACTAATCTAGGATTGAGTGAGTCTATAGATAGACGACGGGCTCTTGGGATCTTGAAGAAGAATACAGTTCCTTCCCCAAATGTTCCTGTATCGTGTGTGGCCGAGAAAAAAAGGAAAAAAGAGAACCTTCCAAGGAGAGTCGAGAAAGAAAAAAAAACGATATATAAGAAGAGAAAAAAGAGATATTATTTGACATACCCAAGATTATTCATACAACATGGAAAAAGAGAGATAAGGATATATTTTCACACCATCTTGTTTGTTTTAGAAGAAATAAAAAAAAACTGTTTTTGTTAGTTTTATTTTCAATTCGAACATTTACAAATAATGTGTAACATTTCTTCAAAATAATTCATAACAATAATTCCCGATGACTTCACTAAGCTGTCTAAAAACTTTTAAAAATATTTTTTTTGCAAGCAAATTAGAATATACTGTGTCTTCTTCAAAGAGAGTTTTCGCAAATGATATTGTCTCAAGATTCAAATACACAACTTCACTAGAGTCTTGAAATGAATAACACTATAAAAAAAAACTGGAAAATAATACCAAATAGAAATATTTTGAGAAAAACTCCATATATAACCTCTGAGAAAACAGACAAACAATGTACGTATGACTGGTTTGAATTTTCGCCACTCTGGCGCTGGCATCTAATTTTGAATTTCCAATTATCTTATTAGAATTCTGTTAGGATACCCCCATATTACCAATGGTTTTGATCAGATTTGATGCTAAGTTGACTTTTCAGTCATCTGATGTTTTACCGCTTAAGATGTAGGTATAATAATAATAATAAAATATAACTTTATTCAAGAAACAGATGGGTTTACAAGGATAATATTTAGAATGAATAAAGTAGGTTGGCGATAAGTATTTTTACACTTGTTTCGTAGAAAAAATACAATCGAATCATATACATTGGAGTCATTTACAATAAAATTAGTTATAGACTATTTGAATTCAATATAAAATGAAAGCACTATATATTATATGTATAGAAATTGAATCATCGACACAAAAATTTTTTTAAAAGTTATAAATAATGTTATAAACTCCAAAAAATAATGTGAATGAACTACAGTATTTTTATAAAATATAATGTTGTGAAAATTATATTTATTTACTATTTTAGGACACTTTATACAATATTTTAGGACATTTACCACAATATAAATAAAATGGAATGTTAATAGGTTATTGCAAGAATGTTGATATGGGTAAGAGTATACAAGATTAAATATATATAAAATGTAAAATGTAATAAAATACCAATATTTGTTGAAGCATATTCATATTTAGCATGTACGGAAGATAAGAATGTATACGAAATATAACGAGGAGGTTTCTTGGTCAATATTGATTGAAGTAATCATTTTCAGAAATCTCGTACTTCAGATCTCTTCATGAATATTTTCAGCTGTTTTTTGAATTGTAATGAGTTGGGTATAGTACGAATTGTTTCAGGTAAAGAATTGAACATTTTTGGAGCGTTGTAAGAAAAGCTAGTTTTCAGCAGTGACTTTGTTATTTGCGGTATTTTATAGTTATTTCTTTGTCTAGTGTTATAGGTGTGTGTTGGTAAGTTTGACGAGTGTTTTGTTGTATAGTACTTTATGTTGACATTGTAGTAATAGAGTTGTTTAAGGTCGAGTACCTCTGATTCTTGAAAGAGTAAATCACTTGGATATCTTGAGTTTTTACTTAGAATAATTTTCAGGAATCGTCGTTGTAGAACTTCAAGGGGTCGGATGTGGGATTTTAGTGTATTTTAGGTATCACACGTAGGTGTATTAGATCTTGATAACATGATTCCGGTTAATCACTGGTCCCAACTTTTGATCATACATGGTGAAAATGAAATGGCTTATCGATTTCCCTATTAAGAATTGTTCGCAACTTATTTATTTGAGCATACTTTCAAATCTTCTTGGTCTGAAACACTCTGTATTAACAAAATAGTGAGCCGAAGAAATGTCCTGTTACAACTGTTCGATATCCGATATTACACACCCCAATCGTCGAGTAGACGTCCTGCAGGACCGAAGTGATGTCCTGGCGTCTTCCAGATAGCATTTAGAGTCCGATGTCGCTTTGTCTGGAATCATGATCGATACTGGGAGGAGGCTGTGACGTCATATCTCGGCCATCTTGTCATATCGGGCTCCATTCACAGAGATGAGATCTCTCCTGAAACATCCTCCTCGCCCGCCGCTGAAAACGCCCCCGGACTCCCCTCCATCACGGCTTTGCTCCTGAAACTGCTGCTTTTCGAGCCGCAATCAGCGTTCTGTTGAACAATCGCTGATAAGATTGTGGTGTAATTGAATTTCAAATATTTGTTGTAGGACGATGCCGCGTTGTTTCTGGGATTCCATGATTATTATTTGCTTACGATTATTTTGGATTTTCGACATATGGATAACTACATTGACTATTTGCTTGTACATGCTTTTTCGAATAAAATTATTTTTTTATGTTATGTAGGGGTGATCACCATGACCATTTTCTGGTTTCATGGAGGTTGATAGCTACTAATTTGATGTGGGTCGCATATCTTCATGATTGATGATGATTCATGAACACGTTTTATAGAACTCCTGAGGATTGAATAGTAAGACCGCTCAACATTTGAGATTCAATGCGGCGATCTACAAATCTGTATTGTTTCAAAGTTTTCCAATCACCCTTGGAAACCTGGAAATGTCGGGAATTTTACATCAATCCTAGATATCGGAGATGTTAGACAAAAACACTACCGATTCTGGAAGGTATATCTTTCGAATATATATATAATATATAATATATATATATATATATATATCTGTGATACATATGTATATATATATATATATATATATAATATGTGTACACGTTTTCCTTACAAGATGGCATTCGATTAAAATGAAGACGACCCGAGATCCATCAAAAGGGATGGAAGAATTAATTGCAATATAATGGCCCACCGAACCCTTATCACGTAAGAGGGAAAGCCATTTCGAATTTTGAGTTTTTGTTGAAGTAGTATCGAAACGAGATTAAGAACAAGAGCGGTGATTTTGAAGTCCAAATTTGTCTCTGTATCATGAAATTTCAATTCTCCATTGACAACGAGTATCCGACGAACGATTATTGTGGTATATTCAGTAGTTATATCACAAGTGATGGATTTTTGAGTATACTTTGACATTTTGTGTCATTTTAGAAAGTCGAGACAAAATTTTATTAAAACAATTTCAAAAGAAATTGGGTCGAGTGGTATTTTTGAAAATATTGGAAAAAAATATCAAAGTATACTCTACTCAAAATATCTATCACAAATGTATATGACAAGATTATATTACAAACATATACTTAAAAAATGGTGTTACTCTTTTCTAAGGAAGGGTTTCCAAAATGGTCCGACATCATTTTTTAATTTGACAGAGACTTGGATATCATTTGACAATGACTGAATTATTTTGACTCTGGTATAAACAATGCCAAACAATCCTTTTTATAGCAAGCAGCGTGTATATTCAGTAATTATATCACAAGTGATGGATATTTTGATGAGTATACTTTGACATTTTTGTGTCAACATTGTTGTAGAAATTCACGAGACCAATTTTTTTAAATACAGCGAAACTGGAGGGTATTTTTTAAAAGAAATTTGGTCGAGTGGTAATGTTGCAACAATATTGGCGGAAAAATATCAAAGTATACTCTACCTGAAAAATGTATCACGAGTGGTATATATCTAGCTATTACAAATATCACTACACTTGAAAAAACTATGTTTTTCTACGTTTTTTCGAATTTTTTTTAAGGAAGTGTTTTTGAAACGGTCGGACATCATTTTTTAATTTGACAGTGACTGAATTGTTTTAATTGCTTTGGTATAAAGAATGGTAAATGCCTACTTGTTTTATAAACGGAAAAAAAGGATTTGTTAATTCGACCAAATTTATTTGGTTATTCTTATTGGCTTGACCCGTCTAAATAAAATTCATCACAAAACAAATTGCGGTGACAAAATGTATTTCTAACATTTTTTAATTTGAATATATATGTTCATCTATTGAAACAACTTCAACTCATATTGAATGAATATTTGTTTCCACACAAATATAATATTTATTCAAATAGAAGAATATTTATTGGTTGAATTATATGTGTTAGAGGGCAAAAGCTTTCGCACAACTGACCCTTGTTACCGAATAGCAAAGCCAACTTATCATCGTTGCGACTAGGCTCTCATACTTGGTTGCATATTCAATGGATTAACAAAATGATTACTCATTTGAATAGATATTTTTAGTGAAGAAATCATCTTATTTTGCTGAATTGACATTTTATTGAATTCATCAATTCGACATAAATACTGCTGCTTTTCGAGCCGCAATCAGCGTTCTGTTGAACAATGGCCGATAAGATTGTGGTGTTATTGAATTTCAAATATTTGTTGTAGGAATGCCGCGTTGTTTCTGGGTTTCCATGATTATTATTTGCTTACGATTACTTTGGATTTTCGACATATAGATAACTACATTGACTATTGAATAGTCTTGTTTGAATGAATATGTTTGTTAAAGCAATCAGCAAATTTTGTAGATCTGATTATTCGATACAAAAAATAATTACATGGTTGAAACAACATTTCTGCCAAAACGAGTTATGAACAGTTGGTCGAATAAGATATTTGGTTCATGAAAATTAGTTTAATTAAATTTAAAAAAATTTTACCCTTTTAAATATATTTTGTTATATACGACACTTTTATTTGTTTGATTGAACAATATGTTTTTTCTGTGTAGCAAGTAGCGTGCATATTCGCGGATATACTAGCAACATGGTGTATATTCGCTGATATTGGGATTTGATTGGTTAGATACATTCATTTGGTTAGATGAATTCATTTCGAGGTATATAATCGCGAATGTACCAGCAACATTCGACGATATTTGAGATTTGATTGGTTAGATAAATTCATTCGATTGATTGAATGAATTTCGAGATATATAATCTTGGATATAGGAAGCGAACAGCGACGTCATATCTTTTCGGTTTAAATCGTCACCCTATTACAAGGCATTTCAGTTAAACTTGTGTTAGCTTTATTTTCATTATTTTAATGTTCATATTAGATATGTTCATATTGTGTAAAAAGACTTTAATTTATGGAATGAGCCATTTTTACAGTTTTTATTTGATTTTATTTGATACTCAATACATATTTTCCATGATTCCAATTATCCAATTGATTGAAATTTACATAATTCGTGTAGCAATATATTTAAATAGCTTTAGATGATGGAAATTCAAGATAACGGACGAGTGTTGTGATTTATGAACCAATTGTATTCAAAATCGATATCTTATGGATTTTGAGGTAAAATTCAAAATTTCATTGACGAACGAGTTTTTGTGATAGCGGTGATTAAAATGATTTATAAATATAAGTAAAAAGAAACGATTCTTTAGAAATCAAAATCGCGTATTTGGAAACAAAATAGGTTGAAAAGGAAATATTTTTAATTGAAATGGAAAAATATATTTTTAACATAAATACTTCACAAGAGGTATTATTTTGAACGATGACAGATAGATACCAAAGTTTGTTTTTTTCCGTCAGAGAGAATTCCACATCTGAGCTTATAAACATTCTGTTCATATTTATGATTAAATTAATTGAAAGCTTGCTCTGGATTTTTTTATCTTTATTTTCCTAGGTTTACTTTGGACCTATAAGTTATAACGAGTAACGGTTAAAGTAATCAAAATACGAGGTTTCAATAGTGTTCCAATATTTTACATAAAATGTTGGTACAATTTAGGTACGGTAAATGATATGGACCAAGAGCCCGTGTCATTTCAAAAACGTATCATAAGATTACGCACATTGAATACGGGAACTTGTGTTATCGATGTCGACAATGCTACAGACATGCCCGCCATAAATTTTTTCTTGGGTGAAGTGATGGTAGGAGGTATGCTGAACTGAACTGTGAGGGTAGTAAAAAACATCTTTGTTAAAAATTATTCTCAAAATCCATTTTTGAACAACGTGTACTTTATCTAGGTGGTTGTCTGTGACTCCGCCCCAGCCTAAAATACCATATTCCAACAAGCTTTGCACTATGATAGTAAACAATTTTTCAAATGGGTAATGTCCAAAATGCTCTCTCATTATTCTCAATTTGGTTAGTAACCCTCTGACTTTGTTTACTAAGCTATTAATATGAATATCCCAACGGAGATGCCTGTCAATAATTATTCCCAAATATTTGATGGATTCACAGCTTGGAATATTTACTGTGTCACTTAAAATTAATGGTGCTGAGTTAGGTAAGCCAGTACTATATGAAAGGAAGGGAATATATTTGGTTTTCTCAACATTCAAAGTGAGTAGGTTATATTCGAGCCATTTTTTTATATCCCTCATGTCTTGTTCTGCTTCTTCTTTCACTAAGCCCCACAGTATCCTCAGCGAAGCTCAGAACTGTGCCTTTAGTGTTTAACCGAAGAAGACTATTTATACAAATCGGGAATAAAATAGGGCCTAGTACAGTTCCTTGCGGAACTCCGTACTTATCTGTTCTAGTTTCACTGTTGGTATCTTCAATGCAAACTTTTTGCAATGATTGCATTACTTGAATATTGGAAACATGCAACATAAGTACCTTTGCGCTGTTAGAACAATTTTTTTTTCTTTTTCGACAGAGCAGGAGTCATCTTTGCCGGTTCACGTATAACTAGTAACTGATAGCATTTGATCGGGAAGTTTAAAATCAGTCAATCCAGTGTACAGTCGATCAAATCAGTCCCAATATCGGGTCCGTTAAATTTATTTATTTTGTTAAGGCGGTTTATTAGGTACATGGAACTGTCCATATTTATTCAGTTTACAGGCTTTGTATATACAAGGTGTATTTCAACTGCCTCGTGATTTTTATGAAATGTTTTATGACTACCTCCCCAACCGCTTTCTTTATTTTTGTCAGGAGTTTTCACTGTCCTACGCTTACCTTCCATTTTGTAAAAGCTATAAACTATGTTCCTGATTATTACAATGTTGTTTTCTGGAATGTCTGCTACACATGTTTGAACTATCAATTTTTTAGTAGTGTACCTTCTGAATTGTGATCACTTCCTTTCATTATAATCTCTATTGTTCTTACAGAGTATACATTAGCTTCAGATACTCACTCTTTATTGTTATTATTATTTTGCAGAACTCATTGAAAATACGTTGCATTATCACCCATCATTTTTTCATAACAGTATCAATTGTTGCTGAGGAGCCTTCTTTTTAAAAATTTGCGATTTGTAATTCAATTTCAAGCAATGTTTCTGGAGTACTCGAAATATCATCAAGTGTCTGATTGATTTAGGATATATTTGCATTTTCGTTAGTAAATTTTGCATCTACGATTGATGTCGTCAGAATGATTTTTTAGATCCATGGTATAAATAGAAAGATAAGTTGACCTAATATCGAGTCCTGGGGTACTGGCAGTCCTCCAAGACCACATACTGGAGGGATACCTTCAAATCAACTTGATGGTATCTGTAGGAAAATAACATAGCTTAGCCTATAGCATATCCTAGAGTGTCACATGCTTTACTGTAGTCTAACGTGATCAGTAATGTTTTATTGTCCATATCCATGGCTGAAAATATAGGACCCAGTCAGAAAAAAGTTTGTTTTCTGTGAGGTATCGAACAATTCGCTTATAAATTAATCTTTTCAAAATCTTGAAAGTCGGTTATTAGGTCTCAAGTCAGACAATTGTTGCGGATTCGAAACTCCTGGTAGAGGTACAACAATTGCTTTTCACCAATGTGTAGGGAAATATTCCTCAAGGAGACAGTAGTTGAGTATGTGAGCGATATATAGCAACGAATTAGGTCCGCGCAGTTTTCTCATGGAAAGAGTAATTCCATGTGAACATCAGTATTTGATTTTTACTATGTATAACCTTTGGTACAACATGCTCACGAACGGGTTCAATTTTGCATTGGAATTATTTTTTTATTTTATTATTTTGTATTACTGTACTAGAGCAACATTTACTTGACATCCCAATGAATTGAGAGAATCGATAAAATAGGAATTGATTGCTTCAACACCTTCACTGGTAATGATGTATCAGAAGAATGAATATTCAAGTGTTCAGTGTTCAAGCGCTTTCCAGGTATCTTTTCTATTTGTATTAGTTTTATGAACTTCATTCAAGTAAGCCCGTTTTTTATCTCTTACTGCCGCGGTGAGTCATTTCTCGCTCACTTTTTTTTTATTGATTTGTACCGTTGTTCCGTTCGATATTTAGTAATTTTCAAATTGTTTGTGAACCAAGGAGCCTTCGTTTTGATTGATCGTGCTATCCTAACAGGGGCATATCTATACACAGTAAAAAAATTTAGGGTGTACTTTCAATCGAGTGGATTTCAGAGCCAACTCCGATTTAAATCAACACCTGAATAGCAATGTATTGTCCGTTTTATTAGAAATTTCAAAACGAGGTGTTCAGTGGTGTCAATTCTGACCTCATCAGTGAGAAATAACACGAGTGAGGTGATTTAGAGTGATTCTGAAAAATAGATTCAAAAGAAACACCAAGTGGTTGAAAAGTAGTACACCCAACAGTGCTTTTATTCATCTTCAATCAGGAACTACACGCAATGTATGAAATTAACACCCAGTTACACCGTATCAAATCACGATTGAATCGAAACCGTGAATGAATCATGAAATTTGGTGCTAATATTTACTCATGAAATCTTGCATTCTCCCTGATTGATTTTGAATGCCGCTGGTGTTGAAATTACCTCCTGACTCAATGTCGTCCTATGTTTTATGAATTTTGTTATAAGGATTCGGGATGAATATATAGATACCAGAGTAAGTACATATTTGAATCATAGGTAACAATAAGCTTACCAGATGATTTCATGAGAATAATAGACAGAATGAAAAATTGTAGACATTGTTCATTTTTCATAGCAATTATTTATATACAACACTACCTATACTTTTTGCAAAATAATGACGAAGTTTTCACCAGCTTACTCAGCTATAGTTATTGTTGTTGATAAAATATATACATATATATGGGTACCATATATTGATTGGGTTGTTTCATACCCCCTCCTAGGCATTATATTCGTACTTCGTAATTCCGTATCTCCTACTTCATGTTCACTGCATAGTCGATTATCTCTCTTGATATGAAACATCCAACACAGTTGCCAATTCTCATATAACTAAATGGGACCAGCAATTATATTTGAAATTTTTTTTATCTGAATCAATTTTCATCGTTGAATTGCGCCACCTGCATTTTTTCCATTCAATACATTCACTAGATAGAATATTTGGGATACTTTGGAAAGCGAAGTTTTGAGTGAAACAAATGTTCAGCTGCCATCTTATTTGCTTCGTCCTTGAAATTGATTAGGGGTGTATAATCAGTAATCAGGTTTGGGTGAATCAGCCACCATCTTGGAAAGCACGTTTTCTTGAAAACTTCATAATCGGCCTCCACAACAAAAACGTTTTTTATTAATGGAAAATCCATTATTCCACAGTTTTCATCGAAAGTTATTCAAAATTATCTCATCACTACAAATAGTGATATATATTTTTGAGGAAGACTTTTATATTTTTTTAAGTTGGAAGATTTCAGCAAAATATAACGATGAGGTAAAAAAAAATTGAAAATGAAAAAATCTTTTAACCTCACAAACAAACGAAAAAAAATATGATGAATCCTAACATCTCGTAATACCTCCTCGAGCTCTTAAAAAAATAATCACTTTAAGGCAATTTTAAACGCACCAAACATGAGCAAAGTAAAGATATTGTTTTCTTTCAGCCAAATGACATAAAGTGTAATTGCAACAATTCAAAACTGAAAGAATACCTACTTGACATGAGCCACCTGATTTCTCAAAAAAGTCAATATTGTCTAATAAACAATTGAAATCAATTGAAGAATGTGATTGGTGCGATAATTTTTAATACTACTTTATATAGAGAGTTTCGTTCTACAAAAATTATATATGATTATTTTTTGACATTTATAAAAACCAATGGGGAAACATGTACCCTCATGTATCATTTACGCATTTTTATATTGAAAATAATCGACTCATTATTGCCAAGAGAATATATTGAGGTGGGTATTTTTTATTTTCATCAAGTGACAACGTATGTATTTGACATCTGTCACTCATCTTAATGAAAACTATTGAAATGAACCAGAAATAGTTCAGTACATCTTCAGTTGATACAATCACAAAAAAATTTGTTTTTGATTATACCTATTTGTAACATACGACAATTCTATAATAAAAATTGGTTTATTCCTTTTAAAATTTTCTCTAAATTTTTCCTAACAACGGTTGCATTCGGCAATAGCCACTAGATTGTTCAGCTTCAGCGTTGCCCGCGCATCTACCGAAAAAGCGGTGTCAAATCTCATTCTCATTGCATTTGTTTCATTTTACAAGAGGAAGTATAGCTTGTTGTTTATTCCATATTCCCATGAATCCGAAAATGAAGTGTCTGAAAATAAACTTCAGGGCATCGGATAGATGGATAGTGTCTGGAGAATCAGCTATCGAAATAATTACTGAAGGTAAGTGGAAATATTTTTGTTTGAAATGTTTTTGAGGTTGGAAGTACGTACCATTATCATGCGTACCTACTATATATTAACATTGCTGGACTTTGGATTTTGTTATTCTTTTGATTTTGACATGTTTCATAATCAAAACAGATCGGAAACTTAATGTTAGTTGGTTCTACGCAAATGACTTAATTTCATGTAAAATCAAGATACATTGGAACCTTCATGCTATTATTTTACATTTCAATCACTGGAAATATCTTTCGGTGTGATTCGACACCAACAGGTGTAATTCACCACCACTAACGTGTTATTTTACACCATATTTTCAGTGTCTATTTTCCCGTCATTGGTTACTTATTGCGCCTTCGCTAACCCAAATTGTTTTCGATTTCTAATGGGATACTTTGTAGATATTAAGTATTTGTTTTTCAAATGACTGCGAATTTTTTCATAACTAGAACTCTTCGCCTTTTCAAGTACTTACGTGCGATTATTGCAAACATTTTAGTGGAAATGTCGGTTAGTCTGGTTCACAAGTGCTTTCTTTCCAACTTTTTTCAACAGTCTAGGAAAAATATTAATGAAGTGTCATTCGATTCCGAATAGCGTCTAGTTAATTTTTGAAAAAATGGAGATCCGGTCGAAAACATTGCAAAAGTTATAAACAATTTAGTAAAAAAAATTAAAGGGCTTCGGTTTTATGCAAATATCTCAAAAAATTATTAAGATTTTTGAAATCTGGAAAAGGATTCGAAGAGAGGAGAAAATTTCCTAAAGAAGTTTCGAACTGTAGGACTAATATTTATAATTTCAATTAGAAAAAAGTTGTTAATTAACTATTGCATAACTTATTGAAAAATCGCAATATTTTTTTTTGCTAGCGGATTATTGTTTATTCATCTACCCAGTGAGTGCCTGAATTTTTTCATTTCCTAATTCTCACATTTAGTATGTTTAAATACATTTTATTGTAAAAGTACCCGAAGTGGTCGTGGCTTGTGCAAGCGAGAGTTGCCGTTTTCGGACGTATTTTCAACCCTCTGGGAAAATTATAATATTGGTCCTACAGTTCCGAGAGTTGAGACTTTTTTAGGAAATTTCCTCCTCTCTTTTTTCACATTTAAAAATCTTAATTAGTTTTTGAGATATTTGCAAAAAACCAAACTCTTTTTTTTTTTTACTAAATTGTTTATAACTTTTTCAATTTTTTCGAGCGGATCTTAATTTTTTTCAAAAATCATCTAGATGCTATTCCGAATCGAATGACACCTCATTCATATTTTTCCGAGACTGCTGAAAAAAGTTGGAAGACTTGTGAACCAGACTAGGTTGTTTCATCGCAGCTGGCGTGTAAATTTCATAATTCTACATCAATAATTACAGAAGTTACGAGGGTGTGTCCATGAAAAGTTAGACACTGTAAATTAAAAAAATCGACAATTCATGCATGAAATGATTATATTATTATCTTTCATGAATAAAAAAAAGGATTTTTTTTCAGTAAAAAAAAAATTGGTGTTGAAGAGGATACATCAATTATAATAAAAGATAAAGATTTCACAGAAGTTGATGGAGACGTCATGGAGTTCTTCTGTAAGAGTAGAGAGGAACCGTATTTACGTGTATTTTTGGCTTCAGATTCAACTGAGTCGTTTGTACCACCTCTCGGCAGATTGTCAGGTAAAGTCGTTGCTCTCAAATCGGGACTTTCATAGAATTTTCATTCATGTTCATATGAATTCAATTCATGTTCATATAAATTCAATTCATAAAGCAAGTTTGTAACAGTTTTTCAGCTATTTTACCTGTTGCAGATTTTAATATTGAAAATGGTATCAAGGACGCGGAAATCATTTTTGAAGACATCGGCAGGTCAATGACACCTTCTTTGTCAACCACTTCTTCATTGTCCACATTGAGTAACCATTCCGTGATCCGAGAGGAGGCCTCGCCAGAATCTGATGTAAGTGATATTGAGTGGGACATAGCAAATAATATGGTCTATGAGCGACCACAGACTTTTCGATATCCAAGTATTTCAATTGGGGAGATATATATCATTGTTCATTTGAAAATAGACATACTTTATATTATCGAATTTTTAATTGAAACTTCTCTTTGTTATCAGGATATACAGAAATGTATATGTATATAGTATATAGATAGAATATAGATATGTATATAGTATATATATATATATATATATATATATATATATATATATATAATATATATATATATATATATATATATATATATATATATATATATATATATATATATATAGTTTATAGATATTCAGGCAGAATATTCAGATCTCATGGATTTAAATTGTAATGTTTCTTTCATTATTTAATAAATGAGAATTATGCATTCATCTTTTGTTACATTTCAATTCAACCTCCCCCATTCCCAGATGAACTGTGTCATTTGGTGTTTTTCTTGATGCTGAATTATATTTCAAGGAAACCCTTCCTTACTAGTTTTTACTCTGAACAGGTTCATTGATTTGTTTTTGATAGAGAAAGTTTTTACTCTGAACAGGTTCATTCGATTTGTTTTTGATAGAGAAGAGGGTGCAATGAATTTTTATTCTTTTCGAAGAAAACTCAATTTTTTTCAATGGGTCATTCTATTCTTTATAGTTTTTTTCGAAACGGATAAAAATTAATTACCTCCTTTCCCATCGAAAAAAATTCCGCATGAACCTGCTTAAAGTAAAAAGGGAGGGTTTCCTTGAAATATGTTTCAGCATCGAGAAAAACACCAAATGATTGTGTAGTACATCATTTCGGTGTCAAATAACACACACAGAAATGCACAATTAACACTCAATAGGTGTTTCTTCTCACCAAAAAAAAATTCGCATATACTCACTTGGTGTAAAAACGCACCAGGAATAGTTTAATTGAAATATAAAAGCATTAAGAAAAACACGAAATTATTATGAAGTACACCATTCTGGTGTGAAAAAATATACTGAAATGAAAAATGAATCTCGCAATATGTGCTCCTTCTCACCAGAAAACATTTGCATACACTTGCTTAGTGTGAGAACGCACCAGGGAGAGTTTACATGAAATATAATTAGGTTTAAAAAAACACCATATGATTATGTATAACACCATTTTGGTGTCGAATAACACTCAAGGAAATGCATAATGAACACCACCGAAGTGTTCATTCTCCTCAAATTAGCACTACTCTAGTGTAACTTCCTACTGAGTAAGATTAATTCACTACATGACACCCTGCCATGGTGAAAAAAATGCCGGTGCTAATTTTCACTAAAACAATCAGGACCTGGTGGGACACCGGATGGTGTTAGCTAGTGTGAGTTGGTGTGAATAATTTTTTACTGTGTAAAAAAGATACTTGGTGTTGTTAGTTATATCAATTTTTGCATCAATATCATCTGTATATAATATTGCTTGCCAGTTCATTGGATATGTTCCGGCATTCACTGGATCAAAAAAAAATTAGAAGCATCCACCCTTTTTTATGTATATTCCACGATTCTGTTAAATGTTTGACTTATAGAATACTTGAAGTTCTCTGAATTCTCTCTATATTTCGATTTAAGTAAAAAAATATTATAACATCCCTCATCTCAACGAACTAACCAATCAACTGTTCATAAGACCGGCAAAGTGGGGCGCAGTCATTTCTGTTATGTTTTAATAAGCACATTGAATGTGAGTCGTTTGTAAAAAAATATTGTATCCCTTTACATAATAAGCATGTTATCATGTATTCAATAAACTATTTATTATTATTCAGGAGCTGCCAATAATTATACGAGAAAGTCTAAGTAGTTAATTATCACAAGATCTATCGGCACTATTTTGTAAAAACATTGTAAATATTCATATAGAGATAAATAAAAAAGGATTAATTCAGCCTGGGAAAATATACAGTGCGGCTTTTTATAGCCCCTTTCCCCCCTGTTAACTTTTGAATGGTTCGACGTAGAACAATGGGGCACAAACCGTTTTGAATGGTATCACCGATAGATGGCACCGGTATCACCGATAGATGGCGATGGGCCGGCCCATCAACTTAAAAATTTCAAATAGCATGGTGGGTCGAGTGCACATCGTTGAAAACATAATTCAATTCTGTTTTTCAACCATCTAATTTTCTCTGAATTTCGTTAATCCTTTTTTTCACAATATGCATTTGAAATGTAAAGTATAAGTGCGGATCTGAATGGTACCCTTACCTCGATAACTTTTGAACGGTTCGATGTGAAACAATGGGATATAAAATATTTTGAATGGTATTTCCGATCCTACTTTCTGAGAGAAAATGAATAACAACTTGAAAATTTCGAAAGGCATAGAGGCCGAGTTCCACATCGTTGAGAAGGCAATTCAATTTTACTTTCAACCATGGCTGATCTACGGAATCACAATTGCAATGAGTAACACGAAATACGGTCAATAGAGGAAGATTCATTACTTAAGTATTTTTTCATTTTCGAATTAGTTTCAAAGCTCAATTGGGTACAGATTTTGAATCCATACAATAATCCAATTTCCGACCCAAATAATACCCCATTCATAATCATAATCATAACTGGTACCATTTATTGGATTTGATAAAATGACAATTCAGCAGTTATAATATGAAGTTGGATTATTTTGTCGATGTTAAAGACCTTTTAATGTATAACTTAATATAACACTACTTACCTGCTTTTCATATTTAAAACGAATGATCGCATTTGTATTTAGTGAAGAGTTTCACCTATTCTATAAGACGGAAATAATAGTCAGTGACTCATTTTTAGCTTTAGGGTGCCCAAGAGAGGCAAGGGAAGAGGGAAAGAGGGGAGAAAATTCCAGTGGCGGAAACAAGGCAGTGCAATGCATCAATAACCCAATAATCCCACAAGCACGACTATGCAACAGGTACTAGTGACTGACGTCACTGACTATTATTTCCATCTTATGGTATAGAGTGATTTGAGTATTGAGACATCAGAATGGTAGGGTAGGGAGGAAGAAAACACGATTGGCAACAATTTTGCTTCATATTCTCAATAAATAAAAATCCTACATGATAGTTAAATTTTTTGTTATACTTGATATTTCAAATGCATATTGTGAAAAAACGTATTGAGGAAATTCAAAGAAAATTAGATGGTTAAAAAGAGAATTGAATTATATTCTCAACGATGTGCTATTTGACCCCGCATGCTGTTTGAAATTTTCAAGTTGATGTGCCCCCCGCGCCATCTATCGAGCAATCACAATGTCTTTCATTTCAAAAAGTGATATAATTTTGAACGGTTTTCGTCCAATTGTTCTACGTCGAGCCGTCCAAAACTTAACAGTTTAATAATTTTCACGGCCTTTCTCCACTGAAATATTATGATATCTTCTACCCTCTGGTAACGTTTTGTCACGATTTCAATAATTAGCATTTTCTTTTGCCGAATCCGGGTGGCATATCTGGAGTACCAACGCTGCCGGGAGGTCGCGACACTCGAAATTGAAACAAAAGACGATACATCCAGCGCACACTTCGCAACTCAACGCCAAACAAAAGAGACACGTCGTTTGGAGAGGCGATTGATTGGAGTGCGGAGGATTGCGGGAGACCACCTCGGCAGCAGCTGGGGATGCTTACAATTATTGTTTTTATAATAGATACGGCACGCGAATGCCGATATTCATTGCCACTTCACTCGAGTGTAATTACAAAGGTATATTGTTTCACGCGCCTGGAGTTTGTGAAACGATATCGACAAGAATGTATTTGAATTTGAAATGAAAATATATAATATTATATTTTGGTGTCACGGAATGTTGTGTTAACCATGGAAAAGTAGGAAAACGTTCACATAATGGGATTTTTAGAAAATATCAAGAACCATTTTTAGGCCATTCAATAGAGATTTCCTGCCCTATTGATTCCATGACAAAAATACTACCAGGAAACCGGCTGTGCCATCATACGAAAGACGGTTCGTAGATATAGGCCATGTTTCGATATTCCCGATCAGTACTGCCCAGTAAATTTAATCGTTCTGATTTTACTGAAATTTACTGGCAATATTTTCGCGCCTCTTTTAAAGGAACCTTGTTAGAGGCTAAAGATTCACTGGTGCTACTGGAACAAAAAAGGTCATGTAATCACAGTATCCCCTCCCCAAATTGAAAAAAAGGTAGGTTATGTTATGATTCAAATATTTATAATCTAAACACACACAATCAACAGTGATAATTTAAAATCAGTTCGGTATTATCACATCATCATTGCATTTCAATTGGTCCTCTAATATTGTCAAGAACGATTATTAAATTCATAGAAACCTCCATAGATCCACTAGAGCTCGAGGTACTTGAGCTTTCCGATGAATCAGAATCGGTATCGCTCAATATTTCATCGAATAACATTTGATTAACTCCGGCCATCATTTCACCATGAAAAGAATAGGTTATGTTATAGGATTATGTATTTTGTTTTTCCCTTACTGGCCCGAATCGTTCCGAAAATAATCAGCAGTTCAACATTACTGCCACTGTGAAGCGTTCCGAAATTAGTTACTGTGGCCAGTATTTCCAGTAATATCGGAACATGACCATATCCTGTTATGTTTCCTACTCTCAACTGTCATTGCATAATTTGTTATAAACATTTGAAAGCATTTTTTTGAATTTTTTGTCGTTTTTGAATTGTAACTCGAAAAATAATGGAGCAATCTCGATACTCTCAATGGACGAATTGTAGGGAATTGAAATGCAAATAAAACGAGCCCTAGCACAGAAAAACCGGAAAAAATCTGCGTTTCTATTCAAATTCATAACACCGCCATTTTTCAAACTTTGAAGCAGGCTTTCCACGACTTAATAGTAATTGATATGTACTTTATGTGTGAAAAACTCAGGTACTATTGGATTATTAGTTTTGGCATGATTGCAATTTGATTTTTCTGATGCACTTTATTGCATAGGTGGTCCGATTCTATTTTCCAAAAATATTTCAAGAGTAGAAGTATGTAACGATTACACTGCAGAGCAGTATAAGTATCAAGTTGTATATAAATAACTTATACTTGAGACCTACATATAAATATATAATTTTTATTATTCTCGTAGTTTATAAAAGATAATCTTCCATCTACATTTATGTATGAAGTAAATATAAAGGGCCCTGTATTTTGTATTATATCTCTGGAGTAATTCTCTTTATTATATGGTAGACTTATCCAAAAATGGTGGGACAAGATATCAATTCGTTTGTTAGATGATTATTGGCCACCAGCATTAGTGAGGCGAGTATCAGTGGTTGCCTATCGATAAGTTCTAGGAAACTTGTAGGTGTAACTGACAAAGTGGGACGACCACATGACGTCAAAACAGCTGATCGAGACTATAGGTATTGTCATTAAATATACTCTGTCCTTTTCCTTCTCAATAGATTGGAAAAAGTTATTCGAATATGAAAAGGAAGGTTGAGAGATGAATTTAAATAATCCACGGAATTTAGACTTCCGGTTCTCGAGTGAGAAAATGAAGGAGATTTTCGGAAAAAGGGTTCTCTTTTCGCTGTGAAAGTGATGGCGAGGCCAACCATGTAGTTTTTCTCTTCTGGTAGTAGTTTTGAGACAATACAAGTGTAGATTTGAATACAGCTTCCAGTGGTTATAATTCAATCCATTATCGTATTCTTTATGGCAACTATATGAATGCGATTACACCTCTCACGAGATTGTGAATGATTATGGTTCTGCACGAGATTTACACCACGAGTTATTGATGGAGAATGACACAAGCCAACTTTGATAATCAATGGATTCAAAGTTTAAATTTTTCTATATATTTGAAACACCCTTCTTTGATATAGGTAAGAAATTCATATACAGAAATGATTTTAGAGTAAAGATTTTAGTATTTCATTGGTATGAACTCCCATGGTTTCTTTAACCTCTAGCAATTTCGATTCTAAGCTCGTTTACTTTGTTATACAGTATGATCAAGACTATTTAATCAAGTCTAGAGCTACGAAACCAGGAAGTACCAATATGGACAGGTACAAATCGTATAAATTGTATAGGGTTCTTGGTTCCTGGTAACGGTCAATTGATAATGGTACCTACAGGCAAATTAATTCATGGTTCAGGACTATCAGGAGGTCACGTATAGATGACTCAGAATACTGATGAGTCCTACCAAAGGGCTGATTTGCTGTGTTCCTCTGGACATCCAGACTAGTAGCACTGTCGGTGTATACTTATTACTACCCCAGGATTGTTAAGGTCAGACTGTTCTGGAATATTTTTTTTATAATTAGTTTTGAGTTGAAGTGCTTGTGCACATTACGTTGTTGGTACAAATTGCGTTGTCTATTTTTAATTTCATTGTCTATTTACATTTTGTATGGATTTATTCACTAAAAATTTGATTCAACTCCATTGTGTTGATTTTCTTCTAAGGTATAAAAATATGCAACAGTGTGTAATATTTCAAAGTTGGGAAATACCCATATTTTTGTTGTCATATGTTTTCTACAGAAGTACAGAGACCTATATTACATAACTGTACTTATTGATAAACCTTCTCAGCGATGTAAAAGTGTATATATGATTATAGTATTGATACCGTTGTTTTTATAAAGTTCATGTTCACATGTCAACCTTATTTTAAATTCGAGAAAACGCCTGTATCGATACTATACTCCGAAACGTAACCCAATGATTGTACAGTAGAGAAAATATCGAAAACCTTTTTTTTTACTTGAATATCTATATGTGATTTTTATAATGTGGGATACCACATCATTGTCATAATTGTAAAAACATTGGATATTATAAGCAACCAGAGTTTGATTTCTAAATAAACCCATCCACAGAGTATTTTTTAAATTGTCTATAATTTATGTATACGTTTTAATCTACAAGTTCCCAGTTGTAGTAGATTATTTTTCTAGTTTTATGTTTAACTGAGTGGCGTCCAAAAATCAGAAGAAGGGTCACAAAATAATAATATTTAACATCACACTATATGAATCCATTGGAGCCAGTTCCCACACGAGTCTTTTGTTCTGAGTAAATTAGCCGAGGGAAAATGAAGTAACATCTTGTCGCTATGTAAATAATGGCCACATAACCCACTACAAGTATGGTACTTACTACAAAGTTTATTCTCAATTTGCGTTAAAATGCTTCAAAATAGGTGAGTAATACTTGCAAACATGACCGAAAATGGGCGGGTGAGTGAAAGCGGCTGAGTAGTGGGAGTAGAGCAGCAGACGCGAAGAAGTGTATGTATAGTAAACAAGCGCGCTGCGCCTGTTATGAATCTGCTGCTCTACCCCCACTCCTGAGCCGCTTTCATGCACTCGCCGGTTTTCGGTCATGTTTGCAAGTATTTCTCACCTATTTCGCAGCATTTCAACTCAAATTGAGAATAGTCATTTTGTAGTACTGTACTCCAACTCTCAAAATCTTTCAGAAAAATTTCAATCGAACCCCTTATGATTTTCTACAATTTGTCCATTGAAAGTATCGAGATTGTCTCTTTAGTTTTCAAGTTACAATTCAAAAACGATAAAAAATTTAAGAAACGCTTTTAGATGTTTACAACAAATCAAGCAATGACAGTTGGGAGTGGGAAACATAACAGGTTATAACTTGGGACCGTTTTCTGTATGATGGCACAGTCGGTTGCCGGGTAGTATTTTTGTCACGAAAAAATCTCTATTGATCAGTCTTAAATAAAATTGAATACTACTTATACAGTGTGTCTCACTTCTCATGGAAACACCCCTGGATTTTACGTAATTATTGGAGTAGAATTCTGAAATTTCAACCATCGTTAGATATACCGAAAATGAGTCTAAATCTCTTCTGAGGTTAACCTGAGTGTCATAAACTGCGCGCCAGGAGCGATGGATAGAACGATTTTTGCGAAAAATAATATTAGGGGGCAAGATAGTCTCAAAATTCTAGTAAAAAGTCATATTTTCGTTAAAAAAATTTCAGTTCTGAAAAATCCGAATTTGTATCACTTCTCATGGAAACATCATCCTCAGAAGAGATTTAGACTCACCCTTGATATATCTAACGATCGTGGGAATGTCAGAATTTTACTCCAATAATTACAGAAGTTACGGACGTGTTTCCATGAGAAATGAAACACTCAGATCTCTCAAAACTGAAAATTTTCCAGCGAAAATATGGATTGGTACTGAATATGGTGTCCTTCCTGATCACG
This sequence comes from Gonioctena quinquepunctata, assembly GCA_018342105.1. NCBI lineage: Eukaryota > Metazoa > Arthropoda > Insecta > Coleoptera > Chrysomelidae > Gonioctena > Gonioctena quinquepunctata. The sequence continues at coordinate 567,419 of JAFIRS010000323.1, read as the reverse complement.
AATTCGTAAGAATTTTAGCCTATTTTTCCCCCTATAATATTTTTGGAAAAATCGCTATATCCATCACCCCTGGCGCGCAGGTTAACCCCAGATGAGATTTAGACTCATCTTCGGTATATCTAACAATCGTGAGAATTACAGAATTCTACCCCAATAATTACGGAAGATACGGGGGCGTTTCCGTGGGAAGTAAGACAAATTCTGTTTTTTCAGATCTGAACATTTTTCAGCAGAATTATAGATATGTACTAAAATTGATGTCCTGATCACGAATCCGTAAGAGTTTTGAGCCTATCTTGCCCCCTAATATTATTTTTCGCAAAAATCGCTATATCCATGGCTCCTACCGCCCAGTGTATGTCACTCAGGTTAACTCCAGAGGAGAGTTATGCCCATTTACAGCGACTTTTTATCAACTGTTATTTAACAAATGAACCTTTAATTTTAATTGCTACTTAAGTTTCAAATGATTTGCACGGAAACATTTTCTCAAAACTTTTACTAACGGTTCTTTATCTTCCTTACAGTATGGCAACGTCGCAATGATCCAGTGGTTTTTGTGTCAATTCAGTTGGAACACTGTTTTTAACCTCAAAATATCTTTAGTTTTTGTAAATGTTTTGTTTTCGTGGTGATTTTTTTTACGATGTCCGCAGAAGCCAAAAGAATAAGGGGGCATAATTTTAGCCCTAGGGAAGTGAGTCATCTGTTCACATTAGCTCTTCAATATAAAAATATATTGGAAAATAAACAAACAAATGGTGTTACAAATTCGCAAAAAAACGAGGCCTGGGTGAAAATAGCTAACGAGTTTAATGCAACCTCATCCGATTTAAATAACCGAACCATCGACCAACTAAAAAAATGCTATGAAAATAAGAAGCAGGCAATGACGAAGAAAAAGGCACAGGTCCGACAAAAGGTCCTGAAAACTGGTGGAGGCCTTCCACCCCCTGAAACCAAGAAGGACGAGTTAGATGATTTGGTGCTTGCCATCATGGACCTTATCACAGTGGAGGGGCACTATAATCAGTTTGATTCTGATGCGATTTGCCCAATCCTGGGGGCAAACCCTGAAACAATTGAATATATGTTTGAAAATTCGGTAAATAAGTACCATGCCATTTTTATTTTGTTTGTTTAGTGATCTGGGTAGCCAAACTAAGAGTGTATGTACATAAACTGCCCAATTACTAAATATATTGGATCATTATTTCATTGTATTCAAATAAAATAAAAATATTTTTTAGGAAAATGCCCTACTGGATGAAGGAGACAATGAAAGTTTTTCAGAAGCAACCATTGAGGTACAAAAAGCAAGTATCTATGTTGATTTAAATTTATTTGCATATTAGCTATTTCGGAGATAGGAAATACATGTAGGTTTATAAGTTTTTTCACATACATTTATAAGTTATTGAAAATTATAAATTTATATGAAAAAACTTATAAATCCATATGTATTTCCGGTTTCCGTAACCACATTCAATCTTGTTGATTTATAATTTTCTAAAGGTAATTTTTGGCAGGGATACTGTTTTTGTAATGACAGGGTTATTCCCATAAACTGCTGTAATTAGCAGGTAACTTTTTAATAAGCATGGTTTACCCATAAACAACTCATTCATTTGCTATATTTTTATTTCTACCAAGAAAGACAAAAGTTAGATATGAGTTATGCTAGCGTATATGCATCAATTCACAGATAACCATGCTAAACCTTAAAAAAAATGTTTACCTGCCTTAATGTTTTAGAAAGCAGCAAAAAGTACCGAGAAGACCAATTGGAAACATTTTAATATAAATGACTTGAAAAGACCTCTAAATCCTGCACTATTACATCCTGGTATGAGGGATAAAAATGAAATACAAGGTATGGAAGATGAACAAGTAAACGATCCAGCAGTAGGATCTCAAATTGAAGATCACGACTTAAAGAATAAAAGAAATAGAGGAAATGGTGGAGGCAGAGGAGGCATACGTGGAAGAGGGACACCCAGAAGAGTAAGATTTCTGATAGTTTTTCTTTTTACCTTCAAGTCTGAAAATTAGTGAAAACCCTAAAATACCTTAGGCTACCAGTTAGTCAAAAGTGCATAGGGAAAAAACAGAAACCTTGAACAATATATTTTTGTGATACATATAGGCACTAGCTATTTTAATACAAAAATTAAAATCTTGCAAGTAGCTCTTTTTTAGGAGTCACCTGAAAAATTGGAATGAAAATGTACTATTTTAAAATGATTTTTTATAAATATCCCATATTATACCGTTTGCCTCAATACTTTTTGAGACATGCGAAGCAAATAATATCTCGGAAAAGAGTTCAGTTTAGTTTTTATATTAAATATCTCAAAAATATATCATTCAGGGTTTCTTTGCAGCATGGTGCTTACTGATGATCCACAATCCATCAGGATTATGTGCAGTCTGTTACCCTATTGCAAAATCCTGATGGTTTGGGATCATTACTAGGTGCACTGCGAACTCAATAATATTGATTGTTTGCATATTTTAGGGGCCCGAAAGAAGGAGGCCAACTGCCACACTGGTAAGAACATTGGCATCGAATGCTTTAGCTGAAAAGTATGAATACTTAGCGGATAAAAAAATATAATCGCAGATCACACTATCAAGAAAATGGAAAGGGAAAGGTTGCCTGCCGAGGAGGAGCATCGCCTTAGAAAAGAATGTCTTCAATTAGATGTAGATATTAGAAAAAAACAATTAGAGAAACTTTCTCGTTAGCTTGATGCAAGCAAATTTTAAAAAAATCACAGAGTATTACTTTTTTTTTATAGTTCCTACTGTTATTGTACCTGATTTATTTAGAATGTAGTTTGTTGAGTTATGTAGTTATAAGTTACTTTTGAATAAAGTTTTTTTTACCTCTTATTTCTACTTTTCCTTTTTATCTCCGTTTTTAATTTCAGGGATAAAAAGTGTCACCTTAATCCCTAAAGTGTGAAAAAAGTTATATATACATTTATAAAATTCACTGCCTGTATATACAATTTTTTATTGAAAATAATATGAGAGATAAAATCTGTACAGTAAAACAAATTCCTGCAAAAAAATGCAAATTAATAATCAGAAATTAGTCAGAAGCTCTTTTTGTTTTTAATCAAATATCAAAGTATTAGTAGGTGTTACAGCTGACTAAAATACCGAATAAATTCATTTTGAACTAAATTGACTGGGCCGCCATCGACTTGTGGCTCCATGTTGATTTGTTGGATTTGAATTAAATAATTAAGTTCATCTTCATTCATGTCTTCAGGCAATGGAGGCTCTGGTTCATTCATGTCCCTCGCAAGGTTATGAAGGACAGTGGTTGCCACAATTAAGGCCATGATAGTTTCCAGCTTAAGTCTGAGTCCATAGGCAACTACTGGGAACCTACGCTTCCATATGCCAAAGACCCTTTCAATCGCATTTCTGGTACGAATTAAAGCTTCATTATAGTGGTTTTCACCTGGAGTGACAGGATTTGCCAATGGTGTCATTAAGTAGCTTCGAAGTGGATAACTACTGTCCCCTAAAAAAAAATTGATGTCAAATGCTATGTTAAAAACCCATATGCAGTGGCAATGTTTAGACATTGAAATTTAAAGATGTTTTTGACAATTTTGAAAAATAAACATTTCCAGAAATGAAGCATTGTTAGTATATAAACACAAGCATAAAATGTCATATATAAGTATACCTATCTCACTCCTGCGTAATAAGAAAGAAAAACCAGGAATACAAGTGCATGCAAGGGGAAAAATAGTAAGAAATTTCAACGAGGGATTTTAGACGCTTAATTATCCTTCCTACTAGATGACTTTGAATTCCAAAAATACACTTGCCTATTATCACACTTCCCCCAAATTATCCAGTTTCCAATCTTGTCCGTATGGATGAATTGGCAAATATCGTGGCATCGTGTGTTGAACCAGGCCAGCGAGCAACAACATCAAGAAATTTTAGTTTGTAATCTGTTAGACACTGAACATTCAGTGAAAAAAAAGACTTTCGGTTTCGATAAATTTCTGCATTATCTCCACCTAAAATGACAAACAAATAAAAAAACAATGCGATAGAAAAAAACAACTTTCATAAAAAAATTATAGTAGCATAGGAAGTGAATAAATTGGAAAACAGTTTTTACCGTAGAACTGAATTTTGAAGGTTCTGAGTTCGAATCCTGCCTGGGGTATAAACTTTATTCTAATTTATTCTTTATCCTTTGATTTTTATATTAATTTGTTTCTTGACTACATTGCTAGTTTGCCTTCAAAATGTCCACTGATTTTTTTTATATTTTGTATTGCCAACTTTCACAAACCCCTTTACATATTATTATAGTCAACCACCAACACATCTACTCAAATCATATAGCATTTTATGTTTCAGTTTACCAAAAACTCACCAGGAGAATCAATCTTTACATGGGTACAATCAATCAATGCCTGTACTTTTGGAAATCCAGCGATATTAAAAAACTCATTCTGGTCTCTGACCCGCTGCTGAGGATGGGGCATATTCACAACTCTGGGGCGTAAATATGCAATTATGTAGTTGTGATACATAAGCTATCACTCTACTCGCTGTAGAGACATGGACGTTCATGAAGTCCGCCGTCTGAATCATGTGCCCACTGCTGGCATAAAACCTGAGTGTCAGAAGCAGTTGGTTCATCGGCGAGAGGCTGTTATTTCTAAAATAAAATCATTTTGTTTGAGAAAAGCAGTACCTATCAAAACTGGTATTCTATAGCAAGATAAGATGGTTATATTTACTATTACCTACTACCTATCATCTGGGTATTCCAATTGATTCTCAATTTGGGTTAGAAGTGCCATGACTGTTGGCTTTGTTAGCCTAAATCTTCTAAAAAAGTCCATTTGGGACATCTCTTCATAATAATTGGGCCTAAGAAAAATGCGTCTTGGGTAGCCCTTATCGACAAAATCAAGGACTTCCAAATCGTCTTCTAGAAAATCCTCCACCAGGACATCATCAAAATTTTCCATTTTCGCAATCTCTAGGCACTATATTAATTAACAAAAATCAAATATTTTTGAATATTTGAGGTTAAAGAACAATTTAGATATTTTAAGGGAAGGATTTTGGTCAGTTAGCTAATGTGGTTTTAATTGATGCTTTAAGAGTCCCTTAAAGTTGGTGCAACACACAAAAACCGCTAATGGCACTTTGAAGGACAATTAGCCTAATTGTTCTTTAAAAAAAAGTCGGTGCAAATGGGCATTAGACTCATATTTGGTGTATCTAACAATCGTGAAAGTAACAGAATTCTACTCCAATAATTGCGGAAGATACGAGGGTGTTTCCATGAGAAGTGAGACACACTGTATAAAATAGTAACTCGCCTATGGCCACTTCTCACCTCAGGCTACAATTATTCTATTGCATTTTCAAATTTTATGTAGTTATTTCTTCATAAAAACCAACTTGACGAAAAGTTCTGCTCAAGTATTTATATCGAAATACAAGATGTATCTGGCCCCCTCATATACTTTAGTTGTGAACACTTTCGGAAAAAAAGTAACGAAATCAGGCCAGTTTGTGCGGCATTCTTCGCGGTTATTGTTGCATCATAGTGATATCTGGTTGCAGGCAGCACGCGGCAAAATCGTATCCTTTTCGTATCGAATATCCGGAACTAGCGATGCCGCATGCACGACACAATACGCAATAATTGGACCACCGACAGAGAACAAAACTACCGGCCTGCTATGATAGTGTTTTGAAATTGTTCGAGTGGAGTTTGCTGGCTCGAATACGGCCCCATGTACCATGTACAGAGTGAGACCCGAAATGTGTTGTTATCGCTCTGTAAATTTCTGATTTTTAAATTTTTTTAAGTGAGATTTCTTTGGACGCGATGAGAGTAAAATTTAGAGCTCGAATTTGAGTCTAACATTTTTCAAGAGAAACGCTTCTGACGCAAAAGAGACAGAAAATAGCAACGTGGTCAGGGAGAGAAAAATAAAGAACGATGCTATACAAGTTGCTGGGTAGTTTCGGTAGAAATAAAAGAAAAGGTGATAGATAGATCAATTTCCGGCAACCTTAGTTCTTTATTTTTCAGACTATATCAGTCTTTAACAAATCAAAGTGTGCGCGTGAGGACCAATCACGTCATTTAATTCTACTGGCTCGGAGTTCGAGATGATAAAATAAACAATTTCATATGAAATATGGATCATTTCTGTAATATGAAACGAAAGGAAATATTACGAATCTTTAGTTCTTCATTCTCCAGACTATCTCATATAATAACAAATCAAAGTGTGCGTCGTGAGGAACAATCACGTCACGTCAAGACTGAAAAATACTATAATAATTAAAAAAATATGCTTGTTTGCAGGCTACTATATACCTATAGCAGCGGACTATCATTGAATTACAATATACATTCCTATTTTAAGATTCAATAATAAGTGGATTTGATAATTATTTTGTTAATATACCGTAATTTTGGGTGACTTTAACCCACCTGGGTGACTTTAACCCATTTTGATAAATATATATTCAATTATAAAATTCAAATATTGCCTTTTTGAGCCTGTTTTTTTTTGTTTGATTGATTTTTCGAGATTCTTTCTATTGTATATAGGTAATATGTATTGTATACGTGCAACACTGTGTTCCATTCAGTAGTAATTTGGAACAAAATTCAAATCGTATAACATTTATCTGCAACCAGCAATACGTTCATATATGTTTTTCACTCATTTATGATGATTGAAAATGAATTATTTTCATTATGGACAAATTTGTTTTGCCGATTTTATCCGTCGGGTTAGTTTGGCCTATGTACATGCTATAAAGAGAAAAAAAATAACAGGGTCAAACCACCCTCAATATGCGGGTGACTTCGCACACCAAGTTTTTTCCAAATTCATCGTAGACATTCTTTGAATTTTTAAAGTGAGCCAAAGTCACCCGAAATCACGGTACTAAATCTGAATATAGTTCTGCCAAGTGCATTTACAAAAAATGAGTTTAAAAAAATATTTCATCTGATAATGGATATTTCGCCATGTTAAACCCAAAAATAGAATCAGAGCTAAAATTGTGGAAAAATAAATGTAATAACGAAAATCTACTGGATTTGAGTATACTGGATATGTAAAATTAATTTTACAACTTTTGCTGACTATGCTCTATAGTAGCTTCTGCAGAAAGGTCCTTTTCTGCTTTAAAGCACTTCAAAACGTGGCTTAGATCAAACATGATTGAGGAACGTTCAGCAGGTCTTTGCAGGCCATTTTGCACATCCACCACAATATTTCAATAGATGTAGAGAAAATTATAGATTGTTTTGCAAATTCAAAGATACGCAAAACTGAGTTTGTCCTCTAGTTCTGATTTTAATCCTCTTAACAAAGATTTGCTTTATCGTACTTTTTTATTAAGATTTTGTCTCACTGATATAGTTTAAATTTGCCTCTAGAATAACGATTTTAATTGGTGTTGTTCCTGTTTCAAGTTTCTTTTTCGACTGAAAACCAAAGTTAATGAGCATTTTTCAATTCTTTGTTTGGTTTAAAATTTAGTATCAAATGTAGCTGACACAAATGAAATGTATTAATTTGTGTTCTACGTTTAACCCCCCCCCCCCCCTGGAATATTATCATCCCAGGAAATAGATAAGGGAAAAAATACAGTGAATGCCCGTAACAGAAAAAACAGCAGATCTGTTAACTTTGAACATGGATCAATTGGAAAATCATAACGGGGCTCATAATTGGACATGCGCCAGTAAAAGAGCACCTTGATGAAGTGGGACGGTTTAATGGCGACCTGACATGCAGACTAGGCGGAGAGGAACGAGAAACAGTGTCATACATACCAAGCAACTGCGGGATCCTAGATCGCAGAAATTCTTCTCCTATCACTGTTACTAAAGTCAAGTGTACCCGAAGGCTCTTACTCCTTGGACATCAAGTAAGTGGGCAACACCCTTTCACGAATTCAGAATTTTGACTTCTTTCCATGACGATGGTTCTCAAAAATGGCCGAGAAGAGAATATTGAATCTGAATTTGTAAAAAATGTAAATTTCTATGTAGGGTGCAGCTTTCACTACCCAATATGGATTGGTAAGTAGCCCCTCCAGGGAGTGCCTGGGACGTTTGGAGCGCGAGGGGTCGTCTATGGCTTCCCTAACGGGAGAGTTCCTTTCCGTGGGTTATTGCGCAATCGAATATTTTCCGATTGTGGTCTCTGATGATACTCCTGATGGAAGGCAGGTTCATGCCTTCGATCCGATCGTTCCGCAGATACCACAGAACGTTCGTTATCACCTTCAGGACTTTCATTTGCACCCGTTCCAGGACGCGAATGCTAGTCCTGCAGGTTTGGCCCCAGGCGGCTGAGGCGTACAGAATGACAGGGCCGGAACATCATTCTATAACTTGTTCTTCAGGGAGAGTTCACTCTTCCTGTTGATGAGTGGATATAAAATGCAGATATCGTTTGCAATTTTGTCCTCCATCCATTCTATCCCCTTCAGAGACAGATACTCTCTCGGTTATTTCACTACGTCCCATTGAAATCGCCTTCATTTTGTCAGGATTAAATTTATCTTCCACTCCAGGTTCCACTGCTGGATATCGTTTAATTGATGCATTCTGTGAGTGAACGACATCCATCAAGTGGTTGGACTATATCGTCAGCGGCTAAGGATATCTTCACGTGCTCACCCCTTGGAATATCGGATGTATAATAAGGGAGACAACACTGCCCCCTGAGAAACGACTTCCTCATTTTTTCTCGAATCCGAGAGAGAATTGTTGACCTTTATCTGAAATGTCCTACCCATGAGGAACGACTTGATCCACTTTACCAGGCTCTGTGACAGGTGGAAGTCAATGAGTTCGGACAGTAAGCCAGTATGCCAAACAAATTCTATCAAAAGCTCAACTGATATCTAACGGTATTATATGGGCACTGTTATTGACATTCAAAGATGTTCGTTCTGGCGTCTTCCACCAGCCTCAGAACCTGGAGCTCGGTAAAATGAGCATAAAACCGCACTGCTCATTCGGTAGGACATTTCTGTCCTCCACTTCTTCGTCAAGCCTTTTATGAACGACTTTTCCAGCTAACTTAGCTGAGCTGCAGAGCAGACTAATCGGTCGATAATTTTGAAGGAAGGTCGGGTTTTGTCCCCTCCTTTGGAATCATAACCACAATGGCATGCTTCCACCTTCGAGGGAATCTTTTAAGGCGTAGACAATTATTGATTATATTTAAAAGTGACTATATTTAAAAGTGACTGCACCTAGTTATCCGTAAAAGACTTTTTTAGGATTCAATCCTTCAATATGTGCTTCATCCATCGAAGCCACACGGATGACATCCTGATTGGCTTCTCTTAGAGTACGACGAACCCGATCTTCCAGCAAAAGCTCTCGATCCAGATGGATGCTCATTCAATCTAAATTGCCTTTCCATCGAGTCTGCAAAGGCTTGAGCTTTGGACTCAGGGTCATAGCACATACCGGCCCCATCATGAATAGGGGAGAAATCAGACTTTTTCACCGACGAAACCAAAAAGGAGGAGGTTCTCTATTCGACCCGTATATTTTATGTTTTTCCATCATATTTTTTTATGTATGATCACGCATAACTTTTTACTGAGGCGTCCGATTCCGATAATTCTTTTTTCAGTGAATAGGGTGTACTTTGACTTTGGTCCCATATGAATTTGAAAGATGAAATCCACCCCTAAGGGTAGCGAAATGAAGGATATTGATCACCCACCCTCTGAATTCTGGTCCGTTAACCGATTCTATCAGGCATAACTTTGTACTGGGTTCTTCGATTTGGATGATTCTTTTTTTAATAGATAGGATATACCTTATATTTGGATTTCGAAAGGAATTAGCCACCCTTACGGGTGGAAAAATAGGGGATAATTGATTTTCCACTAGTGAACATTAGCACACACATACGTAGTTGACAATGACAGATCGCTACTGACATTATTCTTGTTCCGTCAAAATCAGTATCTTTTATGAGGGGATGGAATGATATACAAAGTAATGAAATAAACTAACCAGAACAACGAAAATAATTTATATTACAACAAATAGTAAAAGTAGATAATCATATTATTTAACTGGTAATAGTTGAAGTAAGGTGGGTAAGTAAGTATTTTGGAAGTAATAAAAAAACAAGTAGGTAGTAATTGGTAGATTTTAACCACGAAAAATTGAAAAACAAAAACTTCTTAACAAAAAATCAAACCGACGAAATACGGAACTAAAAGTAAAAATAAAACTTTAACAAAAATTAAACCGACGAAAAAATCAACTGAAAAGCAAAAAATAAAATAAACCTTCTTAGTCTAAATGATAATTGAGCTCCTAAACTAATTTAAGTAACTGATTTTGAGTCGGCGCCAAACAAACTAGCAATTGAATTAGGTGAAGCGTTAAATGATGGCAGCGAGATGCACGGCTGCGTTTTGATGACTTTTTTCATAGATAATGATCTTCGATAATTGTTTGTTTGGCGCCGACTCAAAATCAGTTACTTACATTAGTTTAGGAGCTCAATTATCATTTAGACTAAGAAGGTTTATTTTATTTTTTGCTTTTCAGTTGATTTTTTCGTCGGTTTAATTTTTTGTTAAAAAGTTTTTTTGTTTTTAAATTTCGATGAAGTTTCCAAAGTTGATCAGTGTTTTCTACATTTTAAAGTGTTGTGCCTGAATTTATATGTGTTTTCTCTAACTTCCCTATTCAGTTCGTTAGCTCGGAATCTGTCCGCAAAAGACAGTCAATTTTTGGGAAACCAATCAGTGAACCGGAACCATTCAGCAGCACACTTGAAGAGAGGACTTGCAGAGACTCGTGCAAGGCATGACATTACTGGAATGGGTACTGTGAGAGAAATCAACAGGTAAGATACAATAGGCCTACGGGGTGGGGTTTTTAGTGACTCAGAGATTCCTTCACTACCGACAGGTGTTAAAGGATTTTATCCACCTTCAGCTTTCTTCAAACAGGACTCAAATAGGTGGCTTTCAATGTCCTAATGATAGTTTAAGCTATCGTCCTTCATATTTTTTACGGTAACAACACCAGTTTCCATAAAGGATGTTATCCACCTCTATAAAGGATTTCATCAACCTTCAGCGTTTCTTCAGAACAGGACTCAAATAGGTGGCTTTCAATGTCTTAATGATAGTTTAAACTATCGTCCTCAATATTTTTTTACGGTAACAACACCAGATTTCATAAATGATTTTATCCACCTTCAGCGTTTCTTCGAAATATGACTCAAATAGGTGGTTTTCAATATCTTAATGATAGTTTAAGCTATCGTCCTTAATATTTTTTTACGGTAAAAACACCAGATTTATACGTCTACCACAGTGCAATATGCACTCGTTTACACCTAATTATGTGAAACTTTTGCTATACATTTCTTAGTGTTATCTGACAAGCTCTCTGGATTGTATCGTGGCTATCAAACCACGTTTCATAGAAATAATAAATTTCATGGCCTTTATTACGATATTCCTTGAATTTCAAATCTTATCTGATATCTTTGAACGAGCAATTTTTGTATATTCATATATTTCGGCTATCTCGGAAACGGCTCTAACGATTTTGATGAAATTTTGTATTTGGATAGGATTTTGCTTTTCAAGTTCATCTATAGAGGTGTATTTCCTGGAAAAACGCGATTTTACACACAAACAAATTCATGGTAGGTTAGGTTAAAACAAGCGAATCCACCAGATTCAACTAGAACGTCTGGTAGAACTGGATAGTGCACCAGATTCAACTACGACGTCTGGAATCGCGGTAGGTAAGGTTATAAAAAAAATATTTTTTGTGTAAAATCACGTTTTTTCAGGAAAGACACCTATATGAGATGGCGTTATAACATTGTCCGAATATATCAAGTTTATCTAAATAAGTATCTCCGAAAGAACAGATTTTACAAAAAAAAACACCAAGCAAATCTCGATCGCCCGGTACAATATATAAAGTATAGGAATGAATAAATTTATGTTTGTTTATTTCAACTGTATTTATAAATATACTTAACTTTAGCCCAATACGGTATAAAATAATTTAACATTTAACTTTTACCAAAACCAAAATTATAATTTTAACTATACCTAAATATGATTGAATCGTAGAAACCTTGTGCGTTTGTGGGAATTTTCGAGGTTTGGCCTCAAATAATTTGCCTACTATAATACCTCTTTTGGGTCGTTATTAATATCAAGAAATACCGACTGATTTTTGAAAATGTATAGAGACTATAATCATTTTAAGCAATTTATCGTTTTGTTTTCGAGATTTATGAGAAACCCTGCATATCGCACAAACATTGGATTTTTGACAAAACTAATTTTGAGACACCCTATATTGTCGAACCCGCCTTCTTAATTATCCTCAACGCCAGCCTCAATTAGTGAGAAGGGTTGCGCAGCCGAGACGTTTTACATTTTTACTTGTTCCGAAATATTTAACGGCAGCTATGCTAATGACATCCTGCGTTCAACACAGAATCCTGTGTTTACTTTTGAAATATTGCTAGCGATGAAACATGTCTTAATAAGGCGTACCAAAGTTCTAATTAGCCGCGACCCCCCTTTTTTTCGGCATTGTCGGTTGTGGTAGGGTAAGCGACTGGAAGGGTTTGTTGTGCAAAAAATGTATATTTTCTAGTAATTAGGTTTCAGCTGGGTGGTCTGAACATTGAACACAATTATTTTATTTCGGGAAAATGTCATCTTCTTTATTCTGTTATCCGAAACATATCATAATTGTTAGAAAATTGGTGAATTATAAAAAAAAATACAACAGGACCGGCTACGCAACGTTTCTGATGGATCTAGAGATACTTCATACCGAAAAACAAAATAACTTCGTCATTTTGGTGTTCAAATAAAAATAATCATGGAAAAAAATTTCGTCAAGAAGTTGCATTGTTCCTCACCTCACCTCACAACCTGAAAACAATCCACTCGTTATAGAAAATGAGACATTATAGTCCGACAAAACATCTAAGAGACTCATTATTCATTGCCGATAAGGCTCAACGGTTGACCGATCGCAACCAGAGACGAATTCGTTATTGCTGATACAATTAAATTTTCACATAAGATAATTTGTTTTGTTGACGGCTCGGTTTAAAATATTATATTTACTAACGAGCGTGGAAAGTGGTACTTTATAGCAAGTTCGTAGACAATAAGTTTTTTTAAACTGTAGTATGTGACAAAGTTTTCCAGATATAAGAGAGGGCATGGGGTGGTAGTCGTTAGAAGTCCGACACTACTGATTTGCTACACCAAGCGATAAGCGAGGATTTCCACCCCAACCCAAAAAAAAAGTATACGACCGTTTTATACGCCCAGCTTTTATTTGGAATATTCTGCATTTCTGACCGAATCAAAGCTGCCACAGGTGAATTTAAAGTTGGCGAAACAGTATTCCTCCTCAGCGATGCTTTAAGCAATTGGATTGAATATGGATATGTGCAATTGGATTGAATATGGAATGGTAAGGAGAAAGTCTTACCACTGTATGTCCCATTTCTTCCGCCAATGTGTCACAATAATATTGTTTTTTATTGAAAATGATTTCAATGTTTCTAGCAATTTTTTTGGAACGAAGTTCCTTTACGCGGTTCGCGGTATGTGTTGACTGATAGAAATCGTGACGTAAAAAAAAGCGGTTTGCCTCCGCCATGCGACTTTGTCTCTATCTCTGTCTCTTTATATTATATACCTACGTGTCTGTGTGACAAGCATCTAGCTCACGAGCTGTAGGATATCTATGCGAGTACGAGTCGAATATTATCGTTGAGTGGTAATACGTGGAAGATATTTTTGTGTCTTTTATATTTCTTAATAACGTTTGTTTAGATGATGATATCCTTTTTTTGGACATAATTTCTTATGTTTTTGTATGCCGAAGTTGGATTAATGGTTTACATCGAATATATGGCACTTCAATTTGATATAATATATCGAATAGTATTATCAGGAATAAAATACATTTTACTGTGGCAGAGGAGTTTGGAAAAAGGATATATAGGTATAGTATTGCATGGTATAATGACAATTAAATATGATGGAATAGAAAACGTCAACTTTCAAAGGGAAAAATATTGAGAAAGAAGAAACCAAAAATGGTGGATACATGAGATTGACGGTAACATATTCTGCTACACCGATATTATTTGATTTATCGGATCGTTTGGAATCATGGAGGGAGTATAATGCTTTTTCCTTACGTGACGAAAATATACAAATATAAACAATCTGAATTTCCATATCGAATTAGATTCGGAGTTATAGAAAACCTGGCCAATCGAGTAACCGAATGAAATGTCTTTAAAATATTAGTACTCACAGCAAACATAAGAAAAATCATTGACTGCCTGGGCAAAAGATGTGCATAAGTTTTGTATGGCCTTCTTTAGGAAAACTTTCTAAATCCCACACGTGACAGTTTTTTTCATTTATTTATAATTCACTATTCTATATCTAATTTTTAATAAATGAATATTTTTCCTAAAATATTTAATGAACCTTTTTGATTTAATTCCTCACTTTACATTATTGAGTGAATTATAGAAAAAAAAAATATATATATACAGATTACAGAGAGAGACAGAGAAAGAAAGTCGCATGGAGGGAGCATAACGCTTTTTCCTTACGTGATGATAAATCTCCATATCGAATTACATTCGGAGTTGAAGAAAATGCGTAAGGAACTTCGTTCCTGAAGGGGGACTAGTTACGTTCCTGAGTCCGGCCTGCCACCCAGTTCCTGAGTCTGGTTCTGCCGCCTAGACTTCATGGCGACTAGAGAAATTGCCGACCAAGCTCCTACCGAGATTTATCTATCGCAGAATAAGCTCACACCGAGAATTATCTTGTAAACCGAAAATCCACGAAAGAACTATAATAGTTTTATTCTTTGTTTATGTTATGAATTATCTGATACATGTATTTTGATCATTCCATTTTTGTCACTTGTAACCTGCATTTTCAATTTTCATTAAAAGCATCGAGAAAAGTAAATCTTTAATTGTGCGGAAAAGGTGAACGTTGAAAAAGAGTTATTCAACACAAAATTGGTTTCAAACAACGAGTAGTGCTTTCCGAACCAAGGGGCTGCGAAGGCACTATCGTAACTGACTCCCGACCGCACACGATTTTTGTATATTTATCGTCAAAATAAGAAAGTTTTGTTTCATTTGAACACGGAACTTTATTTAACTTTCGACTGTGGTAGCTCGCATTATCCATCACAATCACACTATTTGGTGGTCTATTTGTTGAACATTTATTTTTGAACCAGTCTTCGAATAATTCTGCCGTAGTATCGTCGTGATAATCAACACGGGAGTACTTCATATTCTTGGCTGATGAGGCCAAATTATTTGGTAAAAAACCATTTTTTGTTCCAGCGTGAATTATTGTAACACGCTTTTCTTTGTTCAATGGAGCTTTGGTTGCGCAGTGACCAGACGAATCTATCCAGCTCTATTAATCCAGTGCAATTACGGAAATTATTGAAAAAAAAACATAAAATTATGTAGTTTGGGGATTATGAAGGATCGATAGGGGGGTGTATTCTGAGCATATATTCCAATTTGAGGGATTCTGGCGAGGTCAGCTCAAGTTCATTTCGATGAAAACGCGTTTAATTCGATATCTCGAAAACGGTTAGTGTTAGGCAAAAAATGGTGGAGACCTTTCCTGTTCTAAATTAAATTTACTAACTTTTTCACCTGAAACTTTTTTTTCCATCAATATTTTTCAATTTATTGCTTCCGAAAGGCAAAAATTTTACTTTTTTTCCTCCCTTTTTTTAATTTTTCGCCATTTTTTCCCCAACAGTTCAATTTTATTAAATTTTACCGATTATCAAAGTGTAGATCTTTTAATTATGAACAACTTTTTCCTTAAACTTTTTTCTGTAATGCCAATACCTTCAGAGTTATATATCACTTTACCGAGCGAAATCCGCGCCATTGTCGCAACGTGTATTCACGGACACACTGCAATGACCGCATTGAAGAATACTCCGGATTTGATTTCTCTGACTGAAGTTTTTCTACAAGCTAAAGCAGACAAAACAACTCTCGCTTCAAACGGCAAACAATTCATTTTGAATTTGTATCGCAAGGCTTCAGGTGACACGAATTGTACGAATCTCAACGAGCTCCGTTATAAAGGATACAAAAAAATGGCAGGCAGTGGGAGGGTTAAATTGGAATCCCTTCCTCCTACCTCCGATGCCGCATTTTTTCACTCGTTGAGGTGTTACTACCAAGTACAATACAGTTTTAATTATTCATTTACTTCTCTTTCTAATCCTTATTCACATTTATTATCTTATCGAATGGAATAAAAAATACCCAAATTGCAGAAGTACAATATTTAAATGATACTTGAATGATTACAATATTTAATATTTAAATAAAGTACAATTTTTAAATAGTTTAATCGATTCACCTTTTGATACAGGTAAGTTGGCTAATAAATGATCATGGAATACTTTAATATTTCTTTCAAGTACTGAATACCCACTGATGTCGCTGATATTGCGACAGTGGCGCGGATTTCGCTCGGTAAAGTAATATATAACTCTGAAGGTATTGGCATCACAGAAAAAAGTTGTTCATAATTGAAAGATCTACACTTCGATAATCGGTAAAATTCAATAAAATTGATCGGTTGGGGAGAAAATGGCGAAAAATAAAAAAAAGGGAGGAAAAAAAGTAAAATTTTTGCCTTTCGGAAGCAATAGATGAAAAATATTGATGAAAAAAAAAAATTCCAGATGAAAAAGTTAGTAAATCTAATTTAGAAGAGAAAAGGTCTCTATAATTTTTTGCCTAACACTAACCGTTCTCGAGATATCGAATTAAACGCGTTTTCATCGAAATGACCTTGAGCTGACCTCGCCAGATTCCTCAAATTGGAATATATGCTCAGAATACACCCTCCTATAGATCCTTCCTAATCCTCAAACTACATAATTTTATGTTTATTTATTTCCGTAATTGCACTGGACTATATCTGGAACTTCATGAGTGTCAATTCACGTCTCATCCAGTTAAACAATTTGCCTCCCATCTTTTATTTATTCAAGAATTGCATTTTGAATGGGCCGATTCCATAATTATTTACCGTTTATCCTCTACTCTATTCCTGTATCATATTTTTTTAATCTTTGCATTAAAGTTTTCAAAGTAGGGATGATTTGTTCCCTATACATGGCATATATTTTTCGTTGAATACAATCCACATCACACACGTTGCGTTTCTAAGAAGTACCAGAGTCTTTCCTTTCTCTTCTCGTTACTATAGGCTTATTTACTACACCACACTCTTTGTACTGGCCTGCGTGTTAAGGTGCAGCTTCCTTCACAGCACCAACGATAATCCATGTTGACGAAGGGCGGTATAAACGTCAAATATAACATTGTTTGTGTCAACTGATAAAACATTGCGTTTCAATTGTTTTTTATCACTTATTCTCTACTTGTGACGCCATTATCACCCGTTCCTCCACGAGACGTATTAGCTTCTTCCCATGGACGACACATTTTTAGAAAACACGTAATTGGCAACAAATAAACTATTTTCTAATTAAATAGAAACTCCTAACTGAATTTGAAAACCACATATCAGCACGGAAACTTGAGGCTATCGTAAATACTTTAAGAAAATTAGTTTATACATAATCCAAACCAATTATAAAGAAGTTAAAAAGATTAACTTTCAATTAGTCATAATTATTAAATTGCGTTGACAAATTTTGATTTGCGTATAAAATAGATGACATAATTTATGTATTATGCCTGGGATCCCCAAACCCGGCATGGGATTTCCATTTATAATGAGTCTGTGAGATCTCTGGTCGAACTATACCTCCTTCAACTGATTACATAAATAACTATTATGCTATTCATGCGTGGACAACATATAGTAAATATTAATGAAATCATATACCTAAGTAGGTATATCACGAATAACTCTTGAAATACGCATTTTCAGGAAAAACTGCAGGAGTACCTTTTTGAAACATTTCATAGTAGTTTCGAAATGGCGGCTGTTGAAAGATTGAAGATGAAATCCAATCGTTCATTTTGATATCGATACCGGCAAACTGTATGTCATTTGATCAAACTTCCAGTGCTCCCCAACTTTCATTCAGAAAGATTTTCTCTAAGAAATACACTCAAATAGAAAATCACTGTGAATTACCATTGACGTTTTTCAATGAATTAGTAATTTTTGTTTGCCCTGTATACTCCTTTCATAAGAGAAGTAGTAGGGATGTGTGCACGGGTCAGAACTAATAGACTTAAGTTTTGTATTTTGTGCAATTTTTATTATCGCAGAGCGCTTTCGAACTATAAAGACAACCCATAAACAAGTGCAACCCATAAAATATAGACATTCACAGAGTTAAAATGGTTAAAAAACATAAAAATGTAACAAACATTGTAAAAATGAAACTTAAAAAATAAACCATCTTTGTCAACTCCCAACCTTTCTCAATTTGTCAATCCCAAAATTACCAAAGATACGTTTTTGAGCAAAAGTAGATAAGAACAAGATCTTCAACAGGATATGTTCTAAGGTTCAATTTGAAGTAACCAGAAGTTAGCCAACGAATCAAGGTGTACATTCCTGATCTAACCTAGGATTGTTATTTTGTTATGGAATCGTATAGTTTCTTCCGAAAAATTGTTGGGCTGTTTAAGTGTACCTGAATTTACTTCATACGTCTGTGAAGTGGAATCAAAGATCTGTTCAACTTTTATTGTATATTCAGACAAAGGTTGTTGTTGAGTTATTCATTTTCGATATGTAAGTCCTCAAGAAAATCCAATCTATTAAGGTTATTTGTTATAGTCTCTTGTAAAAGTTGCGAATTAATACTGGGGCTGAAGTTGTGCTCGTTAACTTCCAATAGAGGAGTGTTCGTGTTAGTTCATGTGCTTATCTATGAGGTCTACAAGTTGTACTAACATATGTTGCATTACAATCTCTATAACTCAATTTGTAGATACCACTAAGTTTGTCAATTCTATCTTTTGCGTGATTGAGTTGTTTGTATAGATGGAGAACGAATCGCACACTCTTTTAAATCTATGTCTATGATAAAATTTCTTCGAATTCAATAGCAAATATTACAAACAAACCAACTAAGTGCTTGGCTATGGGATGATGGATTTTCAAGATGACACCTTTTGAGTACTATTGTTGCAATAGTTGAAGTCGAGAAGGCATTAGCTAGTGGACTTTTTCCACTTGCTTGGCAAAATCTGGCGAAAACTAATAGATAGATGAATGTTGATCGTCTCATTCGGGTTAGCAGACATTTATAACGTACATGCTCGACCTACTGATGGGGGGCAAATACCTCGAAACCAGTCATCCCGAATGAGGTGTTTAACAATTATCCATTTCACAACGAACAGTTGCAAAGTAACCTTGTAGGACTTTGCATGATTATCCATCGGATGTAATCCAATGTTCGTCGAGGCCAGGAGAGTAAGTTGTTTTCTAATGGGTATTCGACTCAACATACGCCTATTGTATAGGTTGTAGTAGTAGAGGAAAGTCATGGTCTATGAAATACATCCTTGTTGTCTTGGACTATTTCAGCAAATGGGTAGAAGCCCATGCCATTCCAGCCCAGACCAGGAGTTACACTCCGATCAAGGAATGAATTTCGTTATTCAATAAAGTTTGTGAGCTGATGAGTATCAATCAACAAGATCAGAACCCCCACTCGGATGGCATGGTTGAAAGATTCAACCGAATTATGGAAGAACATTTTTCCAAGGTCGTGGAAAAACATCAAAAGGACTGGGAAAGACACCTTCCACCATTTCTGATAACATACGGCTGTCCATAATTCAAACAACATATAATTCACAGCTAGGCACCGTATCGGTTTTTAAAAGGAGTAGTGGCATGTCACTCTAAAAATTAACTCCTTACTGCCCGATTTTTTTTTGAAAATTGGGTTTTGTTATTGAATTTTTACCAGAATTAGTTTGAAAACTTATTTCAAAAATCATTTTTGAAAAAATATAATTAAAAAAAACAATGTTTTATATATGCAACGCTAGGCACTTCAGGATCAAACATGTAATTACAACATACAGTTTTATTATTAGTAAAAAAACGATAAAAACATCAACGCATTATCCTTCACCACATTTTTCACGCATGGTTCTAACTATGGAACGACATCCTACATTTGAACTCCTCCTTTTTTTGTTAGGAATGTAGATCAAGAAATGATCCATACGATCATATCGAACGTTGAAATTCATTCTGTTACTTGAAATACTTGGAAAACCTGAAGATGGGCGTCCTGGTCGTTTAGCTGGTGTTCCATACCTCATGAGATACGTCATGGCAATTTTCCCTGCGAACGGCAAATTGCGAAGTGGACACGTCCACCATCCAAGTGAACAGGCACCACCACCACTTTTTAGAGCGATAGCTTATATCTGACAATTAAGTGTGATCGTGGCATATGCATGTTTTTGTTCATAACCCTTTTACATGTGTTACCAGATACCACGTTATTGTCCATCCATTCGACATATATAATGCCATTCTACCGGTCTAATAAATAATGGTAGTCACTTCGATTTGCATTTTTAACCGACGAAACCAAAAAGGAGGAGGTTCTCTAGTCGACGCGTATATTTAATTTTTTTATGTATGATCACGCATAACTTTTTACTGTGACGTCTGATTCTGATAATTCTGTTTTTAGTTGATAGGGTGTACTTCGAAGTTGGTCCCATTCGAATTTAAAGATGGAATCCACCCCTAAGGGTAGCAAAATGAAGGATATTGATCACTCACCCTCTGAATTCTGGTACGTTAACCGATTCTATCAGCTATAACTTTGGACTGGGATCTTCGATTTGGATGATTCTTCTTTTATCAGATAGGGTATACCTCATAGTTGATCATATTTGGATTTCGAATGGAATTATCCACCCTTATGGGTAGAAAATCGGGGATAATTGATTTTTCACTTGTGAACATTGGCACACATATGTAGTTGACAATGACAGATCGCTAGTGTCATTATCACAATAAATATATTCTATGAGAGGATGGAATGATATACAAAGTAATGAAATAAACTTACCAGAATAAAAAAATATTTTATATTACAACAAATAGTAAAAGTAGATAATCATATTATTTAACTGGTAATAGTTGAAGTAAGGTGGGTAAGTAAGTATTTTGGAAGTAATCAAAAACAAGCAGTTAGTAATTAGTAGATTTCAGTAGAAAACAACACACAAAAATTAAACCGACGAAATTCGGAACTGAAAAGTAAAAAATAAAATAAACCTTCTTAGTCTCAAAACTAGCTCATAAAGTAATGTAAGTAACTAATTTTGAGTCGGCGCCAAACAAACAATCAACGAAGATCATTAAATTACTTCAAAAAAATTATCAGAATGTCACCGCCCAACTCGATGCCATCATTTTACGCCTTACCTAATTCATTTGCTTGTTTGTTTGGCGCCGACTCAAAATTAGTTACTTACATTAGTTTAGGAGCTTATTTATTGAGACTTAAAAGGTTTATTTTATTTTTTACTTTTAAGTTCCGTATTTCGTCGGTTTAATTTTTTGTTAAAAAGTTTTTTGACAATTTATTCTTTGAGGGCAAAGTAGTTTCTCTGGTAGATTTTCCCTCATAGTTGCTGTACACCAAATACCAATTTCGCGCATTCCTTGCAACAAATTAGCACTTGTGAACAAATTATCTGTATACAAGTTATATGGAAGCTATGGATTTTACGTAACGAACTTCAGCATCTTCGTTGCTTCGTGGATTTTTTCCTTGATAAATATCAAAATTTATCAAATATCCACCACGAGTATTTAGCGAATGCCTTCAGTACAAGACAGCTCGAATAACTCAGTAGGAGACAATTCACTTTACCTCCAAAAATCTGGAATTTTGAAGTCATTTTCCCTACTTTGAAGGTAGCCTTTTGCCTATGAGAACGTTTTACTTTCCTTTTTCTGTCGCTTTCTAGATGATTTTTGCGAAGGATACCCTTCTTCGCGTCCTTCAGCAATTTCATCAGATGACCCAATCCAATCCAATCCAATAATATTCATTTTCATCTTTTATATAGTACATTACATGACTTAACTAATAAACTAACTATTTACATATATACAAATTGAGCTTCCAGTAAGTTTATGTTATTGTGGCTGTTTTAAGTCTCCTACTTTCGTTTATACTGAAGTTTCAAATTTTTACTTTGTGAGTTTTGTAATTTGAGTATGTCTGTTTGTCGTAAATTTCCAGTAAAATCATATGCAAAAACCTGGTTAAGGGTTTGTAATTTGGTTTGTGTAGTGTTCAAAATAGTTGTGTTTTCTAATTTGAGTATTTTGTTCGAGGTTTATTTGAAGGTTATTTTGGGGTGGGTGCGTTTGTGTTTAATTTGAGTAATTTGAGTTATTTTTGTGTCAGTTTGCGTCTGCGTTTGGGTTTTATTGTTTGTTTTCCGTTTGTGTATGCATTTGAGTTGTTGTTTGCGTTCTGTGTTTTGTGTTGTTTTGAGTTTATTATATTCGTTATGATCAGCTTGCCGTTTTTGCTCACGACTGTGACCCAGTTCTTCAATTATTGCCCAATTTCAGTTCCGCTTGTGTCCGAAGTTGTCGACCGGGAAAAAGTTCCCCATTGTTTCCTTCATCTCCATCTTCATCATTTGGGGCGGAATCATCGGCATAAGCTATCTGCGATGCTTCCATTCTGAAACCAAAAAATAGATTGATTTGTTGAAAATATGAACAGGATGTTCATAAAATCAGATGTGGAATCATCTGCGACTGAAAGATAAACTTTAGTCACTATCTTCCATCGTGGATTTTTCAATTCACAGAAAAATCTTTCTATCAATATCCAATTGAGTATGTTTCCTTCTCAACAAAAAATAGAATTACCGATAAATAGTCAAAACTACAAAATACAGTAGTGTATTATCCTAGCGTATATGCAACACCGTGTTTATGCCAAAGTCTTCAGAAATGTATAACCTAATCGTAGGTATGACATACTCATACATACAGAATAAACATGTACTTGCTAAAATACCATCAAATATTATATAATGAAATGAATACATTTCAGTTACTCAAACTGCTCACCCATATTTTCTGATTTTCAAAACATTAGCACACAAAACCACTATTTTGAGGAACACATTTCATTTCATTTCATATCCCTGAATGTAATAATTTTGTTGTTTGTTTAACTACAATAATTGAAATAAAAAATATATTAATTATCATTATTCTTTTTAACGCCTCTATAGACAATGATAATAATAATATCCATCTCTTTTCCGGAGAGGCAATAATTTATTTGCGGTTTTCTATTGCAAGTGAATCATGAGGAAGGAGTATCATTATTATTTCTTTTATTATTTTTACGAATATTACCCAATATTGAAAAAGGTAATTTTGAATATCAAAATAAAAAGAGCATTTTTATTTGAAAAAAAAGTTAAAAAAAAGATTATTCACCTCTTAAATAGTGAAAAGGAAAAACATTCTCAATTGAATATTGAATAGAAATATTTTTCTGTGAATTGAAATATCCACGATAAAAACAAAGTTATTTTTTGTGACAGAAAGCAACTACTTCCCCGGCTAAAGACACGCTGGACATTGAACTAAATCTGATAGATATTGAGAAAGGAACCTACGAAGGCGTAGAAGTGCCACACTTTTTTTTATTTTACAATTCCGACTTACAAGTCGGAATTCCGACTTGTATCTCGGAATTCCGACTTGTAAGTCGGAATTCCGACTTGTATCTCGAATTCTGACTTGTAAGTCGGAATTCCGACTTGTATGTCGGAATTCCGACTTATAAGTCGGAATTCCGACTTACAAGTCGGAATTCCGACTTATAAAGTCGGAATTCCGACTTGTATGTCGGAATTCCGACTTGTAAGTCGGAATTCCGACTTGTATCTCGGAATTCCGACTTGTAAGTCGGAATTCCGACTTGTATGTCGGAATTCCGAGATACAAGTCGGAATTCCGACTTACAAGTCGGAATTCCGAGATACAAGTCGGAATTCCGACATAGAGGTCATAACAATGAAAAAACATTGAACAAATGAGATTATTATAACATATATATATGAATAATTTATATAAATAGCTCTTTCACCATACAGGGGTAACCAAACTCGGGATCACCTTTTTCCCAGTTTTTTCAAATAGAGCCGCCTATAAATGAGGCTATACCAGAATACCACTATGTGTTTGCAGAAAAATTAGTGTTTGCCTACTTAATTTCCATCCCAAATGTATCTAATTCTTAAGGAAAGTATGAAAAAGTCATCATAACAGCCATAACGATTTTTTATTCAATGCTGGACAAAAGAGGTAACAAAGTAAACTCAAATAATTTAAAAAATCGTAAATTCACAGGAGATGTTCGAACAATCTTCCATTTTGAGCTATCTTCGGACATCAACTGAAGTTGATCTTGTAATAGAGCGAAAAATTTCTCTAATTCTATTCTTTATATCTTCTGGTGTCGTTGGTTTCTCGCGTTAGACCTCTCCTTTATCATATCCCCAGAGATAGGAATCTAGGGAAGTGAGGTCTGGGGACCTTGCTGATCACTGAATGGGTCTGTTTTTTGGTATCCATTTATTTCTGCGCCATCTGTTTAAAAATCTTCTTATCCGATTTTGATTGTGGGGAGGGGCGCTATCATGGTAATATAACCTCTGTCTGGTGTCAATCGGTACATTCCCCAACAAATTTGGTGAATCATTTCGGAGAAAATATCTGTGAATTTTTTTTATCAATATTCTGTTCACGGAAGTGTGACTCACATTTAGCTCATTTGCAATGTTCCTCGTACTAAGATGAGGATTCTCATCGGTTGAAAGCATCATCGCTAATTCAATTTCTTCTTTTGGTGCAATTTAGTTTACTTCTTATGGCCTGTGAATGTCCTCTATGTAGGAGATATCAATAGTCACCATAATCTATGGGGATATGAGAATAATGATGACAATGGAGAAGAAGGTCGCGTAAGGGCTACAATCCGGATCTCTGTTTTATATCAAGTAATTCACAATCACAACCTTTAGCTAACTCACGCACTGTACTAGCGGACTTCCCACATAGTCAGCATCGCCCCGTAGGAATCGAAATACCAATGGTCGACTCAGTTCCCAGGCCACGATGGAACTTCGGCAAGGCGAAATGGACTACCTATGCAGCGGAACTCGATATGTGCATCCGCTTCATCCAACCAAAGGCTAAAAACTACCACAAATTTATAGGCCTGATGATAGCTGTAGCCAAAAAACATATCCCCCGAGGTTTCCGCAAAAAGTATATCCCTGGATGGAGCGAGGAAAGCCAGTCTCTATACGAGGAATTCGAGGACTCAGGAATGGACAAATATATTTCTGCTGTGGAACGCATGAACTTTGCACGTTCCAGTAGGAAAGCATGGGGTCTACTGCGGAAGCTTGGAGAATGTAACGGAAATGCCGTGGGAAATGCCTCAATAAACCCAAACCAAATAGCCAACCGCATAGTTGACGTTTATCGTGCACCAACCGATAAAAACCACACAAGAGACGTCAAAAAATCCCTAAGAGACCTCAAACGTTCCACGAGTTTTCGCACGACTTCTCTGCCGAGGAATTAGAACAGGGCCTCAAGGATACAAAAATTGGGAAAGCAAGTCTTCGACGGCATCTACCCCGAATTCCTGGTTAACTGTGGTAGGGCAACCCGACTGTAGCTTGTGAAATTTTTCAATGACATCCTTAACACAGGCAGCCTACCACCAGAATTTAAGAGAACAAAGATTGTTGCTATTCTAAAACCTGGGAAACCACAGGAGCTACCCGAGAGCTACCGACCTATAGCTCTCCTCAGCTGCTGCTGGAATTCCGACTTATAAGTCGGAATTCCGACATACAAGTCGGAATTTCGACTTACAAGTCGGAATTCCGACATACAAGTCGGAATTCCGACATACAAGTCGGAATTCCGACTTACAAGTCGGAATTCCGAGATACAAGTCGGAATTCCGAGATACAAGTCGGAATTCCGACTTGTAAGTCGGAATTGTAAAATAAAAAAAGTGTGGCACTTCTACGCCTTCGTAGGAACCTAACCCAAAAGAAAAAATTAGAAAGAGAATATTTGCATTTTTATTCAGATAGTGGAGAGACACCTTGAATTTAGTGTTTTTTGACATTAAAACCTGTCATGGAGTATGATAGATTGATTTGTTTGAATACATGAACAGGATGTTCATAAAATCAGATGTGGAATCATCTGCGACTGAAAGATAAACTTAAGTCAGTATCTTCCATTGTTCAAGATAAACTCTTGTGGAGTATTAATGTTATTTCCTGGTTAAAGCCACGTTGGACATTGAACTACATATTATTTTTCATTCTAGTCTTAATTAAGAACTCATATAGATGAATGAGATAAGGAAACATGTTTTCCCAGGAAGAGCACTCATCAAAAATAATTTGTAACATCGATACAAGACTGGCATTGCATTCACTTGGTCCTCAATACATTTTCACGTCCACGATCATCAGAAAGACCGGAACAATTGAGAAAAAACACATTTCCTAGAAGCAATCTCACTCTGCAAAGATGGAAAAATGTTGGAAATATTTCTTTCAGAGTGACCCTTTGTAATATTTTTTTTTAGATTTTGTCGACAAAAATGTATTGAAGACCTAGTGAATGCAATGCCAGTCTTGCATCGATGTTACAAATGATTTCTGGTGCTCCTCCTGGGAAAACATTTTTCTTTATCTCATTCATCTATATATGAGTTCTTAATTAAGACTGGAATAAAAAATTAAATTTTTACTTCCAGATTTTTCTTTTAAGCTAAGGTCCTTTCAAAATATCTATCAGATGCAGTTCAATGTCCAGCGTGGCTTTAGCCGGGAAAGTAGTTGTTTTCTGTCAGATATTCAAAAGTTGTTTTTTGTATTTCTATTCAATTGAGAATGTTTCCCTTTTCAACATGAATACCCCAAAAGAGGTTATCTTCAACGATGGAAGATAGTGATCTTTGAGTCGCAGATGATTCCACATCTGATTTTATGAACACCCTGTTCATATTTTCAAAAAAATCAACCTCTTACATATGTTTCGAATATAACTGGAACAATAAGTGGGGTTATTTGAATTAGCATCAATCAATCAATCAATCAATATTTATTTCCATTTTTTCGACATAGTTTACATATATTGGAATTGTCATTCAGTTAGTACAATTACGTTAGTATATCTGAATAAAAAATTACACTTAAAAACAAGAAGAATGTATATATAAAAAAAGACATGCATAGTATAAACAGAAACCAACAATAGAATAATAAAAAATATCAAAAAAGTAACACTTTTGTTAAACATAATTATCACAAAGTCTAATTATCACGAAGTCTAATTTTGTATAAAATCACCTATACTATAAAAACATTCTTTCAATAAAAAATTCTTCAACTCATGTTTGAATGAATACCCTTCAGTTCTTCCGGAAGGTTGTTGAATATTTTGAGTCGAATATGATCAGGAGCACATGAATTTATTTTTTTTCGAGCTAAATTTACATGAAAATGGTGCTTGTTCCTTGTTTCATAACCATGAATATCAGAATTTCGTATAAAAGTTCCCTTATTTTTGAAAACATGGACACAGGTTTCGAAAATGAAGAGGCATGGAAGTGTCAAGATACAAAATGTTTAAAAAAATGTTCTACACGATTCTCTGTCAGAAATTCTTGCGATACATCTCAAGATTCGTTTTTGTCCAATAAATATATATTTCGTACCTGGTGCATTGCCCCACAGGCAAATGCCATATCTGAGTCTTGATTCAACTTGAGCGTAATAAACATTCAACATTTGTTTCACTTCTAGTACAGTTCGTAAATTGATGAATAAATATCTTAAAGAATTTAGTTTGGAACATAATTGTTGGCAATGGGATTTCCAGGAGAGGTTTTCATCCAGAGTCACCCCCAAAAACCTAACCACATCATGTGTATTGCACATTGTGTTTCTTAACATCTGTGTTTTTTTAATATTGAAAATAAGTTTCTGCTATTGAAAAAAGATGATACTGTATTAAGTGTTTCAATACATTTCGATCTCAGGTGTTCAGGTGGAGGACAAAACCAATGAAAAGTCATCTGCATACGCAGTATAATCTGCAGTACCAATAATAAGTGATTTACATACAAAATGAATAAAATTGGGCCCAAGATGGAGCCTTGGGGAACACCCATTTCGACTTCCCTACTACTCGAACGTATGGTTTTGATTTGGCTTTCGTTTTTGAACTGCATCGTGACAATTTGTTTCCTGTCTTTTCAAAAGGATGAAATCCAGTTTAATGGTATACAACCTTTCCAGTTTTGATGCTTTGTGGAAATGCTCCAGATTTCAAAGACATATTAACTAACATTGTCAATGGCTCAATAATCACCATCAATACTCTCAACAATACAAATCCTGGAACTTCATCCAATCCCGCAGATTTTTTGTTTTTTAATCGAGAATTTAATAGAGTGTACAATTTATCCTCAGAAAAAGGTTTCAGAAACAGACTATAGCAATTGAAATTATTCTTGGGTATAGTAAACTCATCATTATATGTATTTTCCATAATTTGTTTGGGTGCATCTATGAAAGAGTTATTAAATTCTTCAGCAACTTTATTAGGATTAACTTCCAAATAGCCATTCAAATTCAACGTAATATTATTTATTTCTTTATGTTTGTTTGTCAAATCAGCCACTACTTCCCAGGAGGCCTTCATATCATTTTCAGCATTTAAAATGCGATTTTGATAATGACATTTACGCTTATGTTTGATCAGAGAAATATGTTTCCGCTTCGATTCCTTGTAAGCAGTGCCCAAGTTTGGATACATTTTTTGGTAATATGTAAAGATCTTTCAGAGCTCCACTAGAACGAATGACCTCGCTATCAACCCATTTTTTACCAGTATCGCGATATATGAAAGTTTCTGTAGGGAAAGCCCCGTCAAAATTATACATGAACGTATTATAAAAAGTTTCAAAAGCCTCATCGAAGTTACGAGCAGAATCAATTTTGGACCAGTCTTCATTCTCAAGATTCTTTTCAAATTGAATGATGTTGTTCATCCGGAAGTTTCTTCTCAAACATTTTGTTTCGTTCGTATCATCCCTGAATAATTCTTGCTCAAATATTGTGATTTCAGTTTCCTTTCACGTATAAACAATTATGTAAAACACCCTGCATGAAAAAATGCAAAGTAAACAAATACAATATGGATTTTCGGCAAATTTATGAATTAAAAACCTTAATTTTGCTCTCTTAAAATTGATAAAAGCATAAAGTATAAAATTTTTTTTGGAAAATACTTAGTTGTACCATTTGACTTCATATCTCAAGAGGTCAAGAAACAATGCTTTTCTCTTTCCATAAAAAGAGATTAGGATATTTCAAGTCTCAGATCTCATTTTGAATTTTGAGAAAACAAGGGTAGGTTGTCACATAAGATATCAAAACGAATCCAATGACACCTCAATCGTTCATAATCCTCTTTTTTGCTTTGCAATAGTCGGGTAAAATGATCCCATATAAATTATTTTGTAACTATTTTCAGATAAGGCTTTAATTGATGGTGTCGACCCCAAATGATATAGTGTGATTCACTGGATCGGCGGAGGGTTGAAAGCACAGAGAGGGCGCAGATCGATCCCGTGGCGATTGCCTTATCTAAGCGACCAGAAGCACAGATTAAGTTCACCCTCGATCGCCCCCTTCTCCTCCTCTCGGAGGCACCCGCTCCGGGGCAACTCTCTCGGCGGTATTTCGCGATCGAAGCTTATGGTCCTTCAAGACTGATTCCCTTGCGGAAAATGCATCTCAATGCGTCTGGAAGGGATTGAAGTTTTGGCGAGTTTCCGATATTTTTTTTATAAAAGTGTTGCTGATTCGGGATTGGCTTATAATCGAATATTTCCAGTTCATGTGAGAAGTGGAGTTATCATACATAATACCACTAGTGGTAGAATTTTACTCAATTTTTGGAAATTATGATCAATAACAGATACATGATTTGATTATATTGAGGGGCTTTTGGTTCTTTTATTAAAAACGGCAAAATAGTAACTTTTTACAATATCTATACTTAAAGAGAATATTAGCAATATAGTCTAGTTAACAAGTGCTTTTTGGACCAACTTTTTTCAGCAGTCTCCGAAAATTATGATTGAGGTGTCATTCGATTCGGAATGACATCTAGATGATTTTTGAAAAAAATGAAGTTCCGCTTGCAAAAATTGTAAAAGTTATTAACAATTAACTAAAAAAAGGGGGCTTTGGTTTTTTGCAAATATCTCAAAGACTAATGAAGATTTTTCTAATCTGAAAAAGAGTCAAAAAGAGGAGGAAATTTCCTAAACAAAGTTTCGATTCCTGGAATTGTAGGATCAATATTTATAATTTTCCCAGAGGGATGAAAATACGGCCGAAAACGGGTACTCTGGCTTGGGCAAGCCGCCCCCACTTTGGACACTTTAACAATAAAAAGTATTTAAGCATACTAAATATGAAAATAAAAAATTGAAAAAATTCAGACACTAACTGAACAGATGCATGAACAATAATCTGCTTGAGAAAAAATTTCATCACAATTTTTCAATTAGTTATTCAATAGTTAATTAATAATTTTTTTCTGCTTGAACATGAACATTGCAAGTGTGATAATTGTCAAACTATAAATTTAAGATTTTTTTCCTCTCTTGGAGCAATTCTTGGAAGGCTTCAGAATAGAACCACGTTGGAAAAAAAAAACATTTTTCAGTTTTTTATTAATAATTTTCGTTGTTGCAAAATTAAATACTTAAATTAATCATTGAAAAAAATGTTTTTTTCAAATATTATTAACGATCCGTTTTTATCAGAAACTGCATAGAAATAATTTTTAAATTTTTTATCTCTAATTGTTTGAAAAATTGTTATAAACAAATGCGTTGTTTATAAGATCATTGATTTTTTTTTTGAATTTTAATCTTTGAACAAATAATGATTTTTAAAAAAATTGTTCCATAAAAAAAATTTTTTTATTGCTTGAAAACGCATTTGTTAATTAACAATTATTTTCTCCAACTTCTAATTAATATTAAGGAACCATTTTTTCTTTAAAAATCATTATTTGTTTTTCTTTTTGATTATTGTTCATGCATCTGTTCAGTTAGTGTCTGAATTTTTTAAATTTTTTATTTTCATATTTAGTATGCTTAAATAATTTTTATTGTTAAAGTGTCCAAAGTGGGCGCGGCTTGCCCAAGCCAGAGTACCCGTTTTCGGCCGTATTTTCATCCCCCTGGGAAAATTATAAATATTGATCCTACAATTCCAGGAGTCAGAACTTTTTTTAGGAAATTTCCTCCTCTTTTAGAATTTTTTTTCAGATTTGAAAAATCTTCATTGTTTTTGAGATATTTGCAAAAAACCAAAGCCCCCTTTTTTTCAGTTATTGTTAATAACTTTTACAATTTTTGCAAGCGGAACTTATTTTTTTCAAAAATCATCTATATGTCATTCCGAATCGAATGACACCCGATCATAATTTTCAGAGACTGCTGAAAAAAGTTGGTCCAAAAAGCACTTGTTAACTAGACTAATACTTTTTCATGGAACGATCAGGTCAAAACCATCGCAAATCGAACTTATGCCCTTTCTTCCGTGCTAAGAATTTTTTCACGCCTCAACTCCATCTCATTATGTATACTGGGTGATTCACGACGAATTGTACATAGTCCAACCATAAGTACTATGGACCGAGGCTATCTCATATCTGGTATTAAAAAATGCCTTGTAGCGTTTTTGACGATATACAGGGTGATATTTGAAAATATGTGAATTATTCTACGTTGAATATCTCTAAAAGTAAAATACTCAGACATATGAAATTTGGCACACTGAGTATGCTTCCTGAGCTCAATAAAATAGGTTTTTTAAAAAATCAATTTCAGGTCCGAACTTAATTTTTATTGATTTTGAAAAACAACACCCTGTAAGCCAGATCGGACAATTTTTATTTTTCTCACTTTCAAGCTAGGCAACTGTTAAAAAAATTGAACGTGAAGTTTTTGTTTTCTGTAGAAAAAAACAAAACTATTAAAAATAGTATAATTTTAATGGATTCACATTCTGCTTATGACTGATGCGGCACTACATAGATAGCACATCATCATTTTTCAACAAAAATAATAAGGAAAGTTCATATTACTTGATATAAACTATTATTCAATCAACCGTTGGAATTCCAGGGCCGTATTTATTTATTTTTTCCCGTTTCTATTGATCCTGTGAAAACAACACCCTGTAAAGCGGGTTGAACAAATTTTCTTTGTCACGTCAAAGCGGGTGATACTAACCGAAATAAAAAAAACGCTGTTTGGCATACATAGAAAATAGTATATTGTTTAACAAGCACGGAATGATACTCATTTCCCACGAGTATGATGGTTGCAGCATGAAACGTAGGCGAGAGCTGCAAATCATACGAGTGGGAAATTAACATTCTTTGTGAGTTATATACTATACTTCTTCTACGGCCTTCACATATAATATCGAAATTAATTTACAACAGAAACTTGAACTTCAAATTTAACTGTATAGAACATTTCCATTTACAATTGACAAATTGGTAACATATTGAATAACTGAACATGATTCTGTATAACCAATTTTATTAATACCAACTCTTCGTACTGAGCATTTTCCTTTTTTGATAATTTAGAATAAGATCATCTGGTCCAACGTGTCCAGAACGAAGCTCTCTGTACTTCTTATAAATATCATAAAAAACATCTGTTATTGTGAATTTTCTTGGAACTTTGGTTTTTGTATTTGGTATTTGTACAAGAATTGCTGTGGAACCCAAATCTCTAGGATCTGTTGTTTTCATTTTGTAAAGTTCATCCCTTCTAGAAGCACCCATAATCCCCATGATTAAAAGGACCTGAATTTTTTTGTTTTAAAATAATAACCTATTGAATAAAATAAATTGATGCACTGCGTGGGCTCAAACCTTCAACTTCGAGTCAAAGGGAAAAATGCGCTAATATTGTACCGCTGAGCTACGTTGCTTAGTGTCATCGAGGGTGCAGACATGATATAAGTAAGGAAGATGTATTTGTGATTTTTTTCAAGCTGAGTAAATTTACTCAAAAATATAATAACTTACCTTATCAAGTAAATTAATGTCATCAGGAGCGTTTTTTATAAACTTATCGATTTTATCAGTGGAGAAAATTTTGAATAGTTGCCAATGTCTACAGTTCTGTTGATATTTATCATGGTCTTTAACATGGAATATTGCGACCATAAAGTTGAGGATTTTAATTTCTGGGACAATTCATCAAAGTATGCAAGTAATACATTTTCTGAAGTTGACGCGGTGACCTTTTCCTTTTGCCATATGTAAAGGATTTGTAGGTTTTTCAAATTTATTTTTGATACTTCCGGAATAAAGTTTTACATGCCTGATTTGCGGCTGCAATTATGTCTGGAGGAGTTAGTTCGTCAATTCACTCCTCATCATACCTTTGAACTTTGACGACAAGTTTTGATGAAACTGAATTGACAGACATCTCAAGTTTTCCTTGCTTTCCATGGGATACGTGATTTAATGACCAACAATAACACAATGACTTCATTGTGTTATCAGATAAGGAAATGAAATTGAAAACATACAATGTTCTTCATTGTTTAATCAAAAACAGTTCGAAAAATGCAATTTTGTATTATAGAAAAAAACCATTATTTTTAAAACAGTGCAAATGCAAGTAGGCTTTGAATTCGCTTTGAAAAACAAATGAAAAAACGGATGACTGAAGCTGGGGCGTTCATTTTGACAGTTTGAGTTGGTTCTTTAGCAGGATGTCTCGTCAGTTTACTTAGGCAGAATACGCAGATACCATACGGATATTGTAATGGAAATGCCAGACCAGCAGTCAGGGAGTACCGGAGAAGATTCCCACATAGAAGAGTGCCGAACCACCAAACCTTCAATAACGTTTTTACGCCCTGCGAGAAACGGGAAAATTTCCTTCTGGTACTGCAGAACTTGGTGAGCGACTGACTGAAGACCAAAAATAGGATATTTTAGAAATGGTTAATCAAATGATATGATAAGTACCCGGCGAATATCCAGCATTTTGCATATTTCTCAGTCCACAGTTTTCAGGACGTTGAAGAAATAGCTCCTCCATCCCTATCACTCCTAACTGGTGCAGAGACTGCATCCGGGAGATAATATTCCACTTTGCGATTATGCAGGTGGATCTCTGCAAATAGAAGATACATTTATCAGACATTGTTTTGCGATGAAGCCCAGTTCACGAAAGACGTCAAAAACAATTCCATCAGAAATAATCACAACTGGAGACATGAAAATCTACATGTAATAAAGCAAACTAGATCTAAAGTTAGATTCTCTGTCAACGTTTGGGTAGGTATCATCACTAATAAATTAGTGGGTCCTTATTTTTTAACGATAGGTTGAATGGAATACCTTTATTTTCTGGAGAATGTTCTCCCTGTTCTTCTGGAAGATGAGGAAGTCGATGTGAGAGATATGAGATCCCAACACGATGGAGCAGGGCCCCATTACACCAGGGCAGTTAATCAGTTTCTTAATAAAACATTTCCCAATAGATGGATGAGACGTGGTGGGCCGATTCCCTGGCCTGCGAGATCACCTGACCTTACCCCACTAGATTATTATTTGTGGGGCGTTTTAAAAAGCATAGTTTATGAGGTAGAGATCACAACAAGAGAACAGCTACGTGAGAGAATAATTGAAGCATTTCGCTTCATAAAAAGGCATCCAGATCAGATAAGAAAAGCCGTAAGGAATATCTTGAAAAGAGAAAGGGAGTGCCAAGAGGCGAATGGATGGCATTTTGAAAATGAACTTGAATCAGATTGAGTCTTTTTTAAGTAGTTTTTATTTAATATGCTATTGTTATCGTTGAGTCAACTGAATTACATTTTCTAGAAAACTGAATTTAGTATTTGTATGTCTGTAATTTCACCTACTCTCCGTTCCATTTTTCAAAATAACAATTTTGGAAGTTGGTTGTAAAACATTTTCATGTATTTCTTATGGTGACGGTCAGCAGCAAACTTCAAAAATTGTCCAGTAGAAAAATAAAACGGAGTTTAGTTCCATCTTTTACATTTGGTCGGCTGCCATCTTTATTGGATACGACATTCGAGGTTTTATTTGACTTGCAGGATAGAAATAAATTAAATTTCAAATATTTTACGTTGATCTTTAATTAATTTTGCTCAAGAAGGTACTGAGTATTAGCCATTCTCCAAGGTGACAGGGTATCGTTTTTACAGAACCAATTAAAAAGTTAAAAGAAACTAACTTAGGACCTGTAATATCATTCTTTCAATCATCATACATTTGAACTGTTTTCAAAAGAAATAATTTTTTTCTATGTATGCCGAACAGCGTTTTTTTCTTATTTCGGTTAGTACCATCCGCTTTGACGTGACAGAAAGAAAATTTGTTCAACTCGCTTTGCAGGGTGTTATTTTTACAGGATCTATAAAAACGTGAAAAAATAAATAAATACGGCCCAGGAATTTCAACGGTTGATTGAATAATACTTTATATCGAGTAATATGAACTTTCCTTATGATTTTTGTTGAAAAATCATGAGGTGCTATCGATGTAGGGCCACATCAGTCATAAGCAGAATGTGAATCCATTGATATTATACTATTTTTAAAAGTTTTATTTTTGTCTGTAGAAAACAAAAACTTCCGCTTTCAATTTTTTTTAACTGTTGCTCAGTATCGTCCTTGAGCTTTAAAGTAAGAAAAATAAAAATTGTTCAGACTTGAAATAATTATTTTTAAACCTCTTTTATTGAGGAGCTCAGGGAGCATACTCAGTGTGCCAAATTTCATATATCTGAGTTTTTACTTTTAGAGATATTTAACGTAGAATAATTCACATATTTTCAAATATCACCCTGTATATCCATCAAAAACGCTACAAGGCATTTTTTAATACCAGATATGAAATGGCATCGGTCCATAGTACTTATGGTTGGACTATGTACAATTCGTCGTGAATCACCCTGTATAGCTCAGATTCACCCTGTTCTTATATGTTGGGATCGGCATACACTGAAACTATTCGATTTCTACCAGAAAAGATCAGTCCATTTGTTTAACGATGCTACTTCGTCTAATTGTTTAACGACTCTAGAACTCTAGAATTACGTCAAAACAATACCAATATTTTATAAACAACCAATAATAATTTAGGTGGATTTATCAAGAACAGTATTGATAATACCGAGAAATCTGGAGTGTATATATTAACTTGTTCTTGTGTTTTCATAGGCCAAACGGGCAGAACATCCAAAAAGCGAATATCAGAACATAAAAACAAATTCAACGTTTTCTGTTCACTTCTTGGCTGAAAAACATTGTTTTGCTAACTACGCCGGATTTGGGGGCGTCGAACTGAGATCAATGTTACTTGTTGGTTTTAAATTCCTTAAATATTGAATTTTCATTATTTTATTCTGACTTCAAGTACCTAGATTCCCTGCAATTTGAGTTATTTCAGCTTTTTGTTGACCTCTATCTCTGTGGTAAGAAGTTTCACTAAATGACAGAAGTAAACGTGGAAAAGTGGATTCCAAAGGAACACACACTGTGTGCTAGTAAGTGTGAAATGGAGAAATGTCGCGATTTCATTGATGCGATGTTTGTTTTTTCAAACCATTATTTCCATAATTACATAATGTTCATTTGATGTCGTAATAAAATTCATGGAACAACGAACCAGATATGCAAATTAAAATGCAAATTTTATATTTCCATTGGGAATATAACCGAAAATTAAATTAAGGCAACGAAAACCAGATATGGTGTAATCGAAACGTAGTTTAGTGCTCTTTTATATCCGATGACGGTATTTCGGGATCAAGAGATAGGACTCTTTCATGATTATTGAATGCAATCGTGAATGGTGATGTATGATGCTCTGCTATCACTTTGCATTTCCAACTTTTCAGCGACTATAGTAGAAAATATTTGAATCGTTCAAAATCTAGAAATGAAACATTTCTATGTCCTTCTATGTCTCTAGCACACGATAAAAATTGTTATTTGACTTTCTTCATTGAAGAAATATTTTTCTAAACACCAAATTAGAGTCATCTGTTTCAGTTGACAAAAGTTCACGTTCTTTTCTCCGAAGAATTCTCCTTTTTTTATTTGAAAATATTTTTTTACTTGAAAATAGCTACATTTTGTTTTAATAGCTTCATTTTGTTTTGTTTTTGTTCATTTTATTCATTTTGTCGAAACATGATGAAAATCGGTTTTAAAGAAAACAAAATAGATCTACGAAAAAAAAATCTCTCATCAAATCAATATAAATATTGCATGAGAAACCGATAATAATTTAGGTGAATTTATTTGGATAAAACCGAGAAATCAAAAAATCTGGAGGGTATTTTTAACTTGTTCTTTTTAAAATTACCAGCGATCATTTTCAGCATATTACATAATTTGAAAGACAACATATTTAAATTTTTGGTGCCCCAATTACATTTTTTTTTCATTATGAAAATTAAGGTTGCAGTAGCAATCTGGATATGACAGCTAGGTCGTTACTTCACTCTTATTGGTCTCTGGATTAGTAGGCAAATGTGTCAGCAAAACCAAAATTTTAATTATGTCGCAATATTGTCCGAGGTAAGGCTGGCAACATCGTAGAAAAGAAAATAACTCTACAGGGGTATAGTATATTCATTCTTAGTTGAATGAGGATGGGGTTTATCATCTACCCCTGTTGAAACATAATAGAATTTGCGCTTTGATCGGAAATACCGACCATATGCGGAGATTTATTCTTTTACTTCAAATGTAACTTTGCATATTTTTGTTTAAAAACAAATATCTGAAATGGAGATCATTAATGGATTTAGAAGGATTTTCAAACAAAACAAAAATATTGTAACCGTTTTTATATATCACCTTGGGCTAGGAAGGTATATTCAGGATAGTCGGATAATTTCTTGGTAATTGAGTCCAAGGTGGGCACTACTCTACTTTTTGAATTTTCGATCTTTCCAGATAATGATCCTTGTTTTCTCAAATTCCATTTGTGTTGATGAACAATTAGATTTCGTCTGCCTAAATCTGTTCGAATTTTTGTATAATTGTTTTTTATGGAGACTGTTGGATTTGATGGAAAATTTAGGATTTCCGTTTCTCCATTTTGTATGAAAAATAAAATATGGAATTCGAAGAAACTCTTCCAGTTGTGGAATTGATTTATTTGTTTCTTACTGAAGTTTTTTACCGATGCAAATGTCTTACATTCGGAATTTTCTACAATTTAAACGTTTTTTTTTAATTTAAAGCCATACCGCAGTTTCACATTCAAGAATGAATCATGAAACTGTTGCTGATTGCTACTGAAGCTGCTGAAATGGTTTCTTAGCCGTGAAACCAAGGTATGGCTTCATATTTAGAAGATCTTTCCGTTGAGTGGAAAACCCTTTTCTATGAATTGTGTAAACTTCCCAATGTAAGTGAAACATTTGCTTGAGTTGAAAAACAAAATGTGATCTTTTTGCAACCTAACGCATTTGTGATTTCCACATCTGAAAAACCTCTTTCTGAATTAAAATTTCATTCGTCACAGACATTCGAATTATAGAAATATTTTTTCCGAAGTCAATGAGAATTGATTGTACAACTTTTTCTTAGTTTCATATATGAGAATATTATATTTTCCTATTTGCACTAATTGTTACTCATGATCATGTGAATCACTGATTTGGAATGAGTTCGGATTTATCAAAAAATGACTTCGATAAACACTACGCAGTCCCTTTTTCGCGTGAAGAGAACTGGGTTTTTCCACTTTGTCAATGTACCATTTCTCCTTCCTCGTCACAATTGTCATTTTTGAACATTTTTCGAACTTTTGTTAATGTACAAAGGTGATGCAACCTTATGCATTTTCATTAATTTAGCCAAAGCGTTCGATACTGTTTCGCACGAAAGTAATGGATAATATTGGATTCAGGGGTATATCTCTAAACCTCATTACCAGCTATCTAACTAATAGAAAACAATGTGTTCAGATCGAAGACTCATACAGCTCAAGTGAAACCATAGAATACGGGGTCCCACAGGGTTCTGTCTTCGGACCCCTATTATTCAACATATGTATCAACGACCTTTACAAATCCAATGTTAATGGAAGTATAGTGAATTTTGTGGACGACACGGCTGTACTGTATCTCGATAAGAACTGGTCGGATCTGAAGAGGAAAGTTGAACAAGACTTTATCAATATAATCCAGTGGTTTGAAAGCAGAACAGTTCTGGATGTCGTGCTACAAAACTCTTTTCCCAAAACTCTTTTATTTGGAAATATTTTCACTTCTCTTCCACATGCCGCAGTTCCAATAAATCTGCGGGAAACCCATATTTCGCCATAGTAACCATACATTCCACAAATGTTTTTTCCTCATGTTGATTAAACACAGGCTGTTTTCATATTTTCCCAGTGTGCTTGCCTTTCAGTTTATTTAAGAGGGTTCTCCTACGTATTTTATACCTACTTCTGTTCGGCTTTTCGGTGGGAAATTTCACCCCTTTTAATTTCTTCTAAGAATTGCTGTAATTTTTTTTCTGTTTAGTCAGCATATCGTCTTGCTCCCAATTTTGTATTTTTTGGGCATCTCTCTAACAAAAAAAAGTTGAGAGGTGTCAAGGGACACCCGGATGGAACGAAGTTCCTTTCGATTAATTAGTGAAGGAATTGTAATACAATTTTTTTTTTTAGTTATAATAATATTCTTTTTATTATCAACAAATATAATGTAATATAAACTTAATCAGTAGGCTCAATTTTAGTACATACGCACTGATATTGTAATATTAAAATATAATTTGCTTTTAAATTTATTAAAGTTATGACGCGTACACTTGCTAAACACACAATAATGGAGAGATTATAACGCGTATGACTTGGTTAGCACAATAGTTAAGAGAGGTTATAATGCGTACTTTCTAAAAATACATAAGCATTTATTATTGTCTGTATAAAATCTCTACTTACCTAACTCCATCAGCAATATCCGGAACTTGTGCAGAAACACTGTCAGGATTCATTATTGTTATTATTTTTTATGTACAAAAAACCTGTATACACTCAACAAAAATAATCGTCGCGACACCACACTGTTCAATGCGAAATAGAAAGATGAAACGAAAATAACTGGCTTGCTTTCTATGAGAGAGAGAGAGAGAGACAGACAGAGAAACACGCGCACGCCGCACGGCTTACAACTACAGCAAAAAGTGTCGTTACAACTTTTGGTCTTAATTTATTCCGTCTAGCCCCCTTTCGCAACGCGCGATAAGGAACTTCGTTCCAAAAACAATTTTTTCTGATATGTGAATACAATCTGGTATAATTTGCTCCAGAGCAAAGTAACCCCGACAATGGAAAAATGTGTAGGTCACATAAAAAAATCATATTCCATTATTTGTGTTTTTTTTCAAATATATATCTCCAACATACTCACTGAATATTATACTCACTATTATGTTTATACCTACCCACTAATATGACAAAGGACTGCTACACACAACAAATTTTCACGATGAAAAACCACACGTTTTTTGCCCCTACAACATCACGTGCTTATCAGTCTAAGAATACGAGCGAAATAACTGTGTCCACGCTGAAGTACGGCTACATATGCAACATTAAATACACCATTGTTCAATGAGTTGCATTCGAACAAACGTTTGATGTTGGCAGGTATAACTCTTTCCGACAATGGAGCAGAATAACACTCGCCGTAGCAAAGTAACCCCTGGTTACGGTACCTTAAATGTTTATGACTAATTATAAAAATGGAAAATTATACCTAAATTTAATTAACTTTTTTCAGATGTGTATTCTTTTACCCGCAAATCCCCTAAATTTGTTATTTTTCTAAAAAAAAGACTATAGACTTCCATATTTCTTAAAAAATACACAGGGATTTATCAATAAAATCTCAATTCCGTTGGGATATTCGTAAACAGCTAACTCGAAAAATCACTTATCCTTATTCTCTTGGAAAAAACATTCCTGATCACAATTTTAAAATTTCAGTAACATTTTCGATAGTTTTTTTCCTACAACTCAACTCTATTTTTTATAGCGTTATCCAAGAAATACATATGATGACATGAATATAAAATATAGCAATAAATATACAAATAGTATCAAGAAACTTTAACAATTTACAGAACATTCCATAAATTCCATAAATATTCACCCACTTCCAAACGTCCAAATTATTTGAAATTTTGCACACGTACCGATGACAATACAATAATTTCATAGCTATGACCTGGTTTTCTCACCAAAATCGTCAGGAAAAACTGCCCAATTTATATCACGAAGATTTGGTGAGTGCGCTTGTTTGGTCTCAACACGTTCACCAAAAGTTAGTAAAAACTTCAATCCCATGTGGATGAATCAATCGAATGGTTTTTCTCCCGTAGTCGGAGTGTTTAAAAATATGTACTAAAAAGTTCAAAATGAAATTATAGTTTGAAATAAAAAAAAGAAGACATTTTTGTAGCAATATGGACTAAATTATAATTGGAAAGACTAAAAGAAAACATGCTTATATACTAACGTGGACTAAAAAGTTAAAAATAATAAGAATTAGTTATTGACCATAAAAATTCCTCTTATGTAAAACAAGCGTGGGGTGCTCTTTACTTACTTTCCTTAATGAATCTACCTTTACGAATAGCTAGCGATAAAAATCTTGAGATAACTGATATCAACCACCTCACGCTTTTTTTACATAAGAGGAAATTTTTTGGTCAGACTTTATTTTTATTATTTATAACATATCAGTACATATTGCTATTTAAGAGTTTTTTAGTTTTCTCAAACTATAATATTATTTTTTCACACTGTATTTGTATTTAGCGGCACTGAGAGCCCCAAAGTCAAAGACATATTTTGATCAAATAAATTTGAGGTTCAAAAATTATAGGCCTTATCACTCTTGATTCTGATTTGAAAAATTTGAAGAGAAAGTGATTAAATTTTTTTTATAATCGACTGAATTGACAGTTATTTCCACTTTTTATATTCCAATTTAGTTTTTACACAAAATGGAGTAGAAAACAAAAAATGATCCCCAAATCCAACACACATAACAACAAAGCAATTTCAATGATAAAAAACTATTCTTGGGTAGAATTGAAACTTTCGAGTGGAGGATTATACGAGTATTTGAGCTTCAAAGGAGTGTTTTTGATTGACTAATCGAACGAGCAGAAGTTCGTCATTTGCATTTAAATTTTATTAGTAGAGAAAATAATGACACAAAAAAATAGGAGAATCTGCAAGATCGACAGATATAGTTCTCAAACTGATTCTAATTGAGACTTTTCGAATACAGCGTAAGGAGTGTTCGTAAAATGAACGAATCTTGATCTACAATTTCGGACACGGATTCCATGATGTCGTTTTGTACAGAAATTGGTTTGGTGACAGCAAGAATGGGATACATCGAAAGAATGCTCGAATGGACACACCTTGTTCTCAGAAAAAATCTCATTTCGAGTGGTTGATTTAATTTATGCAAGACTCGGTAACTAACAGATTAGTTCAGTTAACTCCTTCATTTTGTCTAGAATCAGTGGGGTATCAAGAAGGGCTGTGAGAACAGAAATCCTCTTTCTTTCTTCGGGAAACATTTTTGTATTTTTACCCTGAGCAAAATATCCACTTTTTGCACGTGTGAATCAAAATATTTGTCCCACGTTTGTC
Source organism: Gonioctena quinquepunctata (assembly GCA_018342105.1). NCBI lineage: Eukaryota > Metazoa > Arthropoda > Insecta > Coleoptera > Chrysomelidae > Gonioctena > Gonioctena quinquepunctata. Next base: position 524,411 of record JAFIRS010000323.1, on the reverse strand, counting down.
AATATATAATATATAATCTGTATATTTCATGCTCGTGTACATGTGAGTGTACATGTGAGTGACAGTGATTTAAAATTAAATACAGAATAATTTATTTATTATTTAAAATCAAATGAATGCCGTAAAGAATGAGTGTTACTTTTAAAATTTTAGTATAATAAATTTGAAAAAACATCAATATAGAAAAATAAAATTTAATACATTTATGTTGTTGAAAGCGTTTATTACAAAGCATATAAAAGAGTTCAAAATTACTGTCGAGTGTAAATAAATGCTGTCACTGTCACTCACATGTACACGAGCATGCGCACTCGGATACATTCAACGGTCAGGTAGCGTGCAGCTGCTATGTTGTGTCCTGTTCTATCACACGGACCTCGGACGCTCTACTTTCTCTCTCGCACCTATCAAATAGCTAAAATTCTAAAACTTTATAGCTTGGCAATAATATTTTATGTACGATTTTTTGCAGGCAAGCCTATACGATTGGTTTTGTAATTAAATTATCTTATCTTTGATATCAATTTCGATTGGTTAACAGATCGGTGTAGTTACCTATATTGACTTACCTGTTCACATCTGCTTGCCAGGTAGCCATGCGCAGAAATAAGTAGGCAAGCCTACCTAGGCATATTCTGTGTGTTAAAAACTATCAGTTGAGGTGAAACTCATTCGGTTATCAAAAGAGTGAAGGTGATGAAAGAAAATTGATTAAAATTAATTCAATTAAAAATAGCTATGAACACTTTTCGATAGGCAAGTTATCATGGGCATATTTGTTTATAAATTATATTTGATAAAAAATATGTCTCATCGAGTTATCAGATCGGTGAAGATCGACCTCCCACGGTCTCCTCTACTATTATATATCACAATACATTCCAGTAAAAAATTTCTTCTAACTTTTCATACATACCGATATTGCAGAAAAGGTATACTAGAACCTACACATTTTGTTGGGTCAGGAAAAAATATCTCTATAAAATTTTGGAACGAAGTTCCTTTACGCGGCTCGCGGTAGGTGTTGACTGATAGAAATCGTCACCTAAGAAAAAAGGGCTAGGCCCCCTCCTTGCGACATTCCCTCTCTCTCTGTTTCTTTCTTCTATTATATACGAGTCTGTGTGACAAGCGTCTAGGCCTTGCTCATACGATTCCGAAGGTGTACGAAACCATCCGAACTGCTGTTCTGCTTGCGGGAAATTTAAAATGATACATGAGTGGTAGGATGCGAATACAAGTCGGATATTATCGTTGATAGACCAGGGTAGATAATTTTTTAAACCAAAAAAAATAATAGGATGAAACCCATTGGAAGAGGAAGAGAATATAACGAAAATGAAAGGAAACATAATTTACGGACGATTTGAGGTCGGGAAGTGGAAGGGGTGAGTTTTTATGGGTAAAAACGGTTTATCTCGATTTCTACAAGTCCTATGGAAAAAAATTAGGAGCAAAAGTTGTAGGTAATAAAAAGATCTACAACTTTTGTATCCACACTTTTTTCACATAACCTCAAAATTTATGTGAAAAATTCATATATCCAAGTTTTTGGTTTTTTATTTTTATCTTTAACAAAAAAATTTTTTTTCCCAACGAACACTTGGTGAACACTTACCTTCCCATGACCCAAACACACTGTAATTTTTTTGATTCAAAATATTCATTTTTTTAACTTATTTTGACTTAATATCGAAAAAGCACCCTAATTTTCAATCGAAAATTCAGCTTTTTTTAAAAAGTCGGTGGGTTTTTGGTTCGTTGAAATCTCTACTTTCTGATGGTGTAAAAAAAATATACATTACTATGGTAAATGTTCTCAGAAAATGCAAAGAAATAACAGGTAGTAAGGCCCAGACCCTCCTAGAACCTACCCCACTTCTCTATGAAATATCTTTTGATGGGCTAAAATTTTCCGTAGGTCACTCAGGTATATAAGTTATTTCAGAATAGGCATCTACGCATATAATTTAAAGAAGATTCTACAACTTTCTCAAAATATTGTAGATGTCTTATTAAATATTAACTTTATTAACTTATTTGGTAGTTAATTATAGTAGTATATTTCGATTTGCAATTTTTTTGTTCATCAATGTCACATGAAATCTTACGTGTTTCGAGTAATTGAAGTGTACATTTTAATAAATAGCTCAAAATTGTACATGATGATTAAAAAAAAAAGATTCAAGTTTTTTCGTTTTCTTGCATTTTCTGAGAACACTTACCATATATTTTTTATACCATCATATCATAGCATATTTTTTTTATACCATCAGAAAGAAGAGATTTCAACGAACAAAAAGCCCACCGACTTTTTTAAAAAAGCTGATGCTTTGAAGGGAGAATTTTCGATTGGAAATTGGGGTGCTTTTTCGCTAGTAAGTCAAAATGGGGTGAAAAAATTAATATTTTAAATAAAAAAAAATCACAGTCTGTTTGGGACATAAAAATGAGGTTTCATCAAATTTCGTGAAAAAAAAGTTTTTTCCATAGGACTTGTAGTTTTGACGGAAATCGATATAAACCGTTTTTTACCCTTAAAAACTCACCCCCTTCCACTTCCCGACCTCAGATCGCTCGTAAATTATTTTTCCTTTCATTTTTGTTATATCCTTTTCCTTTTCCAATGGGTTTCATCCCATATTATTTTTTTTCACTTTTTACCATTTTCAAAGGCTTCAGCCCTGGTCTATGAGTGGTAATACGTGGAAGATATTCTTGTTTCTTCTATATTTCAAAAAAAAACTTTTTAACAAAAAATTAAACCGACAAAAAAATCAATTGAAAAGCAAAAAATAAAATAAACCTTCTTAGTCTAAATGATAATTGAGCTCCTAAACTAATGTAAGTAACTGATTTTGAGTCGGCGCCAAACAAACAATTATCGAAGATCCTTATCTATGAAAGAAGTCTTCAAAACGCAGCCGTGCATCTCGCTGCCATCATTTTACGCTTCACCTAATTCAATTGCTAGTTTGTTTGGCGCCGACTCAAAATCAGTTACTTACATTAGTTTAGGAGCTCAATTATCATTTAGACTAAGGTTTATTTTATTTTTTGCTTTTCAGTTGATTTTTTCGTCGGTTTAATTTTTTGTTAAAGAGTTCTTATTTTTTACTTTTCAGTTCCGTATTTCGTCGGTTTAATTTTTTGTTGAAAAGTTTTTATTTTTCAATTTTTTGTGGCTAAAATCTACCAATTACTACCTACTTGTTTTTTGATTACTTCCAAAATACTTACTTACCCACCTTACTTCAACTATTACCAGTTAAATGATATGATTATCTACTTTTACTATTTGTTGTAATATCAATTATTTTCGTTGTTCTGGTTAGTTTATTTCATTACTTTGTATATCATTCCATCCTCTCATAAAATATACTGATTTTGACGGATGTGAAACAAGAATAATGTCAGTAGCGATCTGTCATTGTCAACTACGTATGTGTGTGCTAATGTTCATTAGTGAAAAATCAATTATCCCCTATTTTTCTACCCGTGAGGGTGGCTAATTTCTTTCGAAATCCAAATATAAGGTATACCCTATCTATTAAAAAAAGAATCATCCAAATCGAAGAACCCAGTACAAAGTTATGCCTGATAGAATCGGTACAAAATGGTGCATACAAAATGGTGATTGATGGAAACATATTCTGCTATCTCGATATTAATTGATTGATTGGATGGTACAAAAAAGCGTAAGGATCTTCGTTCCCCGACCGCACACGACCGCGTGCAAGCTCCATAACTTTTTCTATGTGAGCTATCCACTTGATTTTTTTTAAACGATAGGTCCGACAATGGGGCAAGTTCTGAAAATATATTTTATTGCATCATTGCATTGAATTTTTTAAGAGCTTTTAAATAAACACGGTTTATGGGGTCTACTCTGTAGAATTTGCGAGATTTGTTGTAAATTAAGAAAAGTTGATTTTTTCGAAAAAAAAAGAAATCGAGTTCCGTAAAAAATATGATTCAACAAAATGAAATTGTAATAGGAAACAATCCTAGTAATCTTTACAATAACAGGAAATGATGATCAATAGGAAACAATGTGAAAATTTTGAGGAAAGACTACTTATAAATGCTCAAATAGTTCACCAACATGTTCCAACAAGCTGCTAGTCTTCTAGTAAATGAGCCCCGAACTGTACCATGCATTGCTCAATCAGTTGAATGGAAGGCTTCCGTGATCCTGTTTTTCATATCATCTGCAGTTGTTGTCTATAGAGTGAGGTCTTGGGATCGCGCGGGCCAAGATAGTACCACTACCTCTGCCTATCCAATGATGAAATAGGATGTATCTAAAAATTATTGCAAGATCCTATGGTTATGCTTCGTCGCACCATCATGTTGCAACCACATGGTCCTTCTGGTGTTCAAATCAACTTCTTCTAACATTCTGGGGAAATGTTTGCGAATAAAATGTAAATACCTTCTACCATTCAGCACATTTTCGAAAAAGTAGGGTCCAATAATGCGATTTTCAATAATTCGTCCTCAAATATTAAGCCACCATCGCTTTTGGTGTTCAACTAGTGATGATTTCCGATTGCATTTTGATAGATGACCGACCCGTTGTTCTTAAACTTTGGCTTCATCAGAAAACAGGATGTTGTTTGCCATTCATTTGAATACAAAACGCAACTCTATTTGCAAAAATCATTACCATACAATTCTTGAAGTAGGTTCACATGATGAGGGTGGGACTTATGTTTCAATATTATTCTGTTCACACCACTTTGTGCTATTTCCCCCAGTGCTTAAGTGAGGATTTTCTTGTAGCACCAATAAAACTTTCCGATTGCATTTTAATAGATGACCGACCCGTTGTTCTTCAACTTTAGCTTCATCAGAAAACAGAATGTTGTTTGCCATTCATTTGAATACAAAACGCACCTCTATTTGCAAAATCATTACCGCACAATTCTTGATGTAGGTTCACATGATGAGGGTAGGACTTATGTTTCAATATTATTCTGTTCATACTACTTTGTGCTATTTCCCCCAGTTCTTAAGTGAGGATTTTCTTGTAGCACCCATAAAACTTTCCGATTGCATTTTAATAGATGACCGACCCGTTGTTCTTGAACTTTAGCTTCATCAGAAAACATAATGTTGCTTGCCATTCATTTAAATACAAAACGCAACTCTATTTGCAAAATCATTACCGTACAATTCTTGATGTAGGTTCACATGATGAGGGTGGGACTTATGTTTCAATATTATTCTGTTCACACTACTTTCTGCTATTTCCCCCAGTGCTTAAGTGAGGATTTTCTTGTAGCACCAATAAAACTTTCCGATTGCATTTCAATAGATTACCGACCCGTTGTTCTTGAACTTTGGATTCATCAGAAAACAGAATGTTGTTTGCCATTCATTTGAATACAAAACGCAACTCTATTTGCAAAATCATAACCATACAATTCTTGATGTAGGTTCACATGATGAGGGTGGGACTTATGTTTCAATATTATTCTGTTCACACTACTTTGTGCTATTTCCCCCAGTGCTTAAGTGAGGATTTTCTTGTAGCACCAATAAAACTTGCAACTCATTTTCCTCATTGATCGGACCACCAACAATTTCCTACCTCTACCAGTGAGTTCAAACCAATCTCTCAACTTTTGGATATTTTTTATGGTAGATTCTGCTTGTAATAAAGGATTACTGTCAGCTCGCCAATAAAGTAAACCTATTCACTAATTTTTGGCGAGTGGAATTCATTATCAACAATAAGATGTGTACAATTATTGAAAGTACACGGCAGGGTCAGATTTTACGACATAAAAAAACATTAAAATGTCTTATTTTGCAACAACTCTCCTCACAAACTTTACAAAGTAGACCCCACAATCCCTATATCGACAGAAAGCTCTTGAAAAATTCCATGCAATGATGCAATAAAATATAGGGTGTTACGTTCGAAAAAGTTGAGTTATTGCCATTTGTAATTCGTCATATTCAAAAAAATCGTAGTAGGCGATGGAACATCGACTTCGAATTCTCTTGCCTCAAAACATGCGAGAAAGCCTTCAAGGAATTAACTGGAAAAAAATTGGTTGATGGTTCTGAAGTTATGAATTTTTCTATGGGTCTGTGCACAACTCTATTTTGACACATGAATTGACAGAAGTCAAAAACTGTTGCAGATAATTCTGAGAAACCCGTTATATCGACAATTTAGTGATGAATCCAAAAATCTAATAAAATGGGAGGGTTGCCGTTCAAAAAAATTAACTCAGTTGTGTATCATATTTTGGGACATCCAATTTATGAATAGATATATTTTTAGAATGAGTCTCATCGTCGGACCTATCGTAAAAAAAACACAGTTTAAAAAACTAAAAAACACACTTATAAAGCAATTAGGACTGAAAAGTTTGAAATAATAAGAATAAAGTCATTGACCAAAAATTTTTCTCTTATGTAAAAAAAGTGTGAGGTGCTTGATATCAGTTATCTTAATACAGTGTGACCCATTTAAAATGGAACCACCCCTGTGGAATACACATTTTTCATTCAATCTCAAAAAATTTTTTTTTTAATATTAAGCATCAAAAACTGAATCTTGACACAAATTTTCATAACTTTAGTTTCATTTCCACGGCACTCAATGGTTTTTTTTCTTTGTCAAAAACGGCAAAAGTTATTGGGCAATTTTTGTTTTCAAATTTGACTACACCACTGGATTCGTAGTCTTATAAATGGAAACCATCAAAACTTCATGGAAAAATATTGGTTAACAACGAAGTTACAACAACTTTAATTTTGGAAACAAAGTATTTGATCATAATTTTTATTTAGATTATAGACATATTTAAAATCTGGCAACACTGCCGATACAAAGTAGAACACCAGTGGATTTGTACAGCGAAAATCCGAAGTCAATAGCTCATTCCGTTCTACAGTTATAACTCCTGAAAGTATGGTAATGTGAGCGATTTGTGGTGTACTAATTCACAGCCTACTATTGATTTAGTACAATACCTATGCCTAATGTATTAGTTCAGTTTTCCTCAAATTATTGATACCTTCTCTGAAAGCTTGTTTCAATTGAGTCTTGCAGAATTTAAAAGGAACATTTTTTGTCCTGCTTTCTGTTTTATTAATCAATAAATAATTTTGATACTTTAAAACTTGATTCGGTTCATTTCGTTTTTATCGGCTATGAAGACTGCATAACTTGAAAATACATTTTTAATTTTCTGTTTTTTTCGAATACACTTATAACCTAAACTTAAATAAATGATTTTAAGGGAATATAATTTACAAATCCAGTGGCTAGTCAGATTTTTATTACAAAATCGCTTCCACCACAAATTGCTCACATTACCATACTTTGAGGAGTTATAACTGTAGAACGGAATGAGATATTGACTTCGGATTCTCACTGTAGGAATTCACCGGTGTTCTACTTTGTATCGGCAGTGTTGTCAGACTTTAAATATGTCTATAATCTAAATAAAAATTATAATCAAATACTTTGCTTCCAGAATTAAAGTTGTTGTAACTTCGTTGTTAACCAATATTTTTTTATGAAATTTTCATGGTTTTTATTTATAATGACTACGAATCCAGTCGTGTAGTCAAATTTCGAAACAAAAATTGCCTAATAAACTTTTGCCGTTTTTGACGAAGAAAAAAAACCATAGAGTGCCTTGGAAATGAAACAAAAGTTATGAAAATTTGTGTCAAGATACAGTTTTTGATGCTTAATATTAAAAAAAATTTTTTTTCATAATGATTGAAAAATGCGTATTTTACAGGGGTGGTTCCATTTTAAATGGGTCACACTGTATAATTATGAAAAGTAAGCATAGAGCACCCCACGTTTTTTTTACATAGTAGAACATTCTTTGGTCAAGGACTTTATTCTTATTATTTTAAACTTTTTGTCTTCATTGCTTTATAAGCCTGTTTCTTAGTTTTTTAAACTACAATTTTATTTTTAACTTTTCAGTCCATATTGCTACAAAAGACTAAGAAAGACTACGGGAGAAAAACTCTTCGATTGTTTCATCCATATGAGATGAAAACTATAATTGAATTATGCTGTGAAAAACCAGTGCATTCGCCATATCTTTGAAATGTAATTTTTTTTTCTGGCGGTCTAGGTGAGAATACCAAGTCATAGCTATGAAATCATTGTATTGTCATCGGTTCCTAATACGTGTGCAAAATTTCAAATGATTCGGAAGTGGGTGAAAATTAATTTCAAAGATTCCACTTCCCACATTCATACATACAGGTGAAGCTAATGAAGCGTGTATGAAAATGAAGTCGATGGCTTGGATGGGGAAAAAAATATGGGGCTTGCACGCATCCCTGGATCACCCTGTATCTTTGCAATAAGCCGAATTATTCCTGTTATTAGATTGGACAGTAAACATTATTTTGTTTTGTAACCCTGTGATTTTTGTAATTATCCAAAAATCATCATCCCGAATGGAAACATCTGTACACAGAAAGAAGACACATACCAATCGATATCCATACTACAACTCAAACCATCACGCCAGTGTGAAAAAAGGCATAGTTAAATGTCTCTATAATCAAGCCCAAACAGTTTGCAATCCAAATCTATAGGAAGAAATAAATCTCATAAATCTGTTCTCAAGGAAAATATCCATATCCGGATCAGTTTGTGGAAAAAACAATCACTGACATTGAAAACAAAAATCCACCACACAACCAATTAACACAACCAACAAGAGTACTCCCACCATCTGCACATTTCACAACCAACATGATACCTCATGTCACCGGATTATCTGAGGAAATCAAACGGATTGGACATAGGTATGATGTGAGAATATCATTTAGAACAACAAACACACTGATATCTATACTAACATAAACAAAACCAAAAAACGCCGAAGAAAGTACCAAAAAATGTGTTTACAACATACCTTGTTCGTGTGGTGATAGTTATATAGGTGAAACGTCAAGACCATTAGAAGTGCGCCAAAATTAAAGTTACATCAAAATCACAAATAACCGGATCGAAAATTGCAGAACATATCCTCACATCCAATGGCGATCATACGATTGAATGAAATAGGACGAAAATCTTAATGAAAGAACCACATCAAGAGAGGAGAAAATTGAAAGAAACGGCCTGTATTCTTCTTTCCAACAGATTCTGTTGAAATGGACCATACATGGTTACCTCTACTCAGAGAGGAAGTGAGATATGGTAGAATGCTAATAAACTGCTCTGAACAACACCCCATATATCAAATGAGCAATACGTCACTCTAAAATTTTTTGGCAGATCTCAATTGACATCCATCATTTGAAAAAGCAAAAAAGACTCTGCAAGAAAAATCCAAATTATTCAAATAATTAAAGGAGATTTAGAAGATTTTGAGAACGGGGGTCAAGTCAATCAAAAACTATATAGAGAAGTATCTTTCGAATTTTTACTATTTTTTCATAGGCATATTCAGAATACGGCAACTTACTGACAAATTGAACCATTTTTCTATAGGAAATATAATTTGGTGAACGCAGTAACTTATTGGGGTGAACTAATTAGTTTGCCCTTTCTATACTGTATAGATTTTCCTGATTATATTTTCATTTTCAACTGTGGGAGGTTACCCAAAAAACATATCAAGAAAATACTATCTTGGGAAGTACAAACATTTATGTAAAATATCATGTCAGGGTTGTCACAGACATGAAAACTGGAAAAACAAAAAAAAACAGTAAATTTCTAAATTTAAAGTCAGGCATATCAATAAATGTATATGGAAAACCGGTAGTGAATCGAAACCGGCCCTATCGTCTTTTTTCCTCTGCCAAGAATTTCCTCTCAGACAGAACAGCGCTAGCATATGTGAATCTCGGAGAACTGCTCACTTGTGGTCATGTTATATGATGATATTATACATGATGCCTTCTTCTTTTTCTTCTTGGCACAAAGTGTGCTGGTTCCGGAAAACCCCGTACACGTAGGACTCTTAACTTGCGCCCACACGCTCCGAGAATCAGCTAAGCATGCCGATTTATGTGACAAAATTCAACAGTTCCCAGTTGAATCTCTTTGACATCTTCTGGGTTCAGAATTGAGCTCCAAGGTTGATCACCCGCATGAGAGCTGAGAACTCAGTGAGGATATGCGACGATGTTTCGTCATCGTCCAGTCACCGTCCGTGATCCCGACGAGTTCGGGTGATTTTGTCCCGTTCAGAGCCCAGTCACAGTCCTGGTGTCCCGTCTGTTGGGAGTCAAGATCTCTTTTGATAGGGTTTTTAAATGGCCCCTCCATATGGAGCGTTAATTGCCCTATTCATGGCATGGCGCTTCTTGCCATGTTTTGATGAACTGCTTTTGTAGCAGTGCCTCCATGTTTGAGATAGTCATGCTGCTGGGTATTCCCAAGATTGGATCCGGTCCGACTGACGTATCCTATCTTGGCTACTCTGTCTATTTCTTTGTTTCCAGGAACACTTCAGTGTCCTGACCCTCCTTGTTTATGACAAACTTTTCTACAGCGTTTTTACATTCGGCACCAATTTGGATACGATTTTATTTTATCCTGAATCTATAATTGCCAATTTACTATCCGATTGGATGACAGTAGGTCCTCGACTTCTATTTTCCTGGACGCAGGTGGGTATAGCATATACTTTGGCCTAGAACACTGAGGAATACCTGCCGGGAAAACTGAGATTTCTCTCGGGCGCAGCGTCTTTCCATTCTTTCCTCGTGGGAATGACAATGTTATGTCCTCTTCTGAAATTGAGAACCGGCGGCATGCTATCTCTTTCCATTAATATGATTGGACAGCCCTCCTTTGCCTTGTTCCAAATAGCGGAGTGTATATGGTCTGCCTCATTGCAAATAGGTCATGATTGGATAGAAAGTTAATGAAACTCTGAGAGATTACATTGGATTTCCAAAAATAAACCGCAAGGAGGGCCAACTTAAAAAAGTCACAGTATATGTAATACGATTTCATCGGAAGCTCATATTTTGATGACATAGAATCATATATTTTTGGTTCACCTACAATGTTGCCCAATACAACAACCTTTCAAAATAAAAAAACTAGAAAAATAAATGATTAAAATGAAAGTTTTCATGCTTTGTAACAATGGCTTCCAGCTCATTTGAATTTTATCCAATTTCAGTATTCTACTTTCTTGGTTCCATTTTGATATAGGGACATATATATCATTTTTAACCGACGAAACCAAAAAGGAGGAGGTTCTCTAGTCGACCCGTATATTTTTTTCCATCATTTTTTTTATGTATGATCACGCATAACTTTTTACTGAGGCGTCCGATTCCGATAATTCTTTTTTCAGTGGATAGGGTGTACTGCGAAGGTGGTCCCATTCGAATTTAAAAGATGAAATCCACCCCTAAGGGTAGCAACATGAAGGATATTGATCACTCACCCTCTGGATTCTGGTCCGTTAACCGATTCTATCAGGCATAACTTTGTACTGGGTTCTTCGATTTGGATGATTCTTTTTTTAATAGATAGGGTATACCTTATATTTAGATTTCGAATGGGATTATATACTCTTACGGGTAGAAAAATAGGGGATAATTGATTTTTCACTTATGAACATTGGCACACACATACGTAGTTGACAATGACAGATCGCTACTGACATTATTTCTGTTCCACATCCGTCAAAACCATTATATTCTATGAGAGGATGGAATGATATACAAAGTAATGAAATAAACTAACCAGAACAACAAAAATAATTTATATTACAACAAATAGTAAAAGTAGATAATCATATCATTTAACTGGTAATAGTTGAAGTAAGGTGGGTAAGTAAGTATTTTGGAAGTAATAAAAAATCAAGTGGGTAGTAATTGGTATATTTTAGCCATAAAAAATTGAAAAATAAAAACTCCTTAACAAAAAATTAAACCGACGAAATACGGAACTGAAAAGTAAAAAATAAAATAAACCTCTTAGTTCAGTAACTAAGCTCCTAAACTAATGTAAGTAACTAATTTTGAGTCGCGCCAAACAAACAATCAACGAACATCATTAAATTACTTCAAAAAAATATCAGAATATCACCGCGCAACTCGATGCCATCATTTTACGCCTTACCTAATTCATTTGCTTGTTTGTTTGGCGCCGACTCAAAATAAGTTACTTACATTAGTTTAGGAGCTTAGTTACTGAGACTAAAAAGGTTCATTTTATTTTTTACTTTTCAGTTCCGTATTTTGTCGGTTTAATTTTTTGTTAAAAAGTTTTCATTACAAGCTTTTATTCAACTTGCTTCGTTCGTATGTCAGTCATTCTTTCCGGTTCAAAAGTAATCCATTTTTGGAGCACTTGCCGACATCCGATTGAGTTGAAATTTGGCGAGTGACACTGCATTATTAAATTTTTGTTAGAGAAAAACACTAAATGGCGGCTCCAAGATGGCGGACGAGTTTTGTGATTATGGTACGATTCGATTCAAAATTTGTATGTTGGGGTTTTCTGAGACGGAGATTGTGAATTTCTTGTCAAAATTCAAAAATTAAAGATGGCGGATCCAAAATGGCGGAGGAGTTTTGTGATTATGATCCGATTCTATTCAAAATTGGTTTCTGGGGGTCGGAGATTATAATTCACAAATTCAAGATGGCGTATGAGTTTTGTAATTATGTAATTGTAAAGCTTGTCGGTTTTGTATTCGAACTGAAAACTTTGCACGACAAGCTTTTGAATTTATAACTACGTCACACATTCAAAGCAATTATTTTTAACTTTTTAGTGCATTTGAATAAAAACTTTTAATAATTATTTAATTATATATTTCTCACGAAAATGAGTAAATAGATTTGTTCATTCTGTGAAAATTGAAATTTGGGACAATAACATTTATTGATACAGTCGTGTTTTATTGACTTAATAAGACGTTTGTAAACAGAAGCATCATGACTTTGTCCAGCTGTGGATAAAATAATGAAGGCACATAATCACCTTGCAATTCAAATTCGACCCCTCTTCCATTTATTTAGTTGAGCTCAAATTATGGAAAGATTATAGGTTCCCCGGAGTTTCAGTCAGAGTTCAAGGGGAACCTCATGAAAACATCAAATATACACGAATAAAAATGTTTGAAAACAAACGAATTTTCATTCTGAAAAATCAGAATTTATCTCACTTCTCATGGAAATATCCGTATCTTCCGATTTTATTGAGGTAGAATTCTGAAATTCTCATGATCAGTGGATGTACTATAGGTGTAGCTGAATAATTCCTAAGGTTGCCCTGAGAGAGCGATGTTTGCGAAAATAATACTAGGAGTGCATCAAATTAAAAAAAATTTGGAAAATTCTAATTATTTCACATTTCACGGGTGTTTCCAAAAAAGTGGACAAATTCATTTTTCAGAGCTGACAATTTTTCAGCAAAAAGTTTATTGATGTTGAATTTGATGTCCTGATTACGAATCAGTAAAAATGTTGAGCTTATCTCGCCTCCTTATATTATATTTCGCCATTTCCATCGTTCCTGGCGCGCAGTGTATGCCACTCAGATCAACCCCAGAAAATTTTTAGACTCATCTTTGGTATATTTACCGATCTGAGAATTTCAGAATTTGACTCCAATAATTACGGAAGATTGGGGATTTTCCATGAGAAATGAGAACACTGTATAAATAACCAAAAAAATCTTGTTGACATGTGATATGTTTTTCAAAGATTTATCGACAAAAACATATCTTTGGTATTATTGAATTGAATTATTTCTTTATTATTTGTGTGAATAACAGGTTTTAATGTTTGTTCCCATGATATCTGATATTCACACAACTATGGCAAATATAATTCAATGATATTTTGAATGGACGCGGCCAATACTTGATGAAAATCCATAATTGAAGTGAACTAATAACACTTCACTACGATTTTCACAAAATTGGTTTACAAAACCTATAATATAGCTTTTTCAAGTGGCAAAATACTTGCAAACATGATCGAAAATGGGCGAGTGCTTGAAAGCGGCTGAGTAGTGGGGGTAGAGCAGCAGACGCGGGGAAGCATATGTATAGTAATACATATGCCCGTTATGAATCTGCTGCTCTACCCCCACTCCCGAACCGCTTTCATGCACCCGCCGGTTTTCGGTCATGTTTGCAAGTATTTCTCACCTATTTCGCAACAAAACAGGTAAAACTTTCAAGCAACGCATATCCGAGCATAGAAACAATTTCATTATGGACAAATCTAATTAACTTTCTCAAACCATCTCCTGACCGAAAAGCATTGCTTTCCCAATGACTTTGAACTCTTGCATTTAGAAGAGAAAGGTCAGAAACTCAATCTCCTAGAAAGCTTAGAGATTAACAAGATGAGGATTCACAATATTTATTAAATGACCAGATTAATTTGAATAATTCGCCCCTTCTGAATCTTTTACTAGAACTCAAATAATCGTTCGTCCAATAATCACTTAATTACGTAATATCCAAATGACTACCTTCACCTATTATTTATATCAAACCTCTGTAATTGTAATCTAATTTTTCTCCACTTGAACCATAGCGAAACACGAGTCGTGGGTTTTGTAATCCAAATTTTGTGAAAATCGTACTGAAGTGTTTTTAGTTTACTTCAATTCACTGATAATTAAAAAAAAACTGTTTTGTTTATATATCCTCGAAAATAAGTTGGGAATTAATTTCGATATTTACTTAACACTGGATCTTTCCAACATTTTTTTTTTCTGGGAAGGGGCATAAACTCAGTCTTCCCGTACTCCTGAAGCGCCAAGAATATTACACAAAATACGAAAAACATGTACAATAATTTTTCATTAATTCTCTCTACTCCACTGTCTCGCCTCCCCTTTTTCGCTCGGAGCTAAAAGTGAAACAAAGCTGCTACAAGGTTCGTTATTATGTTGTAAATTTGTATAATTTTTTATTTGCATCACCGGCAGCGGGAGTACGAATTTCAGCAGGAATAATTGAATGCAATTTTTTCAACATATTCATTACACGAACATATGATTTTTATGTAATTTCGTAATGAATAGGAAAACGACGTACTCAGACAATCGCTATAATTTCTAATGACTGTTATTTTGCCTTATTAAAGTAATACACGATGTGTTGTTTGATTTTAATCTCTGCTGTTTTATAATGTCTGTGTGTGAGGTTGCTGGAAAATACTAGATATCAAAGTTATTTCTTGAACATACTGGTTCTTTCGAAGGCGCGGGAGGGCCATCTACTTTATTTTTTCAAAACACACTCAAAAGTGACAATTGTCGTAACATTCATTACTTCAAAATGACATGATTAGCAGTTTTCTAGTTCTGGTTGTTCAAGTGAAAGCAATTATTTGTGGTATACCGAGTGCATTTTCCATTAAATGAATTCTCACTTGCAGATAGATGTATTATACAATAGTGTTTTTGAAAAAAAAAAACAAACTAAAGAAATAGAAAATAAGAAAAAAATTTATTTTATTTGAAAAAAAAGCGTGGGGTGCATGGTATCAATAATTATATAGTACATGACTCACCTAGGGCAGTAAAGTAAGAAATGTCTCAGATCACAGGTAATTGTTGGCCGAGGCGATGCCATGCACCCCACGCTTTTTTTTAAATAAAATATTTTTTTTTCTTATTTTCTATTTTTTTAGTTTGGTTTTTTCCAAAAACACTATTGTATAATACATCTATCTGAAGGTGAGAATTCATTTAATGGAAAATGCATCCAGTATACCACAAATAATTGCTTTCAATTGAGCAACCAGGAATAGAAAACTGCTTTTTCTATTTCTTCAGTTTGGTTTTCTTTAAAATCGTGTTTTTTAGATCCTTTAAACTATTATTTATTCCCTACTTTTCAGTTTGGTTTATTTATAAAAGCGTGTTTTTCAGTTTTTTTCAACTATTATTTTTATTATTTTTTTGCAAATAAAAAAATGGAATAATCTTATCAAATTAGTGTATTGTCATCGGTCCTAGATAAATCTACAAAGTTTGAATGAAATCTGACCGTTTAAAGTGGGTAAAAATCGCGCCCAAAAGAGTCGGTTACAAACAAACAAACATACAAGTGAAGCTAATATAAAGCGTGTAAAAAAATATATCCAAGAGTCCTAGGTAGGTCCATTATTATTTTTAATCCAAGCTAATGACATAAACCAATGTTTCAATCACTCCAAATTCGTATTCTACGCTGATGACTCAAAGTTATTTACAGATATCAAAAATGTTTGTTTTTGAAAGTTGTAGACGATGTGGTAACTTGATTACTCCGTTGCGGACGTCCATCGTCTTGATGGATTTGAAAGGTTTTCAGGACGTTTTTGAATGCTTGTATCTGCAATTGTTTTCAGGTGAATACTCACAAACTTGGGTGCTACCTACTAATTTATATGTCTGTCGGTGCAATGGTACGTGTAATTCCGCCATTTGCAGTGGTGCGTGTGATTTTGCGCGGTGTGGTGGTGCGTGAAGTTTAGCGCCTCTGCAGTCCGCCAGAAAGAGCAATTAGTGGTTTTCATACGTTCTTGATCTCAACTCTTGGTTGACTAAAGGCGTTATTGGCTTCGATCTAGGCGGCTTCTTTGGACTTTCGTTTGAACCAATGCTTCTCTCTATGTAGAACACTTGTGACGTCCCATAGAATTCGATGGTGGATCTCCGCGTTGTGTCCATCTCTTGCGCTCATCCAATCCTACCGGCCTCTTTGTATCTTCAATGTAGGAAGCTCCGCATTCACATGGAACTGAATACAATACTTACTGATTTCATTTCTGTTGTCAGGTTTGGTCTTGATTAGAAAACTGCGAAAAGTACTGCCGGATTGGAAGCAGCTCTTGATGTTGAACTTGTTTCCGATCCTTTTGATCTTCTCGGAGACACCTCTGATATACAGATCACTGTGCTTTGTTGTTGCTCTTCAGATGTCTTCGTTCTCTGGGATTGTTTCAATACTTCTCCTTGAAGTTTCTTGGGGTATCCATTCTCGTTGCAAATGTATATCACCCTTTCTACCAATGTTCTCACGATCCCTCTCTTTGTCGAACTCGGATGGTTGGAGCTGCAGTTGAGATACTGTCCGTATGTGTCTTTTTTCTATAGATAGAGGTGCGGTTTCATTGCCTATTCTCTCCGCTTTCATATCGGGGAAAGGTAAGGCACTGTTGGTTTCCATTTCTATCGTGAATTCGATCGAATCCCTGATGCTGTAAGAAGAAGTCCTGGAGATATTTATTTCCGTAATTCCATAAATGAAAGTTTGGTTTGTATTCCGCCTCCCGTATAGCCAATGAAGAATATCACCAACTTTTGATTTTTACCTCACAATACACTCTATTAGAAATGAAAAAATACCGTTAAAATATTTTTTTGATACGACTTATAGTTTGCGAGATATTTAATTGTTCAGCTAGGCGTGCGACGACGCGGAGTCATTGGCCGCTGTGACGTCACTTTACAACGGTCGGTCAGTGCGTGCTCTGCTTCCGAGCTGTGTGTATGAAGTTTGCGTCGAAAATTGATAAAAATGTCGAATCCAGAAACTGGAAAATCGTGTATTGTGCCAAAGTGTTTAAATAAAACTACTAATGCACCCGAAAAGTTGTTTTTTATTGTTGCTTTCGAACCTAAAAGTCGATAGAAATGGATGCAAATCATGATGTTCTGGGGTGGTTCGGCATTTCAATGTTCAAATATCTCTTTTAACTTTTACATATCCAATAGCGTCGTCGCCGAAGCTGTTTCTAGCCGATCTTGAAATAAAATAAACGAAGTTGATCTAATATATAAAAAATAAAATAAATAAAAATGCACGTATCCACGATCACATTAAAGAGGAAGGTAAATATAAAGTTACACCACACATACACTCTGAATATGGGGAAAATACTTTTCTTACGTGTTTTTGCCTCCTGAACACGAATCCGAAAAATGCGGCGGTCTCATACCGTTCCCGAGTTAGAGAAGTTTAAAAAAAAATTAACCCCATTTTCAAGCACCGTTTTCTCGCACAAAACTCACTCAAAATGCCTCCTTCTTTTTACCAGCATAAACAATACACCCTAAATCACTTATTTTCGGCACAACTTTGCACAAAATATCGTCGTTTTTATCGAAAAAATCCTCCTTCTTATATATTACCAAATAAATCAATTTCAGACTTTGACACATGGAATTTAGTAACTTTGCCTTATTTTCCGTATAGGACGCCGTTTTTATGCGAAAAGATAAAACATCTTAACGCGTATTTTTCATTTCTTCAATACATTAGCAAGAACTATTTAATACAATAACGTTAAACCAGAACAATAACAGAAAATAACACTAATAAATAAATAGGCGCAGAGCTACAACAAATGTTCAAAATGACCTCCCTCAGACGTGATACAAGATTCAACTCTTCGCCCCATTGATTGTCGTATTCGCGCAAATATTCCTGGTGTATTTCTTATTGTTTCACAGCCGGCTGTAATTCGAATCCACAGGTCTTCAACATTTTCGACGGGAGTGAAATAAACTAATGACTTAAGAGAACCCCAAATGAAAAAATCTAGAGGATTTGAATCAGGAGATCGAGCAGGCCAATGTTCCGTACCTCCCCTACCTATCCAACGATTTGGATATACTGTATCTAAGTGATTACGTACAAAAATGCTCAAATGGACTGTGCACCATCATGCATGAACCAGAAGTGTTGTCTCAGCTGTAGAGGAATTTCTTCAAGAAGAACAGGTAACTCTTCCTGTAGGAAATTAAGGTAAGAGTCGCCGGTTAGTCGTTGTGAAAAGAAATATGGACCGATTAAATGATCATCAAGTACCCACATTTTCTGAAAACTGATGCTGAAAATGAGCTTCAAAGATTCCATGTGATTGTTATAGAAATTTCGTATACACTGTCGTCCAAAATTAGCCTCGTCAGTAAACAAAACGCCATTTGAAAAATTAGGAATTTGAGCGATTAGATGAAGAATCCAATGGCAAAAAACTAGGCGCGGAAAAAGTCTCTAGGTAGTAGAGCTTGCACACGTTGAATATGAAACGAATACAATTGCTGTTCCTTTAAGAATTTTAAATACAGTGAATTTGCTTACATTCAGTATGTTGGCAATTTTTCGAGTACTTGTTTCAGGTGACTCTGCAATTAACCCGAGAACTGCTTCTTCTAGTTACACAGTTCGTACTTCTCGAGAGCGCCCACAGTCAGCCGTTTGTTTCTTAAATGTACCATTTTCGCGCAAACGTTGGTGAAGACGAGCATATATTGTGTGATGGGGTACCCTACTTCCTGGATACATTTCAGCATACAATCGTCTAGCTTGCCGACCCTTTCCATTACTTCGACCATAGACAAAGAGCATGTCTGACAATTTCGCATTTGTATAATTTTCCATTCTTTTCGATAAAAGAAAAATTAATTACTCATTATCATTAATGTTATACCAAACTGAAAGCTTAAAAATGAGGAAACGCTAATTTGACATCTTGTTGAAATATTCGTATTTAACAGAATGTTGACAGTAGCCTACTAACATCGCTATTAGATAATGTATTAAAGTAATGACAAATACGCGTTACATGTTTTTTTTTGCATAAAAAAGGCGCCTCATACAAAAATATCCAGGAGAGATTTTTTTGTCACAAATTGAACGAGGATTTACCAAAATATCTCAGTGGCGTACCATTTTTTTCTTTAAAAAATTGAGATCATTACCCATATGCGCGCCAATGATGCACATAAAATTCTCAATTGCATGTCGAAAAATGCGCAATAACTACTTCTTGAAACTCACCAAATTTCATTTGTTTATCTCGACCGGTTTCAGAGAAAAACTTTAGCGCCCCGTATCTCGGAAAACGAAGCATTTTCGGACAAAAGTTATATAGCAAACTATCGATATTTTTTCATGCAGAATCACCCTCTGAAGTTTGTCGCACTTATTCACTAACACCCTGTATATGGTGGCGATAATTGGAGAAAGGGAAGATTCCATCGGGAGTCCGTCGACTTGAGAAGAAGAATCGGTCCTTTTCTTAGAAATATGAGTTGTGTAGGCAGCACTGCAGTAATTCCAATATTACTTGGATGGGAAGGTCAGTCCTCTCGTGGAGCTGGTTATCATCTTCGAGTTTCCTTTTGATGATGCTAAGGGATTTCTCTATAGGGACATTGGTGTAAAGGCTCTCCACGTCGAAGCTGATGAAACGATCTTCTGGTCCAAGTTCAACATCCTTGATGGTGACTACGAAGTGCTTGGAATTCTCAGGGCCGGATTCAAAGGTGTGGAGGCCCTGGGGCAACAATGGCGTGGATGCCCCTAGTTATTTTTCAAACAAGTTGAAAAAAATCTTTCGAGTGTTTGAATAATTTATTGCGGAACAAATAAAATTATTTTAACACAAGCATATGTAGGTATAATAAAATACAAGAAATAAATCTAAATAAATTACAGCGATACGATATGATATTTTTCTATTTTTCCATGTGGATGAATTCATTTTTTCAGTGTATGGTTCACTTTGTGATTGTTTCCCGCATATACACATGATTTATCGGATAGAAGATTGATATTAACCATTAATTTTGACAAGAATACGAAACGCGCTTTGGAATGTTTCAAACGAAAAATGAGTGGAAAAAGTGGGAGAACTGCTCTTCTGTTTTTATATATTGATTAGTTTGAAAATATGAACAGGATGTTCATAAAATCAGGTGTGGAATCTGCGACCGAAATATAAACTTTAATCACTATCTTCCATCGTTCAAGATAACCTCTTGTGGGGAATTCATGTTGGAAAGGGAAACATTTTCTATTGAATATTGAATAGAAAATTTTTCTGTGAATTGAAAAATCCACGATAAAATGAAGTTATTTTTTGTAATATCTAACAGAAACAACTACTTCCCCGGCTAAAGCCACGCTGAACATTTTGCATATAATTCGGTATTTGTTAGGAAATTTTACTTAACGATTTGGGGGCCCCTCTTGTGGAGGCCGCGGGGCTACAGCTCCGGTTGCCCCCCTCTTAATCCGGCTCTGGGAATTCTTGACGTATGAACTGCTATTTTCCTTGTAAGGGTTGTAGTATCAGTAAGAGTATTCCGATAACTTGTAGGTTGGTGAGTTCTGGGAGCTGGTGATCGGTCTAAGTGGTATGTCTGGTTTGTGGATTTTCGAAAGCCGTAGAGATGCGGTGGTTTGCTGTCTATCAGGCATAACTTTGTACTGGGTTATCCGAATTAGATGATTCTTCTTTTATTGTATAGGGTATACTTCGAAGTTGGTTATATGTGAATTATCCACCCCTAAGGGTAGAAACATGGGGGATGATTGTGTGAACCGATTCTCTTCAATCTTGGCACACACATGTAGGTAGTTCTGATAACACTACGAAGTAATTAGTAGATTTTTGCCACAAAAAATTAAGAAATAAAAACTTTTTAACAAATGAAATCTACGAAAAATGAAACTGAAAAGCAGAAAATGACCCTTCTAGTCTTAATAACTGAGTTCCTAAACTTATGTAAGTAATTAATTTTGAGTCGACGCCAATCAAACAATTAACGAAGATCATTAAATTTCTTTGAGTTTGGGAGCTTAGTTATTAGGACTAATCTTAGTATGTTATTTTTTTGCTTTTCAGTTAATTTTTTCATTGGTTTAATTTTTTTTTTAATTTTATGGTTAGAATCGTCTACGAGGGCGATTATAATGCCGTTTGAAAATCCCGTCCTCAGCCATCTCAAGTACATCAATATAACGAAATTCCCAATTATTTATCGATTAACTTCTTGTGCAACAATATGACTTCAAGAAAACTTGTTTCATTTCTTGAAATATGTCAAGCTGTCTTCGGGTCTGCGTTTTTTCAATAACTATTCAATTGGAGAAACATGAATACGCGTTTGTAGCAGCACCAGCGACGGCCGCTCTAAACGTTCGATTAAATCACAGCCGAAATGTAATCTATAATCAAGTGGTTGCTCGGGGAGTAAATTACCCAAATAAAATTCGAGTGATATTGTAGGAAATGCGTCCCTGGGGTCGAGGGTCGGGCATCCTCCCCTAAACGAGGGCACCCTCCGTTGGATATTAGATTCGGCAGCGGGACGCAACATTGAGCAACAATCAACGACCACAAGTTGGAATGAGAAGTT
The DNA here is from genome assembly GCA_018342105.1 of Gonioctena quinquepunctata. NCBI lineage: Eukaryota > Metazoa > Arthropoda > Insecta > Coleoptera > Chrysomelidae > Gonioctena > Gonioctena quinquepunctata. The sequence continues at coordinate 502,273 of JAFIRS010000323.1, read as the reverse complement.
TGATAGACGACAGCCTGATGACATCCTAAACAACTGTTGGCTGAATCGTTGGGGATTTGCGCGAACGTTTCGGGGGAACGATACTGAATATTCTTCAAGTACTTTAGGTTTATGTGAAGTGGAACATAGCGAATCCAAAATAGGAATTTGCAGGAAAACAGTTTCGTTTTGGGTTCTCTTCAGTGATGTAACGGCTTCGGCATCTATGTAGGTATACGGTTATTCTTATGGTTACAAATATTGATTATTAAAAAATAATCAATTAAAGACGAACTTGGAGTTTTAATGAATCAATCTGTAAACATAAAATGAATTCTGTGAAACAGTAACAATGAACAACTAATCCTATGTTCCTCAAGCAAATATAAATACTAAAAAAATAGGTATACCTATAGTATGAAATATAACCATTTAAAGTTCACGGCAGTCGAATTCCCATTTATAACGCATAATATTTGCAATTTATTTGGTTTTATTTGATTCCTCTAAGATATTTGCCCTGGAGTGAAGATCATCCCCTTTGAATTTATCCTTTTTTCAGAACGGTAAAGGGCTTGATGGATGATGATGCAGTATATTTCTGAATGTATTACTTGAATCAAATGAGTTTTTCATCAGGCTATCGACAGGAGTGTGTATCAAGTATGATTTTCCAACAGCTATCTGAAGTTGAATCCATGATGGGGTAAAACTTAGTTTTGAAGGTGAGTTGTAGATATGTTCTTTGTTTTCCTGTACTATATGTCATTATTGCTCATTTCAGCTTTGAAAAATGGATTACATTATTTCAAATAGAAAAAAAAAATTAACTTCATTGGTTTCGTGGGATGATGCATTATCAATAAATAATTATCTCATAAATTTACTGAATTAGGCAAGTTTTAACTATTTTAACTACCTTCATTGTTAAATTAAAGAAGATGCCTCCAACTGCGTGAGATTGTTTAAGTTTAATTGTTAACCTCTGAAAAAACATAATTTTCTGACAATATTTTCTACTCATCTTGTTCCCAACTTTTTTAAAGTTCACTTTTTCACTATTTCCTCATTATTTTTGAGGCAATCAAATGGCCTAAATTTCAAACAGAGAACCAATCAGATCAGTTTTATAGTGATAAAACGTCTTCTTGCTGTTTTATACTGACAATTCAACTCATGTATGAAAAATCGCATATGCCACAGATGCCACAGTGCAATTGTCAGTTTGACAGCGGCAAAAGTTAGCTGCAACTTTTACAGCGACAAATGCACTAGTGGTTTTTTCACTTATTCATTTGTTTATCAATTATCGCGGTGTTGGTAGCCAAAATAAATAAAGTTTGCATTGATATGTTTCTAAATTTCTTATTCATTAAATTGTTCTGCCGAATTACACTCGATCGGGTAAATTTGTGTTGTTCAAATTCTAAACTGTTTCCTTCAGCAATTTGATTCGAAAAACTGTCAACCTAAATACGCTTCAGTGTAGCGTTTTTAATAGTTGAAAGTTTTTCTCGTCCAATTGCTAGGCAACAGTTTCTCATCAAACAACCCAAATTCACCCGATAAAACACAAACCTCCCGTGCAATTATAAGTGATAAAACCACTAGTAGTTTCGATATTGTTTTTGGATACGCATTCAATTCATATTTTATATATAATTCAATTCCTGTAAGGAAACATGAATTGCAAAATGGATTAAATAAGGGATTTTGAGCTCACTACATACAGTGATTTGCTATTGGAATTCAAATATATACATTTTGCAGAATGTTAAAATGAGTCAAGTAAGGCTGTGAATCATATAACTCCATATTCTCATACAATCAATGGGTGTTGTGGATTAGTGGGTAGATAACCAAACTATCACGCGGAGCTAGAAATATTTCATGAATAATTGTAAAACCACTAACAACTTCATAAAAATCTCAAAATAGCACAAATCACACAAAACTCAATTAGTATATGCACAGAGTCAACAGGCATTCAAAATTACTCTTATAACAAAGCTGAGATGGCCTATTAACTAAGGAGCAGGCCACGAAAAAAGCGACCGGGTTCGAATCCGACCACCGTCAAAAACTTTTTTTCTCGGTTTCGTATCCGGGAGTTTTTTTTATTCGGTTTCTGATTCAAACATATTTGATAGTGAAAAATTTATATGTATTTTAGATTTTTGGGCAAGTTTACGCGCAGTGAATGATCATTGTAAATGAATGAATCTGTAAAACGAGGCATTCAGAAACGGACACACAATTTCTCCAATTGTTGTAATTTTTCCTGGTCAAAATTCAAATATAACATGAATTCTGGTAATTTTATCCAGTTTCAAATATTATTCGGGAAATATTCTCATCAAATATCATTCGTGCTAAAGGATTTTATCGCAATCTTTTTTAATTTGTCCTCGAACATTTTACCTCTAGAAAATTTAACTCGTGCAATTTTCGCACTCTAATAAGACCGCAAATCGCACGAAAATTTCAAAAATTTTTGAGCAATAAAACTCCTATCACATATGATATTACCCTCGATAAAATCCTTAGCACCCAGAAAAAATTTAATTCAAAATCATTCTTATAACTAGAGTTGTGTGGCTTCAACAAAATGATTGTGTTCCATTGGTATGACCTGCCGAATCCCCTGATTTGAAGGCACTTGAAATGATTTATTGGAGTTATCTCGAAGTTGAATTTTATGACACTTTATAACCAACAATATATATTTTTCGTTGAAAGATTGAAATGGCAAGGTAATCAAAAAGAATAAATACGAAAATAATTGTGAGGTTCGACTCTAAGACCATATTTCAATAAAGAACAATGTATTTTTTCTCAAGTATGCTCGCCGCTAATAACCCATACGGTAGGTGTTAGGGGGTCGAATATTCATGAGAAAACAACTACTTTTCAGGCTAATACCTGGATAATGAGGGACAAATAATCCGAAACCTGTCTACAAGTGGCCAATCCGAAATGAACTACCCTACCTAATTAAACTTTGCACGATTATCCATCACATGTAATACAATGTTCGTCAAGATATTAGACTAGGAAATAGTTGTTTTATGATGATTTGACTTGAATAATTCCAATTATCTTCAAAAGGAACATATATTTTTCTTAAATTATTATGGGACGATGTTCATTATCAGTTATTATCACATCATTATCTATCAGAAAGACAAAATTAAGGAAAATTGTTTCCTATAATAATTAAAATAACAGAGTAAACGAAAAATTGAAATAGTGGAATCTTCATTCTCCAATATCTCAAGAACAAGCTTTGATTGTTATTGTTATCTTTCGGACATGCAATATTTTTTCCTTCTGGCTGACATTCCAACCCCTATGTTTGAAAGTAACTATTAGAAATACATTTAAAAAATGGTCATTCAACAAACTGTGCTACACGAGAATACGAATACTACTTGCAGGAGTTGAGATTTGAAAATAAGTCTGGGAATCGCAAATTATTTTCAACTTGACCATACTGTCACACAAAACGAAACAAAGGGGAGATATTCCCATCTTTCCCGTGGGTTGTGTAGTTACATGTCAACAGATGTGGTTATAGCTTGCTACGCGGAGACTCAATTCAGACACCAAATTACCTAATTTTATTACCCGTTTAATGTTCCTGAATCTGTCGAAAATAAATGATCTCTTGTTTGGGTTCTTGTTTCATAGACGTTTTTATCGTTCAATAAAATAGTCATTAAATGTGAGAAAATATTGCTATCAAAATATTTTGGAATGAAAACATATCTTATACCGTATTTTGACCAAGGCATGTCTTGATGGTTATTTATGATGTGAATGTTCAAATCACTTTCAACGCGTATATCATAAATTTGTGTGTGAAACTGTACTTATTTGGGTAAAAAATAGGTAAATTACATAAATATTATCACTGCAATTCTCGAATTAGACTCGTGATGTTTACTATCATTGATGGCAGATTATTAATCGCTTGTGAATTCGATTTTCGATGGATGATCTGGAAGAAAATGTTCTAAATACGAATATTAATGACGAGCTAGTAAACTGTCTTCTATTTGTTGCCGGATAAGTCCATGGAGTACAGAAGTGCTTATAGATTTTTTTGAAGTGGTTTGTAGCGTAGTTTCTGGAAATTATAGTGATAATATAGTTCTAGAAAATTTGGTTTTTATAGTACTAGTGAAAATACCTGATACAAAAGAAACGTCCCACGAACTTTCACTGTAGTTGATCCCTTTACCTGAATTTTCAATGAAAATACATAGCTATTCATTCAGCAAATTTCTAACACCATCGAGTTTTTAACAAATATACAGGGTGATTGTCGAAACAAATGAATTCCTTGGATGAGTGTTCATGCATGAGTCAGTTGATTTGCTACACAGTCAGGAACGGAGTCCACGCGGCACAACTTTGAAATGATTGAATTTATAAAATAAGTTCAACAAAACAAGGTTTCCTGGACAATTTTATGAATAAAGTCGATCGGAGCCACGATTTTTAATAGTTATTCCACTCATGCTCCCTGAATATAGGTAAAATACTTTTCTAACGTGTTTTTGCTTCCTGAAGACGAACCCGTAGCGAAAATGCGACTGTCTCATACCGTTTCCGAGTTAGAACACTTTTTACTTTTCACAACCTTATTTTCAAGCACCGTTTTCTCGCTCAAAATGTCTCCTTTTTTTTTACCAGAACAAAAAACCCTAAAAAACATGTTTTCGGCACAACTTCGCACAAAATATTGCCGCTTATATCGAAAAAATCCTCCTTCCTAAACTTCACACATCTGACAGATTGAATTTCTGGTTGATTTTAAATATTCACTTGAAAATATATTGGAGGAAAACATTTTTCATTTTTAACCGACGAAACCAAAAAGGAGGAGGTTCTCTAGTCGACGCGTATATTTTTTTCTAATTTTTTTTATGTTTGATCACGCATAACTTTTTACTGAGGAGTCCGATTCCGATAATTCTCTTCAGTGGATAGGGTGTACTTCGAAGTTGGTCCCATTTGAATTTAAAAGATGAAATCCTTCCCTAAGGGTAGCAAAATGAAGGATATTGATCACTCACCTTCTGAATTCTGGTCCGTTAACCGATTCTATCAGGCATAATTTTGTACTGGGATCTTCGATTTGGATTTTTTTTTTATCAGATAGGGTATACCTCATAGTTGATCATATTTGGATTTCGAATGGAATTATCCACCCTTACGGGTAGAAAAATTGGAGAAATTTATTTTTCCCTTGTGAACATTGGCACACATATGTAGTTGACAATGACAGATCGCTAGTGTCATTATCATTATCATCATATTCAATCAAGCAATCAATCAATTTATTAATCACAAAATAAACATATAAATTCAATCACAAGGACCAAAGACAGATGCATGTTTATGACAAGTCACAAATAAATATCAAAACAAAATGAAATAAGATAAGATACCTACCATTAGATTAAAATACATGATAAAAATTGAGAAATTCATCTTCACAGGAACATACTTTCCGGACAATATAGCATAAAAAGGTAGAAGACGTGAATACACAAGAGACAACAAGAGAGACAGTCACATATATATAAGTATGCTATATTGAATACAAATCAAATCAATTGCATATATCGCGAACATAACACAAATTATACTAAGTACTCATCTATAGTGTAGCAGGCTCTCTGAACTAGCTGCTGTTTCAGTCTTGTTTTGAAAATATTTAAATTGAGGGAGCTCTTAATATGCTCATCAAGAGAGTTGTATAATTGACTGCCAGTAAAAAAAAACTTTTTTGGTACAGCGTAGTCCGGTGATTCTCAGGTTGTAGTTGGCCTTTGAAACGTGTATTATGGTTATGCTTCTCAACAGTATTAAAAAACTTGTTTTTATTTTTATAGACGTATGTACAAACTTCCAGTATATATAAGCTTACAACAGTTAGGATTTTGAATTTTTTTAAATAATCTCTGCAGCTCGTTCTAGTATCGATACTAGCAAGAATTCTAATCGCATATTTCTGAAGTACCAATACTCACATGTGCACAATTTCCCCAAATCAAAACTCCATACTTTATATGGGAATGAAAATTTGCATAGTACAATGACAGTAGTGTGTACTCACTACACAAACAATAAATATGACAATCTCAGTGAAGTTGCCTATCATAGGTAACACCCAATACTTTCACTGATTTACTACTTACTATTTCATCATTGGAACCTTCAAAAAGTTTGATTTCATCAGTCCTGCCATTACCAAAAAGAACAGTTATTGTTTTATGATGATTCAGTTGTAGGTTATTATTGTTGGACCATTTTACAATATTGGCATATACCGCTTCAGCAGTAGTTTCCAGCTTATTGAGATCCTTGTCGACAACCAAAATATTCGTGTCATCTGCATAGCAGATAACATGAACATTTTGAACCCTTTGAATATAGAGAATGAGATCGTTAGCAAAAATGTTGAGAAGTAGAGGACCTAAGACAAAACCTTGCGGCACACCTTGCTCTACATCCATTTCTTCAGAGAAAATGTTGTTGACTCTTATTATTTATTTTCTTTTACTGAGGTATGACTCGATTAATGTTAAAGGCAAACCTCTTATTCAATATCTCTCTAATTTGGCAGTGATTAATCGATGATCCACTACGTCGAAAGCTTTCGAGAAATCAATGAAAATACCCAAAGCAAACATTTTTTTGTCAATACTTGAAATGATCCGACCGCTGAACTCAGATAGTGCTGTCTCTGTACTTTTGTAACTGCAGAAACCATGTTGGTCGGACGATAAGAGTGTTTACTTAAGTAGGTAATTGGTTAACCGATCCTTAATTGCCATCTCAAATAATTTAGAGATACTGCATAACAGGCTTATTGCTCTGTAGTTAACAAAATCATTCGGTTCTCCTCTCTTATAAAATGGCTGAACTATTGCCAGTTTGAAGTTATCTGGGAATTTTCCTTCCTCAAAACAAAGATTGATTAGGTAATTCAGAGGCTCACTAATCCACGAGCTGCATTTCTTCAATAAATTATTGGAAATATTATCATGGCCAGAAGAGTTGGAAGATTTCAGTCTACTTATTAATGACTCAACTTCAACAATCGTAACGGGTTCTAGATAAAATGATATGTGCGATAAGGAAATATTTGAATCTAAAAAGCTATAGTCGCATTTACAATTTTTATTGATAGGGATGGTGAACTGGTTTGCAAACTGATTAGGAACAATCTGATCTGGTAAAGGATAGTTATTTTGTGTAATAGTTAATTCATTATTTTTATACCTACCTGTTTTCAATTCATTAATCAGCTTTCGTTTTATTTTCCGATCCATGTATTCGCATGTCATTAAACTTAATTTTCGCTGCTCTCAGTGCATTGCAAGTATTTGCTTATGTCCTCATGAACATTGTTGGTCTTAGCCAAATCGTTGTAAAGACTAACCTGGCGTTTCAGTATTATGATGTCTTCTGTGATCCATTCATTTTTACATAGTTTTCTCTTGTTCTCAATTGATATTTCACGTAGAGGAAAACATGAATCTAAATAATGAATCATTAAATTCGTGAAGTTGTCAGATGCTGCATTCAACCTTCCTTGACTATAAACACTATGCCAAGTTTCAATACTTATGCAATTTAGGAGAGCAATATTATTTTGGTCATTGAAAGATCTATGCATTATACGATGTTTTCTATTACGTTCCTCATCAGCCGCTGCTGACGTAGAATGAAATATTTTGATACGTTGAGAAAAGTGGTCAGATGAATGGAGATCCATCACTCCAGCCCTATGAAAATTGAGCTCAGAACTAACTAAGAAATAATCATTGCATGTACTGGGAGTTTGTGATACCCTGGTTGGTTCCTTTACAGTTGAAAATAAACTATGGCATCCTAGTACGTCATTCAATAAAATGCAGTTGTGACTTCTTGTAGAAAAATCTACGTTAAAGTCACCACCAATAATGACCTGCCTGTTAGCAAGTGTTCTCAGGTTCAAAAATTCAGTGAAGCAGTCTCCTGATGGCAGTCTCCTGTAAACAACGGCTATTACCAAATCTTGTGATAGTAAAACTGCAGCACATTAAAAAATACCTTCCTTGCACACAGAGTCTACATCAACTTTTTGATAGTTAGCCTTGAAATTTTTATTTTTGTACATGGCTACACCGCCATTCTTAGAATGTTTTCTGCATGAGTAGTTTATCAGATTGAAACTGCTCAATGAGTATGTTTTTATTTGAATTTCATTCAACCAATGTTCGGAAATTAGAAGTATATCGCATTTGATATTGTCAAAAACCACGTCAATATTCAAAATTTTATTACTCAAACATTGTATGTTTTGATGAAAAATGTCTAATGTTATAGTAGATGAATTTTCATTTGTATCTAGCAGATGTTGATTGGTACAACTTGAGACAATCGAGGGTATAAAAAATAGTTGAATTCACTATTATTATTATTTTTTGAAGTAGCGATATCTGAAACTTTTTTTACTGCGCCACAATAGTTTTTTTGTATGTACATTGCTATTCCTTTACTTAACAGCAATTTTAGTTTGAAAATTTGTCAAGCAAAACCTACTTTATAACGGTTACTAGTAATGACGTTATTACACTCAAAAACTGGAAATCTTTTCAGTCCAAGTTCATAAATTTATTGAAACATCTCCAAATTTCTTATGTAAATGTTTTCATTTTTTTCCCTATTATTATAACAATAATCAGACTGGTAGGCTTGCGAGATAATGAGTGGTTGAGTATGCTTCATTTTGTTCACAAAATCTTTGATGATATCCTTATCGCATATATTTGGCCAGAAAATAACCACATCGTTACCACTAAAATCTTCGCTACCATTAAGGGCAGTTTCAACTAACAAACTATCATTTGCATATGGCTTGAGTATAGATTGAACTGAAAATGTATCACCTGATATATTACTTAAATTTTTTGCCATATTCCTACCTTGGTATCCCGCTACAAATAAAATCTTGGTTTTAACTCCTTCATTGGTTTTTACTTTAGTGTCCTTAAAAATAGGTTTCTTACTCTCTGTGGCTTGTTCTTCTTTATTCCCGTTCTTCTGGTACTTTTGTTGTTTCTTCAGTTCCATTTCGGATGGATGCTTTACATTTTTGATCTCTTCGAGTTGACAGATATATAGTTTATTTTCTTGAGTAAGAACTTCAATGGAAACCATCATATTACTCCTTATTGTTTCCATTTCCTTCATACAATTTTCAGCTTGTATGAGATTTAGTTTCTATGAGAGGATGGAATGATATACAAAGTAATGAAATAAACTAACCAGAACAACAAAAATAATTTATATTACAACAAATAGTAAAAGTAGATAATCATATTATTCAACTGGTAATAGTTGAAGTAAGGTGGGTAAGTATTTTGGAAGTAATAAAAAAACAAGCAGTTAGTAATTAGTAGATTTCAGCCACAAAAAATTGAGAAATAAAAACTTTTTAACAAAATATTAAACCGACGAAATACGGAACTGAAAAGTAAAGAAGAAAATAAACCTTCTTAGTCTCAATAACTAAGGTCCTGAACTAATGTAAGTACCGCCTTAGTTTTCACTAAAGATACTTGGTCAGAGGTTTTTACAGCAGCTGAAAAAGGAATGAAAGATATAAAATTATGGCTTGATCTCAACCTCTTAAGTTTGAATATTGGCAAAACAAAATTTATGACTATCTCACTACAAAATAATGATCAACCAGAAAATGAAACCCTTAAAATACACAAATTTTTATTGTAATCAAGATCCATGTACATGCCCCAGGATTGAAAAAACCGACAAAATGAAATATTTAGGGGTTGTCTTAGACAAACACATTCGATGGGATGAACATGCCCTTTACATACGAAACAGGCTGAGACAACTCATCCACAAATTCCACTATTTGAAAGATATAGTAGACAAAAAAAATATGCTAACCATATACTACTCATTAGCAGAATCTGTTATCAGGTATTGCATCACTGCATGGGGGGGAATGTACAATAGCAACCTAGGGTGTATACAAATAGTTCAAAATACTATTTTGAAGATAATATTTAAAAAACCATATACTACTCATTAGTAGTCTTTGTTGTTCTGGATGTTTTTCCATAAAAATGACACACCCAACCAAAAAAACACCAGATCATGCGAAAATATGTCTGTGAATTTGCCATTGTTCAAGAAGAGTCATTCTCAAAGATTTGTACACTTCCATGGTCCAAAACTTTATAACTATCTGCCACTAGAATTTAAAAAAATTGAAAAATTAAACAAATTCAAATATTCCATAAAAAAATTCATACTCGCCAACAAAGAAAAAATGTATAATCTCTTTTAGAAAGTACAAGAAAAAAAAAAAAAAAAAAAACTAATATCCAACCTAACACCTTTAGCTTCAATTTCTCCCCCATCAAGCGTCAACCATATTTCACACACAACCCCCTTTTGATGAGTGCTGCAAAGCACAACACAAGCACTCAAGTGTTTAGGTGTAGCAGGCTACTCAAATTGGGTTGAAAAGTTATATATTTAATAATACTCATTTAATATTACTATGATTATATTCACTATGTTGTACATTGCCATCAATAAATAAATTGAATTGAATTGAATTGAACTAATTTTGAGTCGGCGCCAAACAAACAATCAACGAAAATCATTAAATTACTTCAAAAAAATTATCAGAATGTCACCGCCCAACTCGATGCCATCATTTTACGCCTCACCTAATTCATTTGCTTGTTTGTTTGGCGCCGACTCAAAATTAGTTACTTACATTAGTTTAGGAGCTTAGTTATTGAAACTAAGAAGGTTTATTTTATTTTTTACTTCTCAGTTCCGTATTTCTCGATTGAATTTTTTGTTGAAAAGTTTTTATGTAACTTAGTAACAAAGGATTTAAGGAAAAAAGTTATATGAAGTACTGGTGATATTTTCACCCCATCTATACATTCCCGAGAGGGAAAGAGGAAGTCCTGGGACACCCTGTATAAATAAGAAATGTGCGAGAAATCCAGTTGGTATCGATACGGTCGGTATCAATCAATGGCAGAATTATTGAAACAACCAGATCCCAAGCTCAACAGTTGACACTGTTTTCGCCAGTCTTCCGCAACTTCACTGCCAAACACGGGTGCGAACTAGAGAGTTATTGAGAGGCAGAACTATCTTGACAAAAGATTATATTGAAAATGAGACCAATACCAATCCATCCCTTTTACAGACAAGCAATCCAACTGGAAGAGGAACTGTAGCCGGAATAAATATTCTTGGATCTTCCAGTTGCAATATCAATGTTAATGTTAAATAATATACCGAAACATCAAAAATGTCTCATATTTGTAATAACAAAAATAATCATTTTTCATATTTATTGGGCATCATTCAGTATTCTACGCTCATTGTGCGATTATCATTGCAAATATCTTGATCTTTTTTCACACTAATACTTTCTCCCAACGGGAATAAGGGGGCACACGCCTATTCCCGATTGGTTTGAATTTTGGAAAACGTCAATTTGGTTTATTGACGTTTCGGCAGTTTTTATCAAAAGAAGTGACCGAGATGTGGTTCAAATTCAAAATGAATGTTTTGATGTGAGAGAGTTACAAGCATTAAACTTGGCCTGTAGAAGTAGGTTGCCAATTACTCAATTGAGTGCCTGGGACGCTTATAACGGGTGGGGTCATCTCTAGCATAATCAGCATAACCTTATGAGAGGGTTCTCATGCGACTTCCGCATAATCGAAAACCTTCCGGTTGCGTTCTTTAATATGCTCCTTGATGGGAAGCAGATTGAGGTCTTCGAATATCCGCACGTTCCGCACGTACCACGGAGCGTTCGTTATCATACGCAGAACCTTCATTTGCCCCCATTCCAGGATGCGAATGTTAGTTCTGCATGATTGGCCCCAAGTTGCTGATGCATACAAAATGGTAGGTTTGAACACCATTTTGTGAATCATTACTATGTTTTTGAGCGAAAGCTTGCTATTTTCATTGATTGAAGGATACAATCGGGTAATTTTCTTCTTGACTTTCAAATTGACTTTTTCAATGTGTATTCTCCACGTGAGCCGACGATCTATAGATACACCAAGATACTTGACTTGCGTCGACTATTGTATCTTCCTTCCTGAGACAATCACAATACCTTCCGGGTTACGCTTCTCACGCCCCAAAGAAATTTCCTGCGTTTTGTCAGGAGTTACCTATACTTTCCACCTCAAGTACTACTCCTGAAGGTCATTTTATTGCATTCTGCAAATGAACAACCCCCATTCGATGGTCCATTGATGTGGCCAGAAAGCTGTATCACCAGCATACAAGGAGACCTTTATATTTTCGCTCCTTGGTATGTCACAGGTGAAAAGTCTGTATAGCATAGGTGACAGTATAGCCCCCTGAGGGACACCGGCTTCAATCTCCCCCGTTTCCGAAAGAGATTGTTCCACCTTTATTTGAAATTTCCTGCCAAGCCTTGCTTATTTATGTCTAATAAACGAAGGAGAGCACATTCACCGTTATTCAATGCGGAAATAGAATTTTCGACCAGTCTCAGGGCCTGAAGTTCCGTACAATGCTGTTTGCGGAATCCATACTGCCAATCTGGTAGGACATTTCTGTCTTCACCTTCTTCCTCAAGCCTCTGCAGTACGAGTTTTTCAGCAGACTAATCAGCCTATGATTTTGCGGGAAAGTCGGATTCTGTCCTTCTTTCGGAATCATCACCACAATGGCATGCATCCACCTTTGCGGGAATCTCCTAAGACGAATAGAATTATTAATTATATTTAAAATTCCATCACAACCAATCCCTCCATATACGCCTTAAGTTCTTCCAACGAAGCTGGACGAATGACATCGCGGTCAGGTTCTCTTAAAGTTCGACGAGCTCGACTTTCCAACAAAATATCATGATCCAGATCATCGTCTAGACCTTCATTCAGCCGAAATTGTCGTTCCACCATGTTTGCAAAAGCACATTCCGCGCTCATCGTGGATCGGAGGAAGGTCGGTTTTTTTAGTTTTCAAATTTCTGAATAGTTTCCAAAGCTGATTGTTATTTTCTAGATTTTCTGAAGTTCGTTCCTAAATTCAACAACAGATTCTCTAACTTCCCTGTTCAGTTTATTTGACCGGTCTCTGTCTCCGGGAAACAGACTTCTTTGGAATGCCCTTCTGGCTCTATTTCTTTCCCTTATGAGAATTCTCATAGGGAATTCATCATAATAATCTGGAGCCTGTTCCCTGAAGGAGGAGTCCTCTAGTACATTTTTTATGGTGAGTTCCTAACGTGCCTCATCCAACTCAAGAGGAGAATCAATCCACTCAGGAGCGCAGTACGCCGTCTCCAGAAGCGAAATGAACTTCTCCCAGTCTACTTCTTTACGTAGAACGTATGGGGGGAGGGGGAACATCACCTCCCAGCGATATCATCACTGGGTTATGATCTGAGCTCAACTCGGCGAGAGCGCGAATGTCCCATTCCCAGGTGACATTCCTGATCAACGCAATATCAAGTACATCAGGCCTGAGGCCACCAAAGAACGTCGACTCATCAGGTGCCAGCACCTGTTATTCAAACCTATCACTGTGTTGCCACAAAGCTCGACCATTCGTGTTTTATACACGACTCCATTGCACGTGCTTGGCGTTCAGATCTCCCGCAACCATAACAGGTTGATCCGTCTCCATCAAGAGCACATCAAGTGCCTGTATTCGATTATTTGGTGGGTTGTATACACTGATCAATCTTAGAGGACTCTGCCTCGTTTGTAATACAATACCAACATCTTCCATACCACGAGTATAATCATTAGAAATACCGTGAGAGAGTGTGCGTTCAACCAATATGGCAACGCCACCACCCCACCGCCCAATTCGATCATTTCTATACAGTGCTTCTCAAAAGTCCCCTCCCCCCCTCTTATTTTTGAAACGATTATACGTAAACAAGGGAAATTTGGAAACTGAATATTGAAGGTTGTAAACTCCCCTACTAGTGATGATAGATGACGAAATCGTCAAAGATGACGTCACAAGGCCATTGTGACCAATAATTTTAAATGGAATCCTACGGCAAGCCACACCTCTTTTAAAAGGTATCGAAAAAAACCTATTCAATGATACTAATTTTGTTTGTGTTTATGGCAGTTTTAATGGCTCATTAGTAAACATTAAAATTTAAATTCCATTCAGTATGATATTAATAACGGATTTAAGAATCAGTATCTACTTGAAGAAATTGCTCGAAGTGACCTCCATTTACTTCCTGACAGTGAAATATCCTATTTTTAAACTCTTCTCATACTTTTGCAAATGTGTCTGCGGAAACAGCCTCACATTCTGCAACAATACGTTGTTTCAAAACGTCAATATTGTCAGGTTAAGTGGCGTAAACCTTCGATTTAAGGTACCACACAGAAAAAAATCCAAAAGGTTGAGGTCCGGCGATCGAGCTGGGCCATTCCGTTGAACCTCGTCGTCCAATCCATCTACCACGATATCCTCATCCAAATACCGTCTTACTGCACCGTAATAGTGTGGAGGAGCACCATCCTGTTGGAATGTTATTTCAAAATTGCCATTAATCTGAATATCTTCCAATATTTCAAGGATTAACGGTTCTTATTGCGTTTTGCAACAGACTACAGATAAACCTCACCAGTTAAATTAGTATTCAAAAAAGAGGCCCAACGATGTGGTTTCCCAGGATACCTGCCCAAACATTCACCTTCTGGGGAAATTGGGTATATGTTTCACGAAACAGGTGAGGATTTGCGTCACTCCAATACCTCACATTCTGTGTATTTACATTTACATTTAGATAGAAAGTACTTTCGTCACTAAAACAAATTGTTTTGACATAGTCTGACTGTTGGTTAATTTTGGTTTCCATATTTTCACAAAATTCTAGTCTTCGGTCTGGGTCGTCGTCTGAAAGTTGATGAACCATTTTTAATTTGTATGGATGAAATTTGTTTTTTTTTCAACACCCTGTGTACTGTTATTCGACTGACTTCACAGGTAGATGCAACGTGAGTTGTTGAAGAAGTAGGATTAACTATTACTCCTGCCAGTATATCAATTTTTTTCTCATCAGAAATTTGTGGTCTGCCAGATCGTTTCAAATCATTAATACTACCCGTTGTTTCAAACTTACGAAGAAGCTCCCTTGAATAAGTCTTCGAAACGGGGCGATCGGGAAACCTCTCATTAAAAATGCGTTCTGCTGGCATGAATATTTTGTCCAGTTTCACCAAGAATTAGGATTGCTGCTACTTTATCACCTAAAGCACGTACCATTTCGCTTCTTGGAGCACTTTAACACAACAGTTTAACAAATTATTAAAATGTACAAAAATATTAAAAATACCAAAAGCTGCTGAAACAGTTAAACGTTCGATCAACAATACACAAATTATTAAATGTACAAAAACTTGGACAATTACAAAAACGTCGAGGGAGACTAACAAAAACGTCAGCTTATTTGACAACTATCCAGAGGCGGAGCTTGAATTTGGAATTTTATATTAACTGATTCAATTCATCACAGCTTTGCGTTTCTTAAAAGCGAGTTGCCAAAACTGCCATAAACACAAACAAAATTAGTATCATTGAATAGGTTTTTTCGATACCTTTTAAAGAAGGTATCGCTTGCCGTAGGGTTCCATTTAAAATTATTGGTCACAATGGCCTTGTGACGTCATCTTTGACGATTTCGTCATATTTCATCACTAGTGGGGAAGTTTACAACCTTTAATATTCAGTTTCCAAATTTCACTTGTTTATGTATAATCGTTCCAAAAATAAGAGGGGATGAAGAGACTTTTGAGAAGCACTGTATAGTTTATGATTTGGAATTCTGACGGACTATCCATTAAGATGGGTTTCCTGTAGAAATGCGATATCAATATTGTTATCTCCAAGAAATTATTGAAACTCCAATCTGTTTTGGAGAAATCCGTTACAATTCCAGCTTACTGATTTGATAAAATTTGGAGACTGTAGCTCTCCCATCAGTTTTTAAAACCAATCGAGAACTTTTTAGCAGTCTCCGCGAATTTTGCAAATAACTCTCTTATTTGGCCAAGAGCATTCAATACAGCATGAGGGTTTGAGGGATTGATTCCGACTGATTGCGAAGTGTTACCTCCCGCAGCTGTGGCATACGAAATCCCCGCATGTGTTCTTCCCGAATTAGAATGATCTAGAATTTTGATTTCTTGTAGTGGAGATCACCCTCCTTGTCACTCGGGGACACTTAGGACATCCTCGATCATTCGCAGTGTGATCCCCACTGCAGTTAGTACATGTTGCTTTCTCTTCTGTGGGCTCAGTGCAATATCGGGAAATATGGTTGCCTCCGCATTCAACACACGCGGGAGTCGCGCAGCGATTCAATTGACAGTGTCCGAATCGCTGACACCGATAACCGACCAACTGAAGCTCTTGGTCTCTATGGCTCTGCAGAAACGAAAACATTCAATATATTGTTGAGTTGGGATCTATTTTTTTGTTTTTTGTTTACCAAAACTAGAATCAATGGCAGGGGAGTTTTTTCTTTATTCATCCTGTGCATTCGAACCACAGATTCCGGAGAGAAACCCTTCGAAATCAGGTCCTCACAATTTAAAAATTCAGGAACATCCCTGAAAACAACTCTCAACTTTTCATCATCTGGTAAACTATATGTATGAAATGGAATATTTCCATCCTCAAATATACTTGAAATTTTGCGATAATCGTCAGGAGTGTCCAGAATTTTTTTTATACCATCGAAAATATTTTTTGCAGGTTTTGATAATTTGATTTGGTTTCAAACCAATTGTGAATTGACCTGCACCCACCCACTCTTGTCTCGGACTGTTATTGGTGACACTTGTTGTTTTCTCGTCTCTTGCATATGTCTCTGGTCCTCGTTATTGTCCATTAGTTCTTCATAATTATTAATGATTTTGGATTCTCTGGATTTTTTTGGAATTTGGATTCCTTCATGACTAGGACCTGGCATGCACTGGCAACTTGGATCTGTTCCTGGACTATAATTCTCATCCATCCTCATGTCAGTGTCGTCAACATTAGCGATGGATTCCAATTTATTTGACACATCAACGTTATATGTTCTCCAACTCTCTACATCGTGAACTCCAACTAATCTACATGGGCGTTTACGCTGAACAGTTACTGACCTTTGCAATGTATTACCTTTGGTTGGAGGGAGACTCGGAAATTGCTCGTTTTCAACTCTTTTTCCGGAAGGCTCATTATCATTGTGTTTTGTTGACCTTTTTCCTCGACTTTTGCAATGTCGAAATTATTCAGGGCAGGGATTCTTGCGATGTCATCTCCAAGAAAAAGGAAAAGAGTGTTTAGAACCTCTAGGAGATCTGCTCTCGGCAGAGAACAGATTCCTTCCGCTGGATCCAACTTTTTTCCTGACGTATCTAACGCATAGGTGTCTTGTTGGGGTGAAATTTCTCCTAGTACAGTAAGTACAAGACTTTTCCTAGTTGAATATTTCCTGAAGAATTCGCTTATTTAAATCAGCACTTTTTGACAATATGTGACTGACAATTCTTTCAAATGACTTTGCAAATATCTGATTCATTACGTGATTTATCTTTCGAATGTAATATAAATTTTTACACGATCATCTCAATTCTTCTTCAATCAAGCTGAACATTTTATAAATGAATCCAAAAATTGTATTCAATTGCTCCAACCCATTGAATCTTTCATTGAGAGATGAATAGGTACCATCATAGAGAAACTAAAAATAAAGAGAGTTGTCAAACCTGTAGAAAAAGTTGGCACCACGTTTAGACAGTGGCGACATATCTCGCAACTGGCCGAACTAAGTTATTCCAGTTGGTAAAACAAATTCCTCTTCAGTTACCGATTGAGATACGGCGGGTTTTTTAAATGAGTTACTTTTATATGGTAGATATGGTATTTATTTCATAAGTAATCGTTTTGCCATTCCTGTATTTCATATGAATGGTTGTAACATATGAAATAATGGAATGGCAAATCGATCACCAATAAAAATATACAGTAATCGATTCGTAGAATCTGTTAGTTCGTTCGTGGTCAATATAAAGTTTCAAAATCAATCTTTGTTTCATGATATCAAGAACAACATTAAAGTTCTTGTAAAACAAGAATAATAAGTTAGACACTATGAAAAACACATTTTATTCCATCTAGGACAAGGTACAACTACAGACAAAACATTTATAAAATTAAAAATATCTTCTTCAAGAAATCAACCAAAATAAAAACAAATTACTTTCATAACAAACCTTCAATAATTTTGTTAATTTATTAGCACAAAGGAGAAGAGTAGGTATGACAAATAATCCAGTTTGATGATAATCAGATAGATCATATACTTCGTACTTCCTCAAATGGTGATAGGAAATAAGTATCAGTTTGTGAAAAAAATTTCTGCAACTGATGGATGGAAATAAGTATCAGTTTGTGAAAAGCAGCTTATATTTTACCTTGTAAAAGAATATTTCCAGGAATTTTAGCGTCAACTCGAATAACATTCTATTTTCGACGTTGGTTAATTTTTAATAGAAGAATTATTCTGAAATTATTGCGTGGTTTATCATAATAAAAAATACATGTGTAAACAAACTTCTATTTTCTGACAAATGTCGAAATTGGAAAATTATCATATCATCAGTCGTCTGTCGATTGCGAGCAGCGCCTCCATGCGCGACTGGCCGTACCAAAAACTTGGTGATCAAGATAGCCAATGTTTCAAATAGTCTCTTTATTTTTAATTTGTCTATGGGTACCATCTAGTATGGAAACGAACACGTTAAAATTATAATAAATTCTCGGGTCTGTTATTGGTTCGGCGTTGCTTTCGCAATCAAATTGTTTTGTCTTTTTTCTTTGACGAATAGTTTGTGTGGGTAGGTAGGTTTTAATTTTGTTCACAATTTCCATCTAAGAAGCTTTCAGATTTATACTTTGATTCTAAATTAATTTATAGAGAGAATTAATTTTAAATAATACGTACCAAATCACTACAGAACATAAAAATTTGTAGTTTTGAATTTTGTTACTAGCGATCGAGTTTGGTGACACTGAAATATTTTGAATATGCGGATGCTTCCATAGCATCATAAACCAATCTGATATCTCAAAGGTTTTATAGCGTCTGTTCTACTGGACCAGCGTGAATCAGAAAGTGTTTTTAAAGTTAAATCTGAAATAAATTTAAAATTGATCATCTTTTTGTTGACCCGGAAAATAACACATATAACTCATGAGCGATATCAAAGAATCTCGAAACCTCAAAAGAAATTTTAGCAGCATCACTAACAACTAAATTTAGGGAGTGCGCTGAACAAGGAACAAAAAATTCTGGGGGTTTATATTTAATATTTGAGCCATTATCATAGCACGGACCGTGCAAATCATATATACACAAATTCAATTTTACTAAAAAGTCTGCCACATAGTTACATAAGGATCGACCATTTAATAATGTTGAGGAGCTTGAAAATTCTATAAGATTTCATTACAGAAATATTCCAACAAATGTATTGCGATCTATCTTAGTGAATTTTATGATCAGGCAATTAGATGCATTGAACAGAAGGTGGACATACAGAGACGCTTCGATAATTTTTTACACATATTTTTTGCATTTTAAATATTTTCTGTTCTAATTTGTTTGATTTGTTAATTGTTAAGTTATAACAAAAATAAGCCGATAAAAATTGGCAAAACCATCGGCATCACATTTAAATACGTTTAAAAACATTGTATTATTGCTTTCGAGATTTGGGTACGTTTAGTGCATACATCAGGGACACATTGTTGTGTTAATATCAATTGAAAATAATAATGATAATAATGTTTACTTTTGACCCTCATTTGTTTTTTTTCCATGGGTATCCGCGATTATTTTAGTAGGTTTTCATGTTTGTCGATTTATTTGTACAGTTTTTTAATAAACATTTAAAATAAAAATTTTGCAGTTTAAATTGGAGTTATTCAATATCTATATTATCATAACTACTGTTTTACTTTGTTAAAAAAAAAATTGCAAAATTTAAAGTTGTGTTTAATATCGTTGCAACAAACATAAAGTTTGTGTTTCCCTGAAAAAATTAAAATCTACATTAATTTTACAAATTGATTTGATTTTGATTAATTCATGAAAGTGTTTAAACTGATAATGTGCCACCAAAAAGTGAGAATGATAGAAATGTCTGCAGTGCATCAGTACCAGTACCCACAAAAAACTCTTTTTTAGACATTCAACGGATGACATCTCATTATCTCTAGTTTTACTTAATATTCAATCTGTCAGAAACAAATTAGATGAACTATTTATTTTTTTGGAGAATATGAACTTTCCGCAATAATTCTACTAACAGAACATTGGTTAAAACATGATGAGCCATTTTATATACCACACTACACAGCAGTATCACAATTCAGGAGAAGTATTGCTACTCATGGTGGTACGATGATTTTAATCAAAAACTCATTAATTAAAGAGCTATCATTTGAAAACACAACCAAATTTGACAATTATTTACGGGAGTTTTCTGTTAGCTATTCTAAAAAGGTCAACTTGTATATATTATGTATCTATAGATCTCTATCATCAGATACCCATGAATTCCTAAACCAATTAGAGGCACTGTTAAATAGTATCCCTGGAAAATCTTATATTATATTAACAGGTGATCTAAACATAAATTTTAATGACACAGACTGTAATATTAGGAATTCACTTATAAATCTTTTTACTGCATTTAATCTAAACATGGAATCTGATACCAGAATCTCTCAATATTCTAGCACTACTATTGACTATGTTTGCAGCAATATAGAATCTCAATATATCACATGCTCTGTGGTGCCAGCCGGTTTATCCGACCATGAGGCCGTTCATTGCGTTGTAAAAAATATTGAGGCAAACAGAGCAAGTGAGAAATTCAGGCATGGCCGTCTCTACACTAGGTCGAACTATAATAGGTTCTATATGAAATGCCAACAAATTAATTGGGATATCACATTAACTTCAAAAGAACCATTTGATGAGTTCTAAAATGCTTCTGATAAATTTTGATGAGGCATTTCCCATCCAAAAATAAAAAATAAAAAGAGGAAGGAATGGTTGACAAATGGAATCAAAATTTCAGCAAAAAACTTACGATCACTACATCATATAAGAAAATACACAAATGAATTTTTTTTCCACAACTACTACAATAAATACAGGTCAATTTATCGAAAGCTAATAAAACTCGCAAAAGACAAATATTACCAAAATCGTATTGGAGGCGCCAGAAATAAGCTAAAGGAGAGTTGGACAATAATCAATGAACTCAGAGGAAAAAACTCTGGGGGGAGGGTAGAATCTGAACTCAGTCCAGACACTCTCAACAGTTACTATTGTTCGATTGCAGACACTCTGAGAGAGAATATAACAATTCCCTATGATCCACTGGTTAATTTGAGCCATAATACCGTGAATCAAAACTTTGTGTTGTACGATACCAACGTCGATGAGTTGGTAGAAATTATATGCAGTATGAAGAACAAAACCACATCTGGAATAGACGAAATATCCATAAGAATTTTCGAAAACCTTTCTCTAAACGCACTCAGTTGCTTAGCAGCTCTGATAAATGAGTCTTTTCGCCAGGGCATTTTCCCGTCTTTCCTAAAAACATCTTTGGTGATACCTCTGCATAAAGGTGGTGATAAGAACTCTCCCTCAAATTTTAGACCCATTTCTCTCATTCCAACACTGTCAAAAATTATTGAAAAACTTGTCAAAAACAGATTGAACAACTTCTTATGCAGCCACAATATTTTGAGTATCCAACAGTTTGGATTCCAAAATAATAAAAGCGCTAATGATGCAATTTTTTCTCTTCTATATGAACTGTACAACGATATCAATAGTGGCGAGGTAGCTGCGGCAGTATTTTGTGATTTGTCTAAGGCATTTGACTGTGTGAATCACGAAATACTGTTGCAAAAACTGCACTTCTACGGAATCAGATATAGTGCTCATAGATGGTTTGAATCATATTTATCAGATCGAACGCAGATAGTAAAAACAAAATCAACCTCCAATATAGCAAATATACATTGTGGGGTGCCTCAAGGCTCGATCCTTGGCCCCATTCTGTTTTTGCTATATATATGCGATTTAACAGCCCTTGACATATCAGGAAAATTCACTCTCTTCGCAGATGATACTACTATTTTATGGCACAACAACGATGAAACTGATCTACATCGAATCATCAGCAATGACATACAAATGGTGAAAAAGTGGTGTGACTCAAATCTACTCACATTTAACACATCCAAAACCAATATAGTTTCATTCAGATGCACAATAGGAGACATATCCTAGATACTAAAATGATTGAAAAAAAAACAAATTCCAAATTTTTGGGGCTATTTATTGATTGTGGACTAAAATTCAATGTTCATATAAACAACCTCAATAAAAAGTTATCCTCTGGTTGCTATGCCGTCAAAATGGCATCAAATGAGTTGGGATATTCAGCTGCAGAAGCAGTTTATTATGCTTTAATAGACTCTCAACTAAGGTATGGCATTCCATTTTTGGGGAGCATGTAATGTTCCTCTATACAAAGTGTCTTTGTTCAAAAAAAACGTCTCTGAAAGCCTATAAATAAGACTTCGAGACTCATGCAGACTTCACTTTAAAATAACAAAACACTGACTGTCATATCCATATATATATAATGGAAACAGTATGCCTTATACACAAACACAAATCTAATTTTAATAGAGTAAACACTTATTCTACCCGACAAAATCCCGCATTTAAAACTACCAATTCCTTCATCTCCTCTTGTGAAAGATTCATTTGATATATAATGGATGCAAGATATTCATTCACTTGCCAGAAAATATAAAAGGAGTGGTATCTGGTGTTATTTTTAGAAAAGTAGTCAAGGCATTGCTTTCTGATAGACCCTATTACAGTTTAGAGGAATTTTTCAACGATCGTACTATTTTATAGATAGAGGGAACTCAACTTTTTATATAATTTTAACTTCCTACTTTATATTTAATTTAAATTTTAACGTGTCTTATTAGTTTTTATTGGGCGTTTTAAATTGTGATCTTACATTTGATAGATATAAGATATCCTACTTTTTATTTAATTTTAACCTGTCTAATTGGTTTTTGTATTGTATTTTTTGACGATTTGTGTTTTTTACAGATTAACAGTTAGTGATTCAACCATTTCAACATTTTATTCTTTTACATTATTATATTAGGTGTGTGTGTACTGTTTATTTATTGACCTTTTTGTTATTTTAAAGCTGACTCCACACTGTCTCCTCTGTAATAATTATAATGATGGTAGTTATGATCTAACACATGCTTTGTCAATGAGATTATGATTCTTTCGAAAATAAAGTATATTTTAATTTGATTTGATTTGAAGGTGAATATATACAGGGTGGGGCACCCCATTCGACACGGTCCCTGTAAACCAAACCATTAATTTTTTCGGGAATTTCTCCATTTCATTATATGTATATTGATTAAGGCTGCAAAAGGAAATTATTTTGGAGTCTACAGGGTGGCTCAAAAAAGTGTGACATGTCAAAGTTGTGTTTTTTTAAATGGAGCACCCTGTATTTCGTTACACTTTTGAATATGTCAGGAAAAATAATATGATTTCATAGTAGGTACTATGTACCTAACTATAACCGTTCTCAAAGCTATCTTGATTCAAAGAATGCATTGAAATAAGAACTACTATTTGAAAAAGCCAATATCTGAGAAACTATTTAGGTTAGGTATAGGGAACCCCAATATGAAATTAAAGATAATTGAATTTTATATTGTTCAGACCAAAAAAATACAGGGTGTTCTATTAGAAATAACAAAGTTATTTTTGTCCGAAATTATAAAAAAGTGACAATTATTTTTGAACATTCTGTATAATATTGAGAAACGGGTTTCATCGAAATCAATAGCCCTAAACCTCTTTTGTACTTGGTCAGAATTCGAAGGGATGATTTCTATACATTTCGATGTTCTTTAGTTTCCAATTGTACCTAGCATTTTCATAAAAAAATCAATAACTCGAGAACGGTTATAGTTAGGTACATAGTACCGAATATGAAATCATATTATTTTTTCCTGACCTATTGAAAAATGTAACGAAATACAGGGTGTTCCATTTAAAAAAACACAACAATGATATGTCACACTTTTTTGAGCCACCCTGTAGACTCCAAAATAATTTCCTTTTGCAGCCTCAATCAATATACATTCAATGAAATGGAGAAATTCCCTAAAACATCAATGGTTTGGTTTACAGGGACCGTGTCGTATGGAGTGCCCACCCTGTATAAAAAAAAAATTGTTTAAAAAAAATCTTGGGAGGAAATGTTTTGGTATTAAGGCACAACTTTTAATTCTCAACAACTTTTCTCATTAACATTCTACTGAATTTTCTGAAATAAGGTTACTTTACTCCTGTACAATTTTTTTACTACCCTGTATGCTGTTTGCTTGCAACGATTCTAAGTGACCTATTGATCATACATGCACCAACTTCGGCATTTTGTATGTTGGTTGTGAAATTAATTTTAAAAATTCCCATATGTTGCAACTTAAATGACCACACTTTCACTTTTATATCACTGATCACTGATTAACCAACCTTTTTTTAATAAAAAAAGTGAAATGTTCCTTTTTTGAAAAAGAAGTCCAGTTTATATAATTTTTCATTTATGTTTGGTTTCTGATAAAAGACATCTAATTTTCTACTAACTCCCTCTGTTTTTTATTCTACCGCTTACCGATAAGCCGCTTTTACTATGAGCACGTGTCGCAGAGTTTAATGATTTTCCGACCTGTTTTGCCGGCTGAATTATTTGCACACATTCGCCACATAGTCGGCGCGGTACTTAATAATGATATACCAAGTATATTAATACTAGATTTGAAAGTTAGAATTATTCTGCTGTGTCTTTCCGGATCCATGTGCGATGCTCTGTGTCTGCAAAAAAACGTATACAGTGCTTCTCAAAAGTCCCCTCCCCCCCTCTTATTTTTGGAACGATTATACATAAACAAGTAAAATTTGGAAACTGAATATTAAAGGTTGTAAACTTCCCTACTAGTGATGATAGATGATGAAATCGTCAGAGATGACGTCACAAGGCCATTGTGACCAATAATTTTAAATGGAACCCTACGGCAAGCGACACCTCTTTTAAAAGGTATCGAAAAAACCTATTCAATGATACTAATTTTGTTTGTGTTTATGGCAGTTTTGGCAACTCGCTTTTAAAAAACGCAAAGCTGTTATGAATTAAATCAGTTAATACTAAAATTCCAAATTCAAGCTCCGCCTCTGGATAGTTGTCAAATGAGCTGACGTTTTCCTTAGTCTCCCTAATTCAACGTTTTTGTAATTGTCCAAGTTTTTGTACATTTAATAATTTGTGTATTGTTGATCAAACGTTTAACTGTTTTAGCAGCTTTTGGTACTTTTAATATTTTTGTACATTTTAATAATTTGTTAAGCTGCTGTGAGCCGAACGTTTAAGTGCTTCAAGAAGCGAAATGGTACGTGCTTTAGGTCATAAAGTGGCAGCGATCCTAATTCTTGGTGAAACTGGACAAAATATTCATGCAGCAGAACGCATTTTTAATGAGAGGTTTCCCGATCGCCCCGTTTCGAGGACTTATTTAAGTGAGCTTCTTCGTAAGTTTGAAACAACGGGTAGTATTAATGATGCGAAACGATCTGGCAGACCACAAATTTCTGATGAGAAAAAATTGATATACTGGCAGAAGTAATAGTTGATCCTACTTCTTCAACAACTCACGTTGCATCTACCTGTGAAGTCAGTCGAAGTACAGTACACAGGGTGTTGAAAAAAAACAAATTTCATCCAGACAAATTAAAAATGGTTCATCAACTCTCTGACGACGAACCTGACCGAAGACTAGAATTTTGTGAAAATATGGAAACTAAAATTAACCAACAGCCAGACTATGTCAAAACAATTTGTTTTAGTGACGAAAGTACTTTCTTTCTAAATGGAAATGTAAATACACAGAATGTGAGGTATTGGAGTGACGCAAATCCTCACCTGTTTCGTGAAACACATACCCAATTTCCCCAGAAGGTGAATGTTTGGGCAGGTATCCTGGGACACAACAACGTTGGGCTTCTTTTTTTAAATACTAATTTAACTGGTGAGGTTTATCTGGAGCTGTTGCAAAACGCAATAGAACCGTTAATCCTTCAAATTTTGGAAGATCATCCAGATGAATTCGGCAATTTGGAAATAACATTCCAACAGGATGGTGCTCCCCCACACTATTACGGTGCAGTAAGACGGTATTTGGATGAGGAGTATCGTGGTAGATGGATTGGACGACGAGGTTCAACGGAATGGCCAGCTCGATCACCGGACCTCACACTTTTGGATTTTTTTCTGTGGGGGTACCTTAAATCGAAGGTTTACGGCTCTGAACCTGACAATATTGACGTTTTAAAACAACGTATTGTTGCAGAATGTGAGGCTGTTTCCGCAGACACATTTGCAAAAGGACGAGAAAAGTTTGAAAATAGGATATTTCACTGTCAGGAAGTAAATGGGGATCACTTCGAGAAATTTCTTTAAGTAGATAGTGATTCTTAAATCTGTAATTAATATCATACTGAATGGAATTTAAACTTGAATGTTTACTAATGTGCCATTAAAACTGCCATAAACACAAACAAAATTAGTATCATTGAATAGGTTTTTTCGATACCTTTTAAAAGAGGTGTCGCTTGCCGTAGGGTTCCATTTGAAATTATTGGTCACAATGGCCTTGTGACGTCATATTTGACGATTTCGTCATCTATCATCACTAGTAGGGAAGTTTACAACCTTTAATATTCAGTTTTCAAATTTCACTTGTTTATGTATAATCGTTCCAAAAATAAGAGGGGGGGGAAGGGGACTTTTGAGAAGCACTGTATGCGTACGTATCACGGTTGTTTTGAAAAGAGCGCGTTTTCCATTAATGCATCCCTTTTTGCCGTGTGTTCGCTATAATTCCGTCAATTCGGAAGGACCATAGCGGAGAGTAAAATGCGCGCTCTGTACATTCTCGTTTATGTGAACGAATAAATCAGTGGCGCTTCTGGCAAATTTATGGCTGAGATAAAGTCAACCGGAATCGGAGCTTTTTATGGCGGAGGCCGTGAAATGTAGATCCCGCTTCACCCCCCTACTCCCCCCGAAATAGGAAGGGGTGGTAGTATCATCCCCTCCCGGTGGTAAATATGATTTTAAACTCGGACTCCGATATTGGTCCTTTAGGTGAGCTTTAGAATCGATCTTATCCTCTTGAATTTATGGATGGTCCCTTGCTTATTTGGGTTTTATTTTAGCTTCGCAAGTTGACGTCCTGATTTAGGTGGAGATAGCAGGAGAATAATGCGTAAAGGGAGTCCCAGTGCGGCTGTTCCGCAGGAATTGTGAATTTTCGGGACGCCCGACTTGATACATTGCCCCGTTCGGTTGTAATCAAATAAATATTAAGGGGTAATTGCGATGAAAAATGGGTTATTCGGTAAGTTTAGTAGGTTTTTAGAAACAAATGGATTGCTGTAAATACAACACACTTTGTGTTTTCGGGACCTGAAATTTTCAACAATACGTAGATAAGTAAGTAACAGATAGTTTCTCCCAGTGAAAAAAACACAACGTAAGTGAATTCATAATATTACATCACCGAAAACATTCATATCGCAAAATGTATCTAAAAAATTATAGACAGAGGGAAGCCACTGTTTTAGCGAAATGGAGAGGAATATTCAACAAAGAGTAAAAATTCCCAAAGTCTTCTCCATGACAGTTTAATATAAACTAAACTAAAAGTTGGTAGATGAAGAGCAGAAAACAATTACTTTCCTGGCTAATACCACGCAGAATGTTGAATGATTTCTGCTGAAAAACATGATTGTGTTTAGCTTAAATCAGTCTCGACTGACAATTTTAGACCGGTTTCGAGCTGGTGGCCCTCATCAGTATAGGGCAGCCCCAACCAAAGATCCGAAGATCTGGGTTGAATAACTGAAGAAAGGTAGGTCTCCATTTTTTATCAAGTCAATTAATTTGTTTAACCAATTTTTACATATTTCTTTTTGTTAATTTGTTATAGTTAGTATATCTAATATATCATTGTTATTCGCTTGATAAATTAAACAAATACATAATGTATTTTTAGCCCTGAAGAGGACGTCAAATAATCTTCGAGACGTCGCTAATTTTCAAAAATTCAGATCAGTTTTATTATTTTCGTCCCCACTATTCCAAATCTCAAGTTGTTGCTAATATTCACAGGGAGTTTGTCAATCGATAACATTATTGTCAGAATGCAAATGTAACTCAGTTTGAATATCTGATTTGGTGAATCTGTTTACATTCAATAATTTCAGTGAGTTCTCTAGAATTTCAATTTTTTATGGTGTTATAATATAATTTCATGAAAAAAATCTAAGAAAAATATAAATAAAAACTAGTTTTTGTATGGCTACAGTCGTACAAAAATATGCTTTTTCAAATGGCACAAAAAAATGAGAGTTGCCATTACTAGCTATTTAATCAACTAGTGTATTAATAGTTGACTAAATTGCAAAAATGAGGAAAAACAACACAAAACTTGCTACCGAATAAATCGAGAGACGCCTAAGACAGAGAATATGACAAATTACTAATCTGGATGGCAGAATTAAAAAGTTTGATAGTTTGGCGATCTCGCTGAAACATATTCTCCGAGATCGTTATGGTCCAAATATTCAATGGTAAAGAAGACTTTGATGGCAAATGGGAATATCAACATGACTAATTATCATAAGTTAAGCGAATATTTGGAGCAAGGGTCAAAAGAATACCAGCTAAAAAAAAAAGTCCAAAAGTTCAGTCTAGAGAAGATGTCTTATAATGTATTCATGAGGCATCGAATGAGTCGTTTTTAATGAACGAAAATTGCATTAATATTCGGTGTATTTGATATATTTAATAAGTTAATCAAAACATGTTTTTTGTGTCTTTATGCCCGCGCAGCCATAAAGTACACTGTTATGTAGTTGGTAACTAAGCAATAAAAACACAAAAATGAACTACTATGAGGTAATATGAATTTTTTGTATATGACCAAAATAAAGATATGTATTTTTTGCACCGATTCTATTGAATTCATACTTTACGATAATGTGGATCAAAAATATCTATTGACGGACAATTAAAACTTTTAACAAAAATTAAACTGACGAAATACGGAACTGAAAGTTAATGAAATAAACTTTTCTTAGTCTCAGTAACTAAGCCCAAAACCCTAATGTAGTAGGTAACTAATTTTGAGTCGGCGCCAAACAAACAAGCAAAATGAATTAGGTAAGGCGTAAAATGATGGCATCGAGTTGCGCGGTGATATTCTGATAATTTTTTTGAAGTAATTTAATGATGTTCGTTGATTGTTTGTTTGGCGCCGACTCAAAATTAGTTACTTACATTAGTTTAGAGCTTAGTTACTGAGACTAAGAAGGTTTATTTTATTTTTTACTTTTCAGTTCCGTATTTCGTCGGTTTAATTTTTTGTTAAAAAGTTTTTATTTTTCAATTTTTGATTGCTAAAATATACTAATTACTACCTACTTGTTTTTTGATTACTTCCAAAATACTTACCCACCTTTACTCCAACTATTACCAGTTAAATAATGTGATTATCTACTTTTACTATTTGTTGTAATATAAATTATTTTTGTTGTTCTGGTTAGTTTATTTCATTACTTTGTATATCATTCCATCCTCTCATAGAATATAATGGTGTTTGACGGATGTGAAACAGAAATAATGTCAGTAGCTGATCTGTCATTGTCAACTACGTATGTGTGTCCAATGTTCATAAGTGAAAAATCAATTATCCCTATTTTTCTACCTGTAGGGTATATAATTCCATTCGAAATCTAAATATAAGGTATGCCCTATCTATTAAAAAAAGAATCATCCAAATCGAAGAACCCAGTACAAAGTTATGCCTGATAGATCGGTTAACGGACCAGAATTCAGAGGGTGAGTGATCAATATCCTTCATGTTGCTACCCTTAGGGGAGGATTTCATTTTTTAAATTCAAATGGGACTACCTTCGAAGTACACCCTATCCACTGAAAAAAGAATTATTGGAATCGGACGCCTCAGTAACAAGTTATGCGTGATCATACATAAAAAAAATTATGGAAAAAAAATATACGGGTCGACTAGAGAACCTCCTCCTTTTTGGTTTCGTCGGTTAAAAATGAACTAGTATGAGATAATATGTATTTTTTGTATATGACCAAAATAAAGATATGTATTTTAAAATCGTGTTCAGGCTATTTTGTGTTGTATTTTTTGCGCCGATTCTATTAAATTCATACTTTACGATAATGTGGATAAAAAATATCTATTGACAGACAATTTAAACTTGAAAACTCAACGCATAAAATATGAATATACAGTCCCCAGTGACTATGGAATAATCAATATAAAAATGATGGAAGAGTCATGCTATCAAATGTTGTCATGGAGTTATCGAATATGTCAAACGAACAATCTTGGCAGGTTGGTCGATAAACTTTTGCAAAAAAAATGTTTACAAAATTTTTCTGCAGAGTATTTGTTATGTAGTCTTTAACTACGCCACTGTGTATTCCCCGCCACTGACTCCAAGTATATGAGTTGGCCAACAGTGCCCAAAGAGAGTAAACTGAATAGGAGGCACTAATAAGCTCTAGCCAATCAGAATCTTGTAGCATTAACGCATCATAGTGACGTACTTGGACAAGAGTACAGGTGGCCCACGTAACATACAGAGTGGTCCAATACACATTCAAGAGCCTGTAACTCTCAGATACCAGAGTGCGGAATGAGCTAGTCCGCCACTGTCCAGAGTGAATGGTGGCCATGACATTACCATATACGTCACTATGACTCACAAATGATCTTTCTATTAGTGTCACCATTGTCTTATGGGGAATAGACTCTCCTATAACGTTTACTCTCTTTGAACAGTGCCCTCATCCTTCAACACGAACATTCACGAAGTGTGAGCTCGAGAACTGTCGGGTGGGACGTGCTGTGATGTACGGGGGGAAGAAAACGAGAACAGCAAGAGACTCCAAGGGCTTATTATTGTTTTTAACCGACGAAACCAAAAAAAGGAAGTTCTCTAGTCGACGCTTTTTTTTATGTATGATCACGCATAACTTTTTACTGAGACGTCCGATTCCGATAATTATTTTTTCAGTGGATAGGGTGTATACTTCAAAGTTAGTCCCATTTCAATTTAAAAGATGAAATCCACCCCTAAGGGTAGCAAAATGAAGGATATTGATCACTCAACCTCTGAATTCTGGTTCGTTAACCGATTCTATCAGGCATAACTTTGTACTGGGTTCTACGATTAGGATGATTCTTTTTTTATTAGATAAGGTATACCTCATAGTTGATCATATTTGGATTTCGAATGGAATTATACACCTTTACGGGTAGAAAAATAATAGGGAATAATTGATTTTTCACTTGTGAACTTGGCACACAGATCGCAATGACAGATCGCTAATGTCATTATTTTTGTTCTCCTACATCCGTCACAATCATTATATTCTATGAGAGGATGGAATGATATACAAAGTAATGAAATAAAGTAACCAGAACAACAAAAATGATTTATATTACAACAAATAGTAAAAGTAGATAATCATATTATTTAACTGGTAATAGTTGAAGTGAGGTGGGTAAGTAAGTATTTTGGAAATAATACAAAAACAAGTAAGTAGTAATTAGTAGATTTCAGCCACAAAAAAATGAAAAATAAAAACTTTTAAATAAAAAATTAAACCGACGAAATACGGAACTGAAAAGTAAAAAATACAATGAACCTTCTTAGTCTCAATAACTAAGCTCCTAAACTAATGTAAATAACTAATTTTGAGTCGGCGCCAAACGAACAATCAACGAAGATCATTGAATTACTTCAAAAAAATTATCAAAATGTCACCGCGCAACTCGATGCCATCATTTTACGCCTTATCTAATTCATTTGCTTGTTTGTTTGGCGCCGACTCAAAATTAGTTACTTACATTAGTTTAGGAGCTTAGTTATTGAGACTAAAGAAGGTTTATTTTATTTTTTACTTTTCAGTTCCGTATTTTGTCGGTTTAATTTTTTGTTAAAAATTTTTTTACACGCTTATATTAGCTTCACTTGTATGTTTGTTTGTAATCACTGCTTTGGGCGCGATTTTGACCCACTTTAAACGGTCAGATTTCATTCAAACTTTGTCGATTTATCGAGGACCGATGACAATACACTAATTTGATAAGATTATTCCATTTTTTATTTGCAAAGAAATAATAAAAATAATAGTTTAAAAAAAAACGCTTTTATAAATAAACCAAACTAAAAAGTAGGAAATAAATAATAGGTTAAAGAAACTTAAAAACACGCTTTTATAGAAAACCAAACTAAAAAAATAGAAAATAAGAAAAAAAAATATTTTATTTAAAAAAAAAGCGTGGGGTGCATCGCATCGGCCAACAATTACCTGTGATCTAAGACATTTCTTACTTTACTGCCCTAGGTGTGTAATGTACCTACTACATAATTATTGATACCATGCACCCCACGCTTTTTTTTAAATAAAATAATTTTTTTTCTTATTTTCTATTTTGTTAGTTTGGTTTTCTATAAAAGCGTGTTTTTTAGTTTTTTTAAACTATTATTCATTATTTGTTGTTATTGACGGGATTATACATTACAATATTATCTCCATGTGACGTAATTGTATAACACAAATCCTATACAGAAAAGTGTGAATCAGTACCTACGGAAATACAGTCCAAAACTCCAAAGAGTAAAAACAGTATTTTAATACATTTCATCTATTTCGCAATCCGATTAATGATGGTTGCTTGAAAAAAATATGTTTTTTTGAGATTGCGAGAAAAATATAATCCACTTTTGGAGGGCAACGAATTAAGAAATGAATCATTGTGACGATAACGGTTGAATATATTTTTGAAGAATTTGTATATTGTTAGTCTATGCTCCTCATTTTCAATGCGCTTCTTTGACTAATTCATTACAGTTCACTCATTTAGAAAGTATCACGGAAAATTAATTTTTTCAACTAAATATTCTTTATCCACTTCCAATGCATAGTACTAACTATTTGCCTGATACTATTCAGGAAATTTCAAGCTAATGAAGATGACTTCTTTCGGTTTCCAAAGATCATTTCGTAAGGCGATACCACCACCAGAGTCTCATCAAAAGGGAGTAATTAACACTAATGGAACGATGAAGATGTTAGTGAATTCACGAAGACTTCTCAAGGGATGAATAAGCAAAAGCCTCGGCTTTCAATGCAGAAAACAGACATCAGTGGCGGGCCGTATTTTATCATCCCAGATGTTCGGATAGTGTACTGTTTTTGGAAAAGATCACAAATGGTTTGAAAATAGATGGCGTTGATTATCGAGACAAAGCGGAGATGAGATGAGATCGACCTGAGATTTTTTCAACTTCTTGGATCTATTCTTTAAAAGCTTTAAAATTAAAAAAATTATTTTTCCACTTTTTTATTAACGATTGAAAGCATTAAAAAATGAAAAGTTAATTTTTGTATTGTTTATTTTTCCTTAAAAACTGGTTAGACGCTCTGGTGTCACACAATCAAAAAATTGCACAAGTAACCCTCTCACCACACTTAATCACTTCATACCTATTTCGATAACTGAGTTATCATCAGTGGGTTAACTACAGTAAATAAATTGTAACACTATGTTACAATTTATACCTGCTGTTTCTAATTGGGTTATTTTATACTAATTACTGTTCCTCAAGTCACTAATGGGATCTTGATGGTTCTATGGGGATCAAGGAAAACAAAAGTGAATACATAGGCCCACTATCCTCATTAAGTACATTTTTACATTATGGTTTTTGTGGATAACGATTCTCTCCAGGCAGTCTATTTCCCAGTGTCGTTGACCGATTTGATCATTTTCGAATCATGAATGTTTGTGACAAGATTCTATCATATGGTCAGCCATGCAGCCATGCTGCCTATCATATGGTCAGCCATGCTGACCGTTTCCAAAATGAAATCAAAAAGATCAAGGAAATAGCAATAAATAATGGATATACACGTTTAGTGAATGAAACAACGACTCTAAGAAAAACGACGGAAAGCAAAAGATTCGTGAGAATCCGTCTCTATCCAAACCTCACGAGAGGTCTCAACACTATATTCCGGGATGTAAATCTCCAAGCTATTTATAGTAATATAAATAACTTGCAAACGTTATTAGGAAACCCGAAGGACAAAACTGACATATTGGGTCAAGTGAATAAAAAGAAGTATTTGCTGAAACTATTCTAAGTATCAACTGTGATTCTGGTGAATAAAAATGTAAGTAAAAACGAACCCTAGCATTAACTAAGTAATATCATGATGACTAGTTATTACCAATATTTTAGGTGAATAAAAATGATTGGTCGTAGTAAATACTTGAAACTTTTCAAGTCTTGTTTGGGGTATACTAGTTTTCAGTTCAGCTTTGGCGATGTTCGTGCAGGTTCGTAAGATGAAAGTTTACCCCAAACGTAGACGGATTGACAACTATAAGCAGTTGTTACGATTCGAAAATGAATCTACATATTTTTTTACGTCTCATTTTTTGCCAGAAAGTATGGAAACTAGAGGTGGAGCTCTTTCGTCCAGGTAGAAGATGGAAATACTGTTACGTTACTTCAGTGATCCAGGTGAACTTATAGAAATCTCATATATTTCGCCTCGTTAGTAATGGTCATGTCTGAAAGAACGAAATAAGGAAACGTTGAAATCTTATTGTAGGTTTCCAGAGTGGAGTAGCGGAAGATATGGGTGATTATGTGATGGATTGCATTATAGCGAGAGTTGATGAGTGGATTCATTTTCCAGCAACACCCGCTGTTTTGTGAACAAGGTTTTTTCAGATGACAACTGTAATCGGAGCATTGGACTGTACCCACATCGAAATCAACAAACCTACAATGCACGGTGATGAGGAATATTAACCGTTAAGGATACGCTAGATAAATGTTCAAGCAACGTGCATTGCAGATGAACAATTTACAAGCATTTCTGCCGAGTGGCCTGGTAGTGTCCACGATGCCAGAATCTGGAGAACAAGCCCTATAAGAGGTATAGTGTCTAGGTACGATGGTGCTGTTTGCTTGCTAGGTGATTCCGGTTATGGGATATCACCATGGCTTATAACACCTTTCAAGTCTCCACAAGATGGAGTGGAGCGACGTTTCAATCTGATTCCTGCTAGAGAACGGTGTGTAATTGAGAGATTGTTTGGACAGATAAGAAAAGGTTTCCCATTCTCGGTAACTGTGTGAAAGTGGCATTGGTGAGAGTCCCAAAAGTGATAATCTCATGTGCAGTACTTCATAATATTGCAAATCATTTGGATGACAATTTCGACTTCAATGAAGAACATAATGAGAAAGAAGCAGAGAAAGCTGCTATTGCAAATGAACAGTATGAAAGTAGAGCTTCCAAAGAGAGGAGGATACAGAAGCGTAATTGAAATGAAGCAGTTTCTCAACGAATACTATGTTTATTTTACTAAATACATTTTATATAACGAAACAAATAAGGAACATTTTCATAAGCTCTGTAATATTATGAAATCTCCCATTTCCTGAGTAGTTTGAGTTGATTTTGTACAATGTTCAGATTTTTCAGAAACTTTTTCACATGTATGTATTTTTGGTATTGATTCTAGCAACTGTATTTCTTCTTTTTCAATTTGAATTTCCTGTAACTTCAATTGTTGTAAGTAAACAATTCTCTGCAAACTGAGGTGATGATAAGTCTTTTGTGTTGTCACTTTCATACTTGGAGATAATTCTTTAACTTTTTCTCATTTTCTTGGAAGGCCTTGGCATATCACTTAAAGATTCTTCTGCGTTTCTATTCTCTTGTAATATGGTACGCCCGATAAGGCCTGAGGAATTCACAAAAAACAGGATTCGTTTCCTTCTGCATAGTATCTAGGAAATCCCGCTCTCATTATTTGAGTTTTATGGGCTTATTACCTGTTGCAGTCTTGTCAGTTTTTTTCTTTATACTTGTTTTCACATTGTTGAGAAATTCTCACTAATTTTTTCCATGTTTTCTTCTTTGCATTTACCACTGATGGTATTTTTGACTTTTCTAGAACAACAGGATTTTCACGAATGAATTAACAAACAATCTTTTGTCCAACTGCTTTCCTCTTCATCCGATGACATCTCAGTAAAACGCGAAAAATAAAATTTGTATATGTTGAATGCTACTTGTTCAGACCTGTTATTGAAATGATTGATAGATTAGGTGGAATGTGAGAGCGTGAGCATCGTGTCATAGCCTTCTGTCCCATGAGCACACGTTAGCATTAACTAGGGTTAGTTATTACTACCTATCTAGTATTATATCATGATATTACCAAGTATTTACTACCTACCCTTAGCCAATTGTTATTCACCTCCATTTCAGAAAATTTTAAAACTAGCTAGTTGTAAATAACTAGTATTTACTTTTTTAATCACTTCACCCATTAGATAAGTCGGGAAATTATGACGTCTATTACTGTCAGACAAAACGTTGAATTTTCAAAAGGTTCCACAAACATTTGGCCCCTGCTACCTACCGAAGGGAGAATAAGTCAAGTGTGGCTGACCATATGATAGAATCTTGTTACAAAATGAACATTCATAATTTGAAAATTATCAAAAACGACACTAAAAAATCACACCGCCTGGAGAGTATAGTTATCCACAAAAACCATAATAAATTTACTTAATGAGGATAATGGGCCTATGTATTCACCTTTGTTTTCCTTGATCCCCATAGAACCATCAAGATCTCATTCGTGACTTGAGGAACAGTAATTAGTATAAAATAACCCAATTAGAAACTGCAGGTATAAATTGTAAGATAATGTGACAATTTATTTACTGTAGTTAACCTACTGATGATGATAACTTAGTTCAATGCACATTTAGGTGTGAAGTGATGTGGTGAAGTCATTTCTTGTGCAATTTCTTGATTATTGTTCCTTAATATCAATATTGAATGGGCCAATTTTCCTTTGTTCAAGTGAACGAGAATTGTGGTGCGCGCGGAAGCCACATCACCCGTTTTTAGGCCTATTTTCACATCTCAATAAAAATTATGAATATTGGTGGTAGAATTCCGGGATGTGCGAATTTTTTTAGTAAATTTCCTGCTCTTTAAGGATAATTTTTCATTTCAGAAATCTGCAATAATATAGAGATATTCGCGAAAAACGCAACCCCTCTTTTTCTACTAATTATTTATAACTTTTGCAATTTTTTCGAGTGGTACTCTCTTTTTTCAAAAAGTTTTTAGATGCAATTACGAATCGAATGATACCTTGATCAGACTAGCAGTGGTACCGAGAGGATCTGCAGAGTCCAATTCTGTTTTTGTTATACGTTGTTATACAAATTTGACCTAACTAATGACGCGTGATTTCTCATTTATGCCACTTATCTTTATTAATTTTTAATAAAAACGGCATAAATATACAAATACTGTAGGGTGTTGATAACCACATCTAAATAGTGTAGATGTAATGATCTTTCAATACCGTAAAAAAAAACAACAATTATTTCGACTCCTACAATCGAGATCAAATTCAATGAATCATTAATAACAGAATACGGAGTCCATCGAGAATTTCTCGGAATAATGAAAGATGAGAACCTAAAATGGACTCGTGATTAGCAAGCCGTCAGAAATAATCTGCATTCTTTCTGTTAGTGTTTAGGACACTCAGATCAGTTCTTCCACAAAAACAGTTGCCCATACTCTGGTATTCTGATAACTTGATTAGATTAATTGAGATGATTTTTCAATATTTTTTGGATATAGTTAATCTTAAAAATTATGAACTGAATGATTCTTTGTAGTCAATGTTTCACAATCCTGTAATTATCCAATTGTCTTAGTATTCGGCATGTGTACATGGTTTGCGTGATAATGTAGACAGTGTTGTATGAAAAATATTAAGATTGCGGCAAACTCAAATGCCAAACTTTTCATTCAATTGAATAGATAAAAAATCCTTTTTGTGTGATGTTTGACGTGAATGCTAGATATTGAATATATCATGTGCTAATACGAAAATAAAATCCACAAATAGATAAAATATATTTGCTTATGCAATATCTTTAATATTTGGGAATTGTTTCCCTTTTGTTTTTGGTAATATAATTCATGTTTCCATACATCCAGCATATTTTCCACCTTCAATAATTTATCTTTCAATTCATGCATTTCAGTATTTACTTCCTTGTCTACATATTTTACATTGTGGTGTTGAATTCAATGAAATTCATCATGAAACACTCAAAGTGAGATCGGTGTACACGGTAATCTGCTCAGCATAATATCATATCTAAATGATCGTAGGCAATGTGTCCAAGTTGGAAACTCCAGATCGTCGTTTGTTAATGTGACCTCAGGTGTTCAACAGGGGTCACACCGGGGCCCGTTGTTATTTCTTATCTTCATTAATGATATTACCACATGCTTTGAAAATTCCAGGTTTAGTCTATATGCCGACGATCTCAAGATATAATGACCAGTTACGAAGCTATCTGAGTATCAAAAACTACAGGGTGATATTTCGAGATCAACTGATTATTGAACCACAAATTACCTTTCGCTAAACGTAGACAAATGTATGAAACTAACATTCTCTAGATCACATGGTGAATTGGACTTCAATTATCGCTTGGAAAGCAGAATTTGACCATGTTTCAAACATTAAGGATCTGGGGGTATATTTAGATAAAAAACTCTCCTTTGATTTGCACATTGAACATATCGTTAGGAAGGCTCTGCACAATCTGGGATTCATAATGAGGATAACTAGGCAATTTCGATCTCATAAATGTTTCATACTACTTTACAACTCTCTGGTCCGCTCTCATCTCGAATATGCGTCGTTAATTTGGAATCCCCAATATCTAAAATATATTGAGAGAATTGAGAGAGTCCAGATTAAATTCGTGAATTATTTGAATTTCCGATTCAACAGATTGTATCATCAAAATTCGGATGACAATAATATTGTGAAGTATGGTTTGTCTAAACTCTCCTCTAGAAGGACTGTTAGCTACATAATTTTTTTGCACAAACTGAAATCTGGTTTCATTGACTGCTCAGAAATATTGAGTAAATTACAGTTCATGTTGGAAGACGTTGCTTACGATCACCAAATCTTTCTACCCTCAGAAATGTAGAACAAATGCGTCGGAGAACTCACCTATAATTGCTTTGCAGAGGTTATATGATTTATTTTTTTGTCATGTTGATATAATCCATTGTTCACTCCTAGTAGCTAGACATGCTGCTTATTCTATTTTTCGGTGACATGTATTAAATGAAGGATGGTTCAAAGTTGTACACTTGTCTTTCTGTTTTCTAATTAGTAGAATTATATTAACTCAATTATTGTATAGCAAAGTCAGAATGGTGTATCTATTTTAGCAATAGTGATTGTTTTCAGGTTCATTAATTATTTTTGAATAGTGATTGTACCGAAATTACATGATCTGTGTTTAATGTATTTTGTGAGGTTTTCTGTTACTCGGTTGTTAACTCAACCTGTTGAAAACCCGAATAATAAATGAATAAATAAATCTATCATATCCTGGCGTTTCTTCTATTCTCACCTTTACGTAGATATGATAGAAAAATTGATTTTTCCACTGAAAAATGTGCTAGAAGTACGCTCAAAGAAGTTATGAATTTTCAAAAAGAAGAAGAAGACGTGTAGGTGGTGCCCCCTACAAGTTAGAGCAATAATAGCATCAGGTTCGAATTTGACACCTCAAAAAATATCTCAATACCAATTTTCGTTCAATCAAGGTCAGTATTTCGAAAGTTATTTGAAAAAATCGAAAATAAAAATAAAACTTTAACACCCTGTATCTTGGAAACGAAGCGTTTCCGGACATATATTTTTTCGGGCAATTCATATTAGAATATTGTGAGGAATCACCTCCCGAAGTTTGTCAAAGCGCTTTTGAATCACCCTGTATAGGTGAAGCTAATAAAGCGTGTGTAAAAAAAGGTTGATATTTAGAATTGTTTCAGGCAGTGGCACTGCTAGCTGTGGAGAGGTGTAGAAGAGATGAACACTAAAATCTAAATGATGTGGACACGGGATCCCAGTTAGTTATCAGTATCAACCAGTCCAAAAATCACGTTGAAAGGGGAAAGGGAAATGCATTTTTCACTGTTTATAGAAAAGGTAAATGTATAAACCAAAGAGTGGGCATTCATTCAATAGGAGGAGCACCCAAAAATATAGCCGGATTCTTTAAATTGGGCAATCTTGAAAAATATACAGGGCATTGTTTCAGGAAGACGTCAGCAATGCTGTTAGCCAACGCTGGGGCGGATATGAATGTATTAAAGCGTTACGGTCGTTGGAAAAGCTCCTCTGTTGCAAAACAAAGGTGGCTCTAATGATCCACGGTGGGGAAACGTTTGTGCAGGTTCTTCCTCAATACCAAGCTTCATCATCTTTGGTATAGTTATTCTAATCCCAATTGGAACGGCAATAAAAATAAGAGCACTACGAGGAGTGTTCATATGCACTGTCCGGCAAATGGGAAATTTATATACTACCAGTGTTTTTACTTTCAAAGCGTTCCTGGTAAAATCATAAAAAAGTTTTGTCGGTGGAAGAGAATTCGTTCTCGAAACTTTTTATGTCGGTCCAATTGGGATTAGAAATACTATAACCAGAGATAAACCTTAGAATATATCTGCTTATTCAAACATTTCCAATAATTCAAATTGAAGTATTCTTGTTATACTTAGTAGAATAGCGACCGCTGATATGAGTTCAAGTGTTGAATTGGCGGGAATTCGGTCGGAATGGAGGAGAAGAAAACAAAATTTGAAATTGTCGACGTTTCGAAACTTTATTGTTTCATCTTCAGGACTCTGAAATATAAAAAACAAGACATTTAGAATAAAGTTCTTGAACAATGTATATATAAAACAAATTGAAAAGATTGCTTAAAATAACAATGGATCATCGGAGAAAAGCTTTGAAGAAAAGGACAAAAGAGATACACATAAACAATGTGACTCGCATTTAGGTTGGTTTTCCTTGTTCACAAAAACGGAAAAGAATAAAATCGACATAATACATAAATACATATACAGGTTTAATGAAACACGACCACCATAAAAATAAACAAACTGAACTGTTAATCGCCACCCGTATTTGATATCTAACCACCTTTTTTTATATTTTCCCCATTTTAATAAACCTACTCCAGACAACAATTTACAATTTTTGTTTGATCAGATTGAGATATGACGTGTTGAGGTTGTCCGATTTTTTATTCACAGATTTTTTACTTCATCATATGTGGGCAACCAAGTTCTGGATTAATCTCGAATATAACGATTCGCTTTCTCTTCCAACTTCTAACCACCGCCTCGTGATGTGAAGCTTTCGAAAACTTTTAGAAAGTTTCTGTTACCTGTATAGGTACGAATCCGGCGCCGAGCGGAAACGGTGGCGCCTCTCTCGAACGCAAATCGCATTAATTAGTGTTACGTGTCAGTTTCGGACGTAACAATAATGACCGAGTGACCTTTCTTACGAGAAATTAATTATGACGTCCAGGTATGATTGATCGATGTTTTGGAAAGTCGAAATGCAGGAATTTTCGAGCATGGATGGATAACGATTTACGAAGAATGCATGTCTACGTGATTTGAGATGTCGGTTGAGTTCGGATAGAGTTTTGCGCCAATTTCAAGAAAACATAAGAATTAGTTGTAGGAATCAAGAAAGGAAGTTATTTTCCACGCTGAAGTCCCAATCTGCCTACTCCTAAGGTATATTCACTTGGAGGGGAAGTTTCAGGGTTACTATATATACCGTGTGTAACAGGATCATGGTACACCCCCCGTAGCTCCTTTAGTTTTGAAGGGAATTGATTGAAATTTAGGATATCCTATAAACATAATAAGTGGCACTTTTTGACATACAAATGATTTTCTTTTCACTTCCGGTTTTGCCGGAAGTGATACCAACTTTCGATTTTTGAATAGAACACCCTGTATATTATTACATTTCTGAAATCTGCATAATTTTTTAAATCCAATGATATCACATAAATGATATTTCAAACGTCAATATTTTTGGTTATTAAATTTTTTGTTTTCCATTTAAGTGTGCCATGATGGTTCCGATTTATTCCAATTCACCCGTCTGATGCTAGAAAAATCGAAATCCCGTGAAAAATACTAAATTGCGTTTTTTATGAGCAAATAAAGTTCATCGTGATCGATTTTGGGGTAAAACTCAATTTAATCAAATGGAACCATATTGGTACCGTGGTACCATTCATTAGTACTATTAATAAGGAATTTATTCATACCTGCTGATAAAATGTGCGATAAATACAATCAAAATTACAGCTAAAAGAAAATAAGATTATCATTGGTCCAATAATATTTGAAGGATGCTTGACTGCAGATAGATATTTAGGATTTCTGCAAAATTAAATTGAGGACAGGTTAACTGAATAACCTGTCCATCTACGACAGGGAATGTATTTCCCCCCCATAATTCAAGAATAGTAACTGATTATCTTCAACAGGCAATCCCAGAAAACGTAATTTCGATAAATGGTCCTGTACGATGACCTCCAAGGTCACCTGATTTGACACCTCTTGATTTCTTTGTTTGGGGCCATTTACAAACATTGTCCATGCAACCGCCGTTACAACCCGCGAAGACCTGGAGTTGCGAGTAAGACGGGCAATTAAAGTAAACGGCCCAGCAATTAGCGAAGATCTTCAAGAAACAGCTATGCGAGTTCAGAAGTGCATTGACGTTAATGGACAGCATTTCGAACAATTGTTGTAATGTTTTGTGTTCATTTTTTGTATTTCAAAACCACCTTAGTAACTTCTTAGCATTAAATTAGAACAAAGTAATTGTATTATCTTATTTTCTTTTAGCTGTAATTTTGAATGTAGTTATCGCACATTTTATTAGCAGGTATGAATAAATTCCTTATTAATAGTACTAATGAATGGTACCACGGTACCAATATGGTTCCATTTGAAAAAATTGAGTTTCACCCCAAAATCGATTACGATGAATTTTATTTGCTCATAAAAAATCCAATTTAGTATTTTTGACGGGATTTCGATTTTTCTAGCATTAGACGGGTGAATTGGAATGAATCGAAAACATCATGGCACACTTAAATGGAAAACTAAAAATTTAATTATCAAAAATATTGACGTTTGAAATGTCACTTATGTGGTATCATTGATTTAAAAAATCATGCAGATTTCAGAAATGTAATAATATAAGGTGTTCTATTAAAAATCGAAAGTTGGTATCACTTCCGGCAAAACCGGAAGTGAAAAAAAAATCATTGAAGATCAAAAAGTGCCGTTATTATGTATATGGGATATCCCAAATTTCAATCAATTACCTTCAAAACTAAAGGAGATACGGGGGGTGTACCATGATCCTGTTACACATGGTATATACTGACAGGGTTACGGCATGAAACAGCTTTAGGAGAGTTTGGGTGACCAGACGTAAGGTGAGGAAAGTGTGCCACTGCTGCCAACATATACTAATTATTTAGGTTTTTATTGTATTCATCCTTGTTCATCTTGAATGTTCATCCTTGTTACTCATCGAAATTTGAAAATAAGTTCTATAAAGTTGGCGATTCTGGCACACATCAGACGTCATCAAAATGGAGGTTTCGCCGTAACCCTGTCAGTATTATATATACAGTGCTAGTCAAAAGTCCCCTCCCCCCCTCGTATCTATTGAACGGGTATACTTATAATAATGAAATTTGGAGGGTGGAAATAAACGGATGTAGGCTTCTCAACTGGTCATAACAGGTGACGCAATAGTCATAAATGACGTCACAAGGCCACTGTGACCAACAATTTTAAATTTGACCCTATGGCAAGTGACAGCTCGTTTGAAAGGTATTGAAAATACCTATTCAGTCATACCAATTTTGTTTGGGTTTCGGCTGATTTTGATTGATAAATTGAAGAAATACGAAAATTATAGTTTCGCATTTAATTAATAAAGATTTAAGAACCAGTTCTTATAATAAGTGTTCAAAATGTGCTCCATCTACTTCCTGGCAGTAATGCATCCTATTGCTAAACTCTTGTCGTACTCGTCCCAGTGTGTCAGCGAAATTGCCCTACATTCTTCAACAATTCGTT
The DNA here is from genome assembly GCA_018342105.1 of Gonioctena quinquepunctata. NCBI lineage: Eukaryota > Metazoa > Arthropoda > Insecta > Coleoptera > Chrysomelidae > Gonioctena > Gonioctena quinquepunctata. Next base: position 457,841 of record JAFIRS010000323.1, on the reverse strand, counting down.
GTTTCAGAATGGCAATACTGTCAGGTGCTGTAGCGTAAACCTTAGATTTCAAGTACCCCCATGAAAAAATCTAATGGTGTAGGTCCGGTGACCGAGCTGGCCATTCGATCGAACCTCGTCGTCAATCCATCTACCACGATATTCTTCATCTAGGTAACGTCTTACTGCACCGTAATAGTGTGCAGGAGCACCATCTTGTTGAAACGTTATTTCCAAGTTGTCGAATTCATCTGGATTATCTTCTAGAATTTCAAGAATTAACGCCTCAATATCATTTTGTAACATCTCCAGATACAATTCACCGGTTAAGTTAGCATTGAGAAAAGAGGCCCAACTATGTGGTTTCCCAAAATACCTGCCCAAACATTTACTTTTCTGGAAATTGAGTATGTTTTTCACGAAAGATGTGAGGATTTGTGTCACTCAATAACTCACATTTTGAGTGTTAACATTTCCATTGAGAAAGAAAGTACTTTCGTCACTAAAACAAATTGTCTGTATGTAGCCTGGTTGTTGGTTCATTTTATTGGACATAGTTTCACAGAATTCTAGTCTTCGGTCGGGGTCATCATCTGAAGATTTTTAATTTGTATGGATGAAATTTGTTTTAGCCAACACCCTATGAACTGTCCTTTGACTGACTTCTAAGATAGACGCAACTTGGGCTGTGGAAGAAGTAGGGTTTATACCATTTCTCCAATTATGTAAATTTTTTGTCATCACTAATTGTTGGTCGACCAGATCGTTTGGCATCTTGAACACTACCTGATGCTTCAAACTTCCGAAAAGCTCCCTCAAATAAACCCTCGATATAGGGCGATCGAGGGTACCTCTCATTAAACAGTCGTTCCGCTGCATGGAAATTGTTTCTACATTCACCAATTATTAAGATAGCTGCTACTTTGTCGGCTACGTACGTACCATTTTGCCTATGTAAGCACCTTAAACGTCTCGTTAAACAATAGCTTAGGTAAATTTTCAAGGTATAAACACTTTTGACAAGTAGAGAATTCAAAACGTCAACCGAACAATACCAGAGGCGTACTTTAAAATCTTTATTAATTAAATGCGAAACTATAATTTTCGTATTTCTTCAATTTATCAATCAAAATCAGCCGAACCAAAACAAAATTGGTTGACTGAATAGGTATTTTCAATACCTTTCAAACGAGCTGTCACTTGCCATAGAGTCCCATTTAAAATTATTGGTTACAGTGGCCTTGTGACGTCATTTATGACTATTGCGTCACCTGTTATGACCAGTTGAGGAGCCTAAATCCGTTTATTTCCACCCTCCAAATTTCATTATTATAAGTATACCCGTTCAAAAGATACGAGGGGGGGAGGGGACTTTTGACTAGCACTGTATAATAACCCTGGGAAGTGTATCAATTTGCCTACTCTTCACGTGTAGTCACTTGGTCTCAAACTGACGCCCTAGTAGACAAACTACTTCTCAGGCATATCCACTTAGGATAGAAGGAGGGTGATTTTACACTGGGACCTATTCCACAGTTGTGTATAAAAATAGGATTAGGATTTTCAATCTTCAGTCATGTGTGATTGAGTGTTTGAAAAGATATAAGTTCGCCATGACTCTCTCTTTCTTGTGAGAATCCCACTCCTTGCTCTAGCTTGAAGCCGTTTGGAATTTATCATATTTTCCCATATTGTATATCTCTTGAACCTGTTAAAATAGCTTTTTTCTACGACTGTCACAAAATACCTTCATTGTATGTTCAATGATGATTTCTAGATGTAGTACATTGTAATACTCCTTTTCATTATGCACTAGTTGCTGGGAAACTAGTGCACAATGTCTGAAAAACGCACGGGTAAATTTTCGCAATCTTCGTCACGACAAAAGAGGCGTGGAGTAAATACAACAAAAGACGCCGTAACCAGGTAACATTGCCGTAACCATACAGACAATATAATCACAAACATAAGTGACAATAGGCCTTTTCATTTAGATGATTTTTTAAGGCGCATGCGCTCGCCTGATTGGCTATTGGTAAGGAGAATAGCCATTGGTTAGTTTTGAAATAACAATTTGAGATTGGCTTAGTTCAAAATTAGCGGTATTTTCACATTATGTCAACAGTCAACTTCATGACAAATGCTCCTGCATACATTGGCGTTCTTTCTTTGTAGGTTAAGTTTATTACCTATTTCATACCGCCAAAAACCTTTCATTCGTAGATAAAATAATGTCACGAATATTTTCTAATGGTGAGTTTTCTTCTCCATGTAAATTCAAGTCAACTATCCATAAGAAAACTCGGAAATATTTTATTTCCTTAAAAAAAAAAATTCGCCGTCAATGCCGTTGGGTCTGACAGGTAAACAGAGTTAGTCATTTGTCATCTAAATGAAAAAGCCCATTCAATATTTCTTTGACAGAACGAAATTATAAAGGTATTTCGAAAATAGTTCAGCATGGAAAGTAGTGACAGTGAAAGAAGTTTAACACCGCCAAGTGTTATGGAGGCAGCAAATAACGATTCATTGAATTTAGTGCCTGAAAAATCTAAAGAAAAATACAGTTTCGTATACCCTATTTATGGACTGGTGCAAAGAACAGAAAACTAGTTCTCGTTCAGAGAATGTTCTGATGGCTTACTTTGGAAATATATCAAATAAATTTCATTCTTCCACTTTATAGGCACACTATAGCATGTTAAAAACGATGCTTAGTATCAATAATGGCGTGGATATCAGTAAATATTCCAAATTGAGAGCATTTCTAAAGCGGAAATCAGATGGATACAAAGCAAAAAAATCTAAAGTTTTCACAACGAAGGAGATTGATACGTTCATCAAAGAAGCCCCAGATAACGGTTACCTTGTAGCAAAAGTAAGTTCCACAACAATCAGTTAATTAATTATAATTTGTTTATATTTTTTTATTGCAGGTTGTACTTATCATGGGAATTATGGGTGCTTGTAGGAGAGATGGGATGTACAAAATGAAAATTGACGATTTTGAAGATTTAGGTGCCGCAGTTTTGGTCCACATTCCGAACACTAAAACAAAAACTTCTCGGAAATTTACTGTAACGGGAGAATATGCTAACATTGTGAAAAAATATTGGAATCTGCGACCAAGTAATGTCAACGATGCTTATTTTTTTCTAAATTATCAGAAAGGAAAATGCACTGTCCAAAAAATTGGAATAAATAAAATAGGAAATATGGGAAAACAAATTGCTTCATACTTGAAACTTCCGAATCCTGAGTTATACACCGGCCACTGTTTCCGCCGATCTACAGCTACAATATTGATAGATAGTGGCGAAGATATTACGACATTAAAACGGCATGGTGGCTGGCGCTCTACAACAGTAGCTGAGGGTTACATCGAAGAGTCCCTGACTAGTCGAAATAACATAGCCAATAAAATGTTAGGGTCGATCAATAAGTTGTCAGACCTTCCATCGACATCAGTTACAGAAAATGCTAATAATGTCAACTTTTCCCTTACAAAAACGGGTTCTATTTCCCCAAAATTTGTTTTTAATAATTGTACCAATCTAACATTGAATATTGTTGATAACAAATGAGAAGATATTTTTTCGCGATTATTGTAGTAGGTGCTCAACACATTTACCTAGTACGTTATTTTTTTCAATTAATTAATATAAGTACATTTCTCATGTTTGTTGTTTTTTACTTACACTGTATATTAAAACAGTCGTAGAAAAAGTATAGTGTAAAACTCGCACGGAATGACCATTTCCTACTCGTATGATTTGCAGCACTCGCTTGCAGCTCGTGCTGCAAACTTTCATACTCGTAGGAAATGTACTCCGTGCTCGTTGTACAATATACTATTTTTGTGACGACTACAGAAGTCGATTCATTCTACCACTGTCTGCAAATGGCTTTTTCAGCTGCTGACCTGACACTGGAAGAACTGCACAGAAGTTCATTCCTATATAACTTTGGAAGTTGGGAAGACTGCAATTTTGATTTGTATATTTACTTGCCAATCTGCTTTGTCAGAACGGAAGCATATTGGCTAGATAATCTATGTTTATGAAGAAGTCTGCGGATTCGATTGAGATTGGTGAATAGTCTGAATACGGATGATCACTCAGACATCCTTTGCAATTTCTGACTATCCTTGTAGTGGAGTAATATTAGATTTCAGCTGTATATTAGTGATGATGTAAGAAACAACCTATGAAAAGTTACCAACCGTAAGGTCTGTGCTTAATTTATTATTTAACAAATAAGTTGCAAAATTACATTGTTTATTGAATATCTTGAAAAATAAAATAAACTGATAGTTCCATTCGAAAGAATGGAAGATTTTACATAAAAAAAGTCTAAAGTTTTTTTTAAATGAAAACTGTAAGCTCCAGAACGTAGCCACGAGCACGCTTCACTTAATTTGTTATAACTTTTGATCTAATTGATCAAATTGAGCTAACAAAAACTTAAATGGAAGAAGAAAAAAGTAGCTGATGAGATAACATGTTTTCGAACGTGAAAAAGGATATGAATAGGAATAGTACACATAAAGTTACGTCAAAGTAGAATTTTTCATAAAATCAATTAAATTTTTCCTATTCTTTAAATTTTCAAGATAAACATCTGAAATCGTTACAGTTCACTCTCAAAATACACTTGCGAAGGTGTCAACTGAAAAAAAATATTAAAAAATACAATGGTCAAAATATTGAAAATAACTAATTTGAATTTTGAGGCATGCTTCAAAAACCAAAAACTCTAGTTCAAAATGTGACTTGACGCCATGGTCTCAGTTATCTAGTCGGCACACTGATATCTTTGAATCACGGAATTCCAACTTCATCCGAGTGACTACACCTGAGAGGTAGACAGATCAGGGTCTCAGTAAGAAAACACCCTCCTTCCAGGGTAAGTCAAGCAGACAAATGACTAATATCTGCGAACCTAATTGAATCGAACAACATCCATCCATTTCTAGTTTCTGTTGAGACTGTATCGATGGAATGGAAAACCTCTACAGGTGGTCTGCTTGAGTGAAGTGGTTAATATTTATTCATTTGACAACAAACATTTGTTAAGTAACCATGTTGCATGATTATGCATCAGATGAAAACTGAACTCCGAAAAAGCTATAGCAAATCATTTTAATAGCTTCTTTTCCAATATTGGTTTTAAAATGGCAAATAAAATTGAAAAAACCACCAATCCCCATCTCGAAAAAACTATTATTGGGGCAAAAAATTCATTATTCCTTCATCCTATAACAAAAAATGAACTCATTAACATTATATCTACTTCGAAAAATAATACCTCCTCGGGTCCGGACAAAATAACGGTTTATTTCATAAAAAAATACCACGAATTCCTAGTAGAACCTTCATGTCATATTTTAAACCAAACACTAACAATAGATAAAATTCCAACAGCATTTGAAAACTCCGTAACCATTCCTATTTTTAAACAAGGTGATAAAAAACAATCCACAAACCACAGACCTTTAACTATTATAAACAATTTTGCTGAGATATTCGAGAAGTGCATCAAAAATATAATAATGAATTACTGTGATAATAATATTTTCTCAAACTCGCAATTAGGTTTTAGAGAAAAGTTATCAACAGAAGATGCAGTTTGTAAATTAACAAACACCCTATTCGACTCTTTTCAGAAGCACAACAAAAGTCTCACAGTATTTCTGGACCTAGCAGAGGCTTTTGACACCGTTAATCATTTAATTATATTTCAACGTCTAGAGCTGCTAGGTATCAGGGGAACCATATCAGATGTGCTGAAAGATTATCTAACAAACAGAGTGCAGGTGGTCAAAATAAAAAATTCACTTAGTGTTCCTTTACCAATAAATATGGGCGTACCACAGGGAACCGTGCTGGGGCCGGTTTTATTTCTGCTGTACATTAACAATATGTTCTATGTAACAACCTTCCAAGGTGAATTAGTATCGTACGCGGATGATACGGCAGTTATCTTTGAAAGGAATACCTGGTCCGAAACATATGACAACGCAGAAATTGAAATGCAAAAAATATATAACTGGCTCAGTAGCAGCCTGCTGAGTGTTAATTTCGAAAAAAATAAATTTATCACCTTCTCATCTACGGCCAAAGACCAACCATCCAAGAGTAACCTACTGCTTCATAAATACGATTGTCAAAACTTTCTTAATTGCCAATGTCTAGCAATCCAGAAAACCCACTCGACAAAATATCTAAGTGTGATAGTCGATCAACATCTGCGCTGGAACGAACACATAAGCTATACAGTTAAGGATTGGAAAAACTTATATGAAACTTTCATCTGCTTAGAAATCTATCAAACAAAAAAAACTTATTGATGGTATATAATGCATTAGCGGAATTTATATTGCGTTACTGTTTAGTTATATGGGGTGGTACCTTTGAAACTTCTCTGCACATTATATATTTATAAATCCATTTTATGGGTTTCAAATGGCCCGCATGACTATGTTCCACATCCGCATAATACTCGCAGTATTTCTGGACCTAGCAGAGGCTTTTGACACCGTTAATCATTTAATTATATTTCAACGTCTAGAGCTGCTAGGTATCAGGGGAACCATATCAGATGTGCTGAAAGATTATCTAACAAACAGAGTGCAGGTGGTCAAAATAAAAAATTCACTTAGTGTTCCTTTACCAATAAATATGGGCGTACCACAGGGAACCGTGCTGGGGCCGGTTTTATTTCTGCTGTACATTAACAATATGTTCTATGTAACAACCTTCCAAGGTGAATTAGTATCGTACGCGGATGATACGGCAGTTATCTTTGAAAGGAATACCTGGTCCGAAACATATGACAACGCAGAAATTGAAATGCAAAAAATATATAACTGGCTCAGTAGCAGCCTGCTGAGTGTTAATTTCGAAAAAAATAAATTTATCACCTTCTCATCTACGGCCAAAGACCAACCATCCAAGAGTAACCTACTGCTTCATAAATACGATTGTCAAAACTTTCTTAATTGCCAATGTCTAGCAATCCAGAAAACCCACTCGACAAAATATCTAAGTGTGATAGTCGATCAACATCTGCGCTGGAACGAACACATAAGCTATACAGTTAAGAGATTGGAAAAACTTATATGAAACTTTTATCTGCTTAGAAATCTATCAAACAAAAAAAACTTATTGATGGTATATAATGCATTAGCGGAATTTATATTGCGTTACTGTTTAGTTATATGGGGTGGTACCTTTGAAACTTCTCTGCACATTATATATTTATAAATCCATTTTATGGGTTTCAAATGGCCCGCATGACTATGTTTCACATCCGCATAATACTCGCAGTATTTCTGGACCTAGCAGAGGCTTTTGACACCGTTAATCATTTAATTATATTTCAACGTCTAGAGCTGCTAGGTATCAGAGGAACCATATCAGATGTGCTGAAAGATTATCTAACAAACAGAGTGCAGGTGGTCAAAATAAAAAATTCACTTAGTGTTCCTTTACCAATAAATATGGGCGTACCACAGGGAACCGTGCTGGGGCCAGTTTTATTTCTGCTGTACATTAACAATATGTTCTCTGTAACAACCTTCCAAGGTGAATTAGTATCGTACGCGGATGATACGGCAGTTATCTTTGAAAGGAATACCTGGTCCGAAACATATGACAACGCAGAAATTGAAATGCAAAAAATATATAACTGGCTCAGTAGCAGCCTGCTGAGTGTTAATTTCGAAAAAAACAAATTTATCACCTTTTCATCTACGGCCAAAGACCAACCATCCAAGAGTAACCTACTGCTTCATAAATACGATTGTCAAAACGTTCTTAATTGCCAATGTCTAGCAATCCAGAAAACCCACTCGACAAAATATCTAGGTGTGATAGTCGATCAACATCTGCGCTGGAACGAACACATAAGCTATACAGTTAAAAGATTGAAAAAACTTATATAAAATTTTTATCTGCTTAGAAATCTATTGAACAAAAAAAACTTATTGATGGTATATAATGCATTAGCGGAATTTATATTGCGTTATTGTTTAGTTATATGGGGTGGTACCTTTGAAACTTCTCTGTACATTATATATTTATAATCCATTTTATGGGTTTCAAATGGCCCGCATGACTATGTTTCACATCCGCATAATACTCGCAGAATGGCATGTCAAGCGCTCAATATTTCTCCCTACAGGCTTACACATAACCAGAATTCCATAACATACCACGGACCCAAATTATATAACCGGCATCCTTCTGACATGAAACACTTAACCGGTAAGAAGACACAGAAAAAGGAGAAAAGAAAATCTGTTATTTCTCACCAGGAACTATTGCTTAAAATAATCGATAATCAGGATAATTGAAAAAGTCATAAAAATGATAACGTTTTTTGCCTTTCCTCAATGTTTCACATTTTTTAATCAACCTTGAACAGACAAAAGAAAAAGAAAGTTTAATATTGCAATGTTAAGAACTCTCTATACCTAGTTTATTTTATTTTCTCTCTTCTCTATCTCTTTACTGAAAATTACATTAATTATTTGTGGGATAGATCCACAACTCAAGCCTAGCTTAGGTGGCTTCTCCTGCTTCTAATTTTGATTTCAATTTGAGTTGTATACCTTAGGATATGTACATATTTTGAGTTAGGTACCTACTCGGTGGAATTGAATAGAGATATTATTACTTGTTATATGAGTCGCCTAGAATCAAAACTGTGTATTTGCCACATATGTCATTCTGAGAAAACCGCGAAAAACTGTGGGTTCATGATATATCTGCAGTTTCACAGCAATTTTTAAAAATGCTATGTGAATGTGAATCCTCTAAAGGAATCAACAGTGGTTTATGTTGAAGTATGGATCGTTATTTTCTAATTTAATGAAATTGTTTGAAAATCAAAGTTTTGAAACTGAAACTTGGGAAAATACAGAGCTTTAAACCAATCCAAAAAAATACCGTTTTGTTACGTACAAGTGCAATCAACATTGTAGCTAGACAGGACCGTAATAAAGATCATTATATTTTATCATAAAAATATATTCTATTGAGCTATTGAATATTACAGGAATACATTGAATAAACGAATAAAAATACGGTGATAGTCAATTTAACGTTTATAAAAATTAATCAACATAAATCTAAATGGAAATGATAAAAGTTTGCTCAAACTGTTAAGCCGAAAACTGGAATGAAATTATTCCTTAATACGTCCGTTATCACTGAGAATACCAGACGAAATGACTTCATCTGACAGGCGATTCATCACGTGATCATTTAGGTATACTGTCATTGGTTGAAGAGAAAATACGGAGTTTTGATTCCAAATATCTCTGTAAATACACAGTTTTGATTCCAACTAAGTTTTATACCTCGTTTATTTATACCTTTCAACGAGTTTTAGATGATTTAATGTTTTAACCTTGCACTAATATTAAAATTTTTTTCGGTTTTGGTAAATACAGATTTGTGATTCTATACGACTCATGTCATTTGTGAATTATTTTGGTACTAAAGTACTACTATGTAAAAATTGTAACTGAATTTTTCCTATGTAAATTACTATATGACTATGTAACTGAATAAATTTCATTTCATTTCATAATCCAACGTTTGTCGAGGCATTAGCCAGGAAAGTAGTTGTTTTCAATGAATATTCGACTATCATACAACTATTTTATGGACTTGGAGCATGCGGGAGGAGTTTAACGTGTTGCGCTGCAGTGGCGGAATCGGACAAACTGGTCCAGACACTATCACCTATCCCCATTAATATATGTGATAGAAAAAGGGTGTCTAAAAAGTGCGATAGTTTGAATGTTTCTGTCGCAAATGTCGAAACAGCATTTGTATTGTGATTGGGAGGGTTAATGCTTCGTATCAAAGAGAGGCCCTGTGTCGATAGTGCGCCTATAATAAATGAACGACAATGAACGATTCGGCCGCAAATAACCTCAAATCAAATGTTTTGGATGTCCCTCGGTGAGCGTTTATGTATGAAAATACTGCGTAGACGCGTATACAAGCATTCGAACTGCAAGTGCAGGAAGTTTTTGCAACTTATCTGTTACAAATGAATCTACGAAAGGAAAAAAAGTTAATTGACATATTTTGCAAGTTCAATGTTCACATTGTTATAAACAATTGGATTTTTTCACACTAATAATAACAGTAGTCTAAAAAACATGCATGAAATATTTTTTTTTATGTAATACACATTCAAAATGATTTTTTTCGTCAAATTGTGACACTAAACGAACTATAGTACGAATATGTAACTGGAGACATTTTTTAATACATTTTAAAAAATGAAATCAATTATTCTACTGGAGAACTTTATGAATTTCCTAGGCCTAGTTCAATATAATGAGGTATTGAACGCCAACAATAGAATCTTAGATCTATTATGTAGTAGATGTCCAATGAATGTACAAGAGTCATCATTTCCTCTCGTTCCTATTGATGTGCACCATCCTGCTCTAGAATTTTCTATCCCCTTCAGTCTGAAACCTAACACATTCAAAACGAATACAATGAAAACCTTCAACTTTAGAAAAGCAAATTTTCCTCAATTGTATGACATGCTCTTCAATGCGGATTGGACTTTTTGGAAGATAATGATAACGTAGATATAGCTTGCGATAGGTTCTACAACCTATTAAATAATATTTTAACAGAATGCGTTCCCAAAACAGTTGGTAAAAATCTTCCTACCCACCTTGGTTTTACCGGCGATATCATAAGAAATTTGAAAGCAAAGGACAAGTATTTATGCAATTATAAATCAACGGGTAACACTGAATTTATCGGATTGCACAGAAATCTTCGCAAAGATATAAAGAAAAATATCGCCATAGCACACTCCAATTATATTCGAACGGCGGAGAAAGATCTAGGAGATGATCCATCCAAATTTTGGGCTTATCTGAATACAATTAGGAGCAGCTCAGCTATTCCTGATTCTCTAAACTATGAAAATAGTAGTCTGTCTGATCCCCAATGTATAGTCGATGCTTTTGCCACCTACTTTGAATCTGCTTTCATCAGATCATCCAATTATCGACAATCTGAAAGCACTAATAATTTCAACATACCAACTTTGTCATCCCTAAAATAACTGAAGATGATGTGCTGAAGTCTTTAAAAAAATGTAAACCAAAAATGACAACGGGACCTGATGGTATTCCATCATTTCTCCTGAAAGACTGTGCTGTCAGCTTCGCTAAACCTTTATCCATCATTTTCAATCTAGCACTGACAACACTTTGTTTTCCGGATGTCTGGAAATATGGTAAAATATGTCCTGTTCTCAAAAAGGGGGACAAACATATGATTGAAAATTACAGACCAATCGTTATACTATGCAACTTCAGTAAACTCTTCGAAATGATCTTATATGATATTATATATGCACATGTGAGATGTCAGATTGTCGATAATCAGCATGGATATGTTAGGGTCGTTCGACCACAAGTAATCTTACATGCATTACTCAATACATAGCAGGAGCTTTGGATATGTTTTCCCAGGTTGATGTCATTTATACAGATTTTTCAAAGGCGTTCGACAGGCTTGACCATGGTGTACTTCTCAAAAAACTGAGTTCGGTTGGTTTGACTGACAACCTTACACTTTTTTTGGAGTCTTATCTAAGCGAAAGACGTTCGAGAGTTCAATACCGCGGTTTTAAATCTGTCGAAATAATAGCCACCTCTGGTGTTCCTCAGGGATCTGTATTAGGTCCCTTGCTATTCATTATTTTTATAAATGACATTTGCCTTGAGTTAGACTCTGAAATTCTACTATATGCAGATGATTGTAAATTGTTTCGTCAGATTTCTAATGTGAACGACTGCAGTTACCTACAAAAGATATCCAAAAATTAGATTTATGGTGTGAAGCGAACTCACTTTCTCTCAACATACAAAATGCAATTTTGTCTCCTTTAGTCGCAAAAATCCCCCACCGAATATCCTTATACAATAAATGGAAACATCTTGCAAAAATTGGCAGAATTCAAAGATCTGGTCATCTTTGACGAAAATTCACATTCACTCATCACGTGAATACAATTGTTTCAAATGGCTTCAAAATCCTCGGTTTCATCATTAGAAACTCCAAATGGTTTTCTGATATCAACACTTACTTACTCCTTTTCAATGCGCTTGTGAGATCAAGGTTTGAGTATTGCTGTGTCGTGTGGAATCCTTGTTACAACATACACGTCATAAATTTAGAGAATATTCAGAGAAGATTCTTGAAGTACATTAGTTTTAAGTGTGATGGATTCTATCCAAACCAAGGTATTCCGCATGAAGTGCTACTTTTGAGATTCCAGGTTCACTCTCTAGACAATCGTCGTAAATACCTAGGTATATTATTTTTGCACAAGGTTATTTTCTCTATAATTAATTGTCCATACTTACTTTCACATATAAAGTTGCATGTTCCCAGGCTACCTGTACGTAATAGTAATACATTTTACCTCCCCTTTCCTCAAACAAATGTACTTACACGCTCTCCTATGTACAAAATATGCTTTGATTACTTGTCAATCCAGAATAACGTAGATATTTTCAACTGCAAGCCAACTGACATCAAAATAGCTATCTTGCAATCATAATGATTCTTACTGAACATATAATATAGTTTCATATTTGTTGTGATGTGTATGAACTTTTTTCTCACTGAGTTTTTTTCAGTTCATACACATCATTGCTCTTATTATTTACTTTTTATGGAATAAATTGTCTTATTTCATGTACATTAGGATTATCTCTGTATATGTCTGTACTTTAGGTTTAACTCTGTTTAACATTTCCTGAATGTATATTTCCCATTCTGTAATTGGCTTCGGCTGTTGAATGGTGTACCAAATAAATAAATAAATAAATAAATATATGAAAAATATATGAAAATGTATGTATACTCACGAGCAAAAAAATCGACCCGCCGTAACAGTTTAAGTTCAAGCTCAGTTTTGGATATGTGTTTCCAAAATTAAAAACAGGGTATACTTATCTGTCCGAAATGCACATTCATTTACCTGTATAAGAGCAATGGGGTCTATGTGTATGTAGGAAAGAAAACAATATTTTCAATATATTTTTTTTATATTTCTTCCATATTAATTAATATTTGTGTAATTCCACGTGTAAGTTTTTATAAAGTTCTATCAATTGTTTGTGAAAATAATAATTCACATATAATTCGGCAGAGTACTGATTTGTTGTCGCTACTGTTTGGGTAATCACTTTCGTTTATATGCTGGAATTACGTATTCGCAGTGCACGTGTTCAGCCGTTTGTATGCGGTTCGCAGACTACTCGTCTCAATCCGCATTTCATTTATTACTAGGGCAATTTCCAAAACCGGGCTCAATTTAATTAGAAGGTTATACATGCCGAATAAGAACGCAACCGCTGTTTTCTCATTCGTAACAAATAAATTTAAACTGTTGCACTTTGATAATACTCTATTTATCAAAAGGGCAAATACGGATAGTTTGCGCTATCTGGAGTAATTCGCCCGATTCCGCCACTGCGGCACCTCTTACAAAGGTGCTCCAAGACTATAGGCGAGAACTTTTTATTCATTCAATAAGCTGAAAGAACAACAGAAATATTTGTACAAAAATAATTTTGTATTAAAACTGTTCATTTTACCTACTTTTCATTAAATATTTCTAAAACATTATCTTTCTCATCTAAACCATAAGTATTGTATGTCGTTGAACTCAAATGATCAAGTAGAATTTAAAAATATGAAAATTACACGCTGATATATTTAACAGATCTCATTTAGCTATTAATAAAATCACATGAATCTCTACATTCAAATTTTATTCCATTAGTGGTATCCACACTGTATATTTTATATTTCGAGGAAGTTAATTTGTCTGGCTTAAGATAATTTTCGAATCAAAAGAATCAGAAATCAGATACCATTGAAGTGTAGATTACAAATATGTTTCTCGATCAAACATGAAAATTTTTCCGGAAATATCGAATCTAAATCCGAAAAACATTTCTAATAATAAAGGGCGTTTCTCAAGAACACAGCTTTTGTTATAATCTTCAAAATATTGAACTCAGGCTGCTATGTCATTAATCATATTTCACCCTTGAGAAATTGAGAACCCTTCAAATATTTATCCAATACATAAACACCATATAAATGACAAAATCACATGATTCCTCAAGTGCTGGTCATCGATAGGCGTATTATGAAAACACAACTTTTGTCATAGTACTGGCAATAGTTATCACAGTGTAAACACGCCACACAAAAATAACAATTTGGCCAATCCAAAATAGGCGAGGAGTTTCAGTATCTTGATGACTGTCGAAAAGACAGGCCCATACGCTTCAGTAGCCATACTAGGTATAACCTTTCTTGAAAAAACCCTTGGCACAAAAAATGAAACTAAATCATAGAATATATGGGAAATATACAATTTTATCTCAAAAGTTAAAAACAATTATTTATGCCAACCCACTAGATTTCAAAATTATATTCCACACGGTGGCTTAGGCCGTATTCGAATTTCCAACACAGAAAAATTATGTCGCAATTTTTTTTCTGCTGAACACATTATGCTCTGTTATTCAGTATGTGAAAAAACTGCATATCTAATTTATTTTGAAAATATTATCGCATGATATTGGCCTCATTGAAATAAAAAAAAACGTCGTTACACTTTTTTCAAGAGGAGTCGCTCCATTCTGAAGTTGGGAAAAATATTTTGGGGAAGAAAGATTATATTCTTCTTAATCAGCCCTTTTTAGTCCACTCCTGTACTTAGGTCTCCTCCACCGTCCGAAATAAGTGAATCTAACGAACAATATCAGTTATTGGTCGGATCGGACGATATATCAGAAAATTTGTCTTCCATATTCGTATTACCATTTTGATGTCCTGAATTCATAATCTGCGTTTCCAAGAATAACCAGATACCGATTTTGAATGGAGCACAAAACTCGTTCAGTATGTTGAAAGTCATCTTGAATTTTCATAATATAAAATTGCTGAAATGTATGTGAATTGAATAGATCTATATTGGAAAAAAACCGTTTGATCTACTGGACCGATTATGTAGATAGACATGGAATTTGATTGAAATAGTTTCAATTAACACCAAAAATTTTGCTATTTGGATATTTTCTGATCAAACCAGACTGCGTAGATTAAAAATAAAATTTCAGATTATTCAATACATAACTCTGCATAAACTGACAATTTCTTGCGAACTTTTGCATTAAAAATTCTGAAATTTATTTTTCATTATACAAGCAGTCGGGATTGCTAATAATAAAAATATACGCCCTATACGTCATAGTTCGTTGCGTTAACAAAAACGAACGTGAGATCCCCGTCTATAGATATATCCTAAAAGCAGATGTCCTGTGCAGTCCCATGAGGATGATAATTTAATAAAGCAGCGTATTAATCATCTGTCAGAGTGGTGGTTGTCTCAGTGGGACGGGCTCCTGTCCATAATTGCCGTATTGTCAAAACAGTGACCAGGCCCAGCACGAAGACACCATCCCCCGCAACGTGGACCACACAATATTCGGGTTCTTGGAATCGGCCATACATTGACAATTCACTGAAAAATGGAAATTAATAAGTTGCCACCCCGGAATTCCAGAATGTGATTTATTTGGAATTCTTGTATACACACTGTGAAATATGATAAAATAAACCCCACGTTTTATTAACTCATTGCTACACCTTTTTGTGGTTAGGATAGAAGAACGACTGATAGTTTTATTCGTCTCTTCTATACAGCGTGGACTAGCCAAATAGAATAAATTTAGAATCTCAATCATTGTAAATATTTATTGAAAATCCAGAGATACATCAATTTAATATTCTGAAGTGACATCCTGCAATGTAAAAAAAAATCTCAACCAAGACATAAGGTTTCAATTTCAGAACGAACACCAGGTTATACCGGTGAATGCATTTGGAAGCTCATGTGAAAAAATGATCTCCTTAGCGAGGCAACAAGGGGTCATTTTGAAGAAAAAAAATATGTTTTCAACTAGGAAATGAGGTATTAATTCCAGAATCATAAAATATTCTTCTGAAAGCATTTGAAAGCTCACGTAACGAGATGAACTCCTTAGCGTGGGGATAAGTGGGACATGTTGGCGAAAAACCTTGAAATAAATCATTTTCTCAACTAGGAAACAAGTTATCGATTTCAGAATTACACGTTATACTCGTCAATGCATTTAAAAGCTTGTATGAAAAAATGAACTCTTTAGCGTGGGGATAAGTGGGTAATTTTTACGAAAAAAAAATTGTATAAATCATTTTCTCAACTAGGAAACGAAGTATCAATTTCAGAATCAGAGGTTAAACTCGTGAATGCATTTGGAAGCTTATGAGAAGAAATGAGCTCCTTAGCGTGGGGATAAGTGATGCATTTTGACGAAAAAAACTTTAAATAAATCATTTTCTCAACTAGAAAACGAAGTATCAATTTCAGAATCACAGGTCATACTCGTGAATGTATTTGGAAATGAATCATTTTCACAACTAGGAAACAAAGTATCATTATTTCAAAAAATTTCGTCAAAATGCCCCACCTATCCCCACGCTAAGGAGTTCATTTTTTCACATGAGCTTCCAAATGCGTTCACGAGTATAACCTGTGATTCTGAGATTGATAATTAGTTTCCTAGTTGAGAAAATGATTTATTTCAAGATTTTTTCGTCAAAATACCCCACTTATCTCCACGCTAAGGAGTTCTTACTTATTTCATTTTTAGATTTCATTAATTAACCTTCTTCTAAAATGTCCCTATTTCTTGGTTGAGAAAATGTTTTGTTTTTCGTCAAAATGACCCTTGTCCCCTGCCGGTGACCCACATTCAGGAACTGACATTTTTATATATGAATCAAAATCATTCATAGAAGTGGTTTTTGAGTACATTAAGATTTTCTAGATGACTTTCCTGACCGAGTCATCGATTAATTTCAATAATTTTTGTTGATTATTCCATTAAACATCCCCCATACAGTTCAGTGCCTCAAAATTCATCAAATACGATGCTTGCATCATCGTAGTATCATAGCTCAATAACCTAAATATAAATTTCAGCAGCCACCGACGCCTATGATGATTTGGGCGTTTCCGTCGATTTGGCTGCCAGAAAGTGACCGCTAACTTCACACCGGTAATTATGCAGCACTGATCAACGGAACTATGTTGAAAAATGTTCGCCGCGAAATGTTTTCCAGAACAATTCTATGTATGGAGCGCGAAGGTGGTCACGTAGAATATTGAAAATTTGTACATTGTTTGTTTATTGAGTTTTTATTTTATTTTTCCACGTCTAACTAAACAATACTAAATTCAATTAGGATAAATAATGTATTATTACGTAATAATCTCCCGCAAAATGTTTATTCCACAAATATTTGATTAGTTTTGACCCAAACTTATGTGATTTAAACCAAACAAGAAAGACATGTGGAGTGTAATATAAGAGAAAATAAGGAATTTTGAAGTCTTCTTCACAACGAATTCAATATAAATTGAAACAATTGGTAGACCACAAGCGATTAACAACTACTTTCCTGATAAACTCGATTATGTTTAATTTGTGCCAGGTCTGCCTAACAATCCGCATACCGGTTTCAGGCTTCTGGCCCTCATCAGTACGGAGTAGTCACTAGGTACCGCCGGTTAAAATATACTTTTTCCGGCGTACTATAGGTGATGTAGGCTTGATGGTGTTTTCATTTATGTTGGGTCTCGCTTCGGTTAGAGGTCTTCGGATCTCTGACTGGTGCCTACTCCGTACTGATGAGGACCAAAAGCCTGAAACCGGTATGCGGATTGTTAGGCGGACCTGGCATAAATTAAACATAATCGAGTTCATCAGAAAGAAACATTTGCAATCAATTTTCATTTTCTATGGAAGTTTGCATATATTTTCAGGTAAATATCATTCAACGTTCTGCGTGGTATTTGCCAGGAAAGTGGTTGTTTTTCGATTGTGGTCTAACAATTGTTTCAATTTATATTGAATTTGTTGTGAAGAAGACTTCAAAGTTCCTTATTTTCTTATGTGATTTAGGTTATTAAAGCTGTTTCCAGATAAAACAAGAATGTATAATGTTTCTTAGTAAGGGTAGAGGAATAAAATGGTATTTTTGTTTTTTTTTTCAATCTGGTTCAAAATTGGTACATGTGGTTTTTGTTGGATTCCAAAAATATTTTCACCATAAATTTGTTCGATATCTTGTCAATTTGACTAATTTTTCGGCACCACAGACAACTTTTTCCAAAATTCCCCCAAATCTGAGGTCACGTGATAAAAGTCGCAACGAATTTTTCAGTTTTAAACATTATTTTTCAGAAATTTCAATAACAATTTTTTTTCCCATATGTAGCCAACTTTATGACAGACACTGTATATAACAATGTTACGCTATTTGGAACTGAATTAAAAAAATTGGAATTAGAGCCGCTTTGCATCAAGTATGATATAATTTATTTAGCGTATTTGTAATTTTTGGAAATATCCAATTAGAAACATTTTCAAACAGAAAAAATATCTCTAGCAGATGAGTGTATTACATCTCAAGTGGTATTTTCAGATTTGACGAAGAATAAAAAAATTGTAAGGTTAACAAAACGCGAAAAAAAAACAAAGTTGTTCAAATTCGCTAGGTGGGTAGGAAAACAAATGACAAATTTGACAGGTATAGCCGATCGAAAGGAAAAAATAGTATATATATACAGAGTGACCCATTTGAGAGCGGGCCACCTCTTTTATTTATTATCCGATTCAGAAGTTTTTTTTTCAGTAGATAGAGATGAATAGTTCTAGTTATATGTCATAAATTCGAAATAAAAATTAA
Organism: Gonioctena quinquepunctata; assembly: GCA_018342105.1. Classification (NCBI taxonomy): domain Eukaryota; kingdom Metazoa; phylum Arthropoda; class Insecta; order Coleoptera; family Chrysomelidae; genus Gonioctena; species Gonioctena quinquepunctata. Next base: position 438,990 of record JAFIRS010000323.1, on the reverse strand, counting down.
AATTTCACAGCCTACTTCGAATTTTTTTCTAGGTCAAAAATCAAAAAACATACTAGCGATTTTTTCAAATGAAATTTGACGACGCTACTGGATTTGTGATGCTTTCAAATGGATGTGACTGAAATTTCACGATATTTTTTTTTTTACAGAAATATGGCATGAGTAAAATTCATATCACTTTATCAAAATATTTCGAATAGTCGTCATATAAATCACAATATTGTTAAAAATATCGTTTAAAATGCTCTTTCAGGTCATTAGCAGTCGAGTTTGTAAACAACAGTTATTAAAAATGGCGTCAAATTATGTTTCTTCCAAACGTAACTCCATAGTATAGGAGATAGTTATGTCCATCAGAACACTGCAGTTTTTTGCCAAAGAAATTAAATGTACATCTTTACATCAAATAGTAATCAATATTCAATAATCGATAATAACCAATATTGATAACATAAATGAACTACAAAAAAAGAATGGATTGGAATGAGAGTGCCTACACATTAATTTTCGTACTTTTCAACCAAATCCCGATTTAATTCGATACATTTATACTACCATTTTCTAATGCTAACTAACCATAAGATTCGATCAACATTCGATCATCGGTTTGGGGTAATATCTGTGCAAGCCTGTCTTATTCTTTCACGCAGTTCTTCTTTGGTGGTTGACAGTTATTCCAACTATCAATCTTGGTTTCATTCAAACATGCTTGGGATACATTTCAAAAATATTATTTTTATTAGGAGACGAAAAGACACAAATTTGTCAGTGTTAATAGTGAAGTTTATAACTCCTCAAGTACCTACACTAATAAAGAAGTATGGCTGATAATTTGACTTTGCAGGAGAAAATTGAAATAGTAAGACTTCGTGGTAACAACGACAGATCCGACAGAGCGTCGAAATATTAGCAGAGCTACAGTTGGCCGAATAAACCAAATTTTCAATCAGTATGGAGCTGTTTGTAAACATATTCTGAAGAATAGTAATATTGTACAAAGACAGAGACAAAATAATTCTGAACGAATTCGAAATTATTTTAATAATAATCCGAAAACAAGTGCGAGAATTGCAAGTTTGGACATTAACTTACCGCGTGAAACAATAAGGAGAAATCTTAGGAAATATAATAAGATGAACCTTTGAACCAAAGTTTCTTTACACTTTAGAAGAAGGCGATAATGAAAAGAGGATGGAGTATAGTTTATGAGCTCAAGGCGAATATCTAAATAACAGGAATTTTCTGAAAAAAAAAATTGTTTAGTGACGAGGCAACATTCACAACCAACGGAACAGTTAATTCTCAAAATACAAGGTACTGAACGGAAGAAAATCCACATTAGATAATAAATTGCAGAAGACAGTACTCACAAAAAATAAATGTTTGGTGTGGAATATTTGGCCCCTTTTTTTAAAGCAATTTGAATGGTCAAATTTTTTTGAATTTTTTGAAAAACGAATTTTTCAACGCTATGGATGAACTTCCACTGGCAGAAGAGGCTCATCTTCTATTTCAATTAGATGGCTGTTCCATCCACAATAGCAGGATTGTGGGAGATTACTTGGAAGAAAATTTTCCTAATCGGTGGATAGGGCGAAATAGTGCATCGATCGAGTTTCCCCCCAAATCCCCGGACTTGACTCCATTGGATTTTTCTTATGGGGCTTCGTTAAAGAAAAAGTTTACAAAACTCGCCCAACGAGCAAAGAGGAACTGCGTGAAAGAATAGGACAGGCTTGCAGAGATATCACCCCAAACCAATTATCGTATGTTATGGTTATCATTAGAAAACAATACGATAAATGTATCGAATTAAATGGAGATTTGGTTGAACAGTCCGAAATTTAATGTGTAGGCACTGTCATGTCATTACATTCTTTTGTAGTAGTTCATTTATGTTATTAATATTGGTAATTATATTATTGGATGTAAAGATGTGCATTTCTATTCATTGACAACAAACTGCAGTGTTCTAAGAGACATAACATATCCCACATAGAGTTGTTATGTTCTGAAGGATTATTTTAAAGCTTATTATTAACAAAATTTGATTTATATGACAACTATTTGAATTATCTCGATATTGATATGAATATTTTACTTATGATATATTTCTGTTCAAAAAAAAAATTTTACCGTGAAATTTTGGTCACATTCATTTGAAAGCATCACAAATCTAGTGGTGTCGTCAAATTTTATTAAAAAAAATGCTGTTTTTTGGATTTTTGACCTTGAAAAAAATTCGAAGTGGCCGTGAAATTTTTATTTTTATTTCGAATTTATGGCATTCGACTAGAACTATTGATGCTCTGTCTACTGAAAAAAAACTTCCGAATCGGATAATAAATAACAGTTCTAGAGAGGTGGCCCGCTTTCAAATGGGTCACTCTATGTGTGTTTATATACCGTACCAATGCAACTATAGACCAATAGATTCATATACCAGGTATCATCGAATCAAGTAGCACTCCCTTTTCTATCTTTTTTTTAGTATTGAAAGGTAGGTGCTCAAAATCAGCAATCTTTCCTTTCTGTTATGTTGGGCTGACCCTGGATTTGATAATGATAGTTATGATTCCTCTTCAACCTGCAAAATTTAAGGCAGATGAATAGCTGAATCTGAATTCCCTCCATTTCCAGTACCGTGCTGGTCTTTCGTAGATATCTCGATGTTGTTGGTTTTTTTTTTCAGTAAAAACACAGTTCATTCAAGAACCTATCGACTTTCAGTGACAACTTTGCTTCTCCAATATCTACAATTGCAGCATTTGGTGTATAATAAAAATATCTTTCCTAAACCTGAAATCATTTTGTTTCAATTTGTACATTACATGAAGACTGGCTAGACGTTGTGGTGTCACACTGATGATGATGATAACTTAGTTATCGAAATGCGCATGTAGGTGTGAAGTGAGCAAGTGTGGTGAAGGGGTTACTTGTGAATTTTTTTATTGTACATTACATTACATTCAATTGAAAGTACCTTCTTGACTTTCATCGTGACTTTGGCAAAAGTTTTCCCTCCATCATAGGCTTATTCAGCACACCAAATAAATAGTTTTCCACAGTTACCATTTCCTATTCCAACAGAGAGGAGTCCCAAGCAGAAGAGAAGTTGACATTTTCCCTTGCTGGATTTCATTAAATTACTTATGATATTGTCACATTAAAACATAATTTTGGTGTCACTCCGATCTGGTCTCTTCCACGAATTCCATTGTCCATCATGTATCTTTTAAAATGTGTTAATGATTTTTCATATTCCTGCAGAATGTGCCCTATATAAAAAATTCGGCGACCTAACAGATTTATTTCTGAGACTGGTTTGTATGGTGTCTCTCCCTTATTCCAACTCAGGTCATTCATTTGCATCGACCAAAATAACGGAATTAATATGATAATACCTTCCAGCCGGAATATCGTTTTGTATACGAACAAATATATTATTCGTTCATTGAACATGCGTTAACAAAATATCACGTCGTAATGGAAAAGCAAAATACACCGGATTATTTTTCAATTACAACCTGTATTGGTTATATTGGGAAAAATGTATGTTCAATATTACTATCCAATCTTCAATTTTCAGACAATGATATCCATAAATGAATGTTGGAATCCATTCATTTATGAATATCATTGTCTAAAAAGTGAAGATTGTTCTGAATATTTGTCAATATTGTCTGAACCTTTTAAGTTCGATTTTAAAGAAATACTGTTCAAGGATTGAAAAAAAATCTCAATTCTTCAGTTTTATACTAATATTGACAACTTTTAAATTGTTTTGTAGAGCTTCATGAGCTGCACAACTTTTTTTCGAAAAAATGTTCTCTAAGATGTACACACCAACAGAAAATCGCTATAAATTAATTAATTTTCAATGAATTTATATTGTGTTTGCCCTGTATGCTAATTTTATTTGAGGTTCGTTCGAGTCAATCAGCTCAATGTTTGATCAGAACGTCATTGTATTTTTCTCGAATTCCAGGTAAAACTATATAAATAATTATTAGTTATAATTTTTTGGAGTGATATTGAGATTGAAACCCAAGATCTTTATCCTGATGTGCTTTTGTTCAATAGTTGAATGAACTTTGTATTTCAGAAGTGTTTTGTATCTGATATTTCAACTTTCTGATATATTTATGGAATTATTCAGTTAAATCGAACGAAGGAAACTAGTTTTGTTATACTTAATTGTTTGAGTGGCTTACATTTACAGAAATATTAAGAAGCGTTCAGAGATATTTGAATCCTTCCCCAACTTTTGATCGTAGCGTTTAAGGTTTATAGAAAAATAAAAATGCTGTTAGTATTTTCCAATGATTCGTTAGCTTGATTGATGTCCTCCACTTTAACCTCATCTTCATTTTTAGGATATTCAGTAGAAGCTTCTAAAAACAACATATTTTCAGTTGTATCACCATTGTATACATGGAAATAATTATGAATGATTCTTATCTGGTAATATCAATCATTTTGACCTCGGCTTCATTTTCGGGAATATTTGAGCGATTTTGGGTGAACTTATCGCAATAATTGACAAATTCTAGATGAACATTTCACCATTTCAATAATCAAAATGTTCAATATTTTCCAGTATTGAGTTATCCCCCATTATATTTCATTCACATTGGTACAGGGTAATCCAATTGAAAATACGTCGTATTGTCCTAAGCTTCGACTCGCTCATATCTTCTACAGAAATTAGTTGTAATATTCTAGAAACGAACAGGACAGACATATAAATTATACAGGTTCCATAACTGATAACTGAAAATATACGTTTGTTTGTTTTAATCTTGAATGATAGTAATGAATGCACTATGTAGATCAGGGGGTCACATAGTCCTCAAAATCTCAGGTTATGGAAGAGTGGCTTTTAAATGGGCCCAATATTTTTATAAATAAAATTAATGAAAACATGAAGAATGTTCCATTCAAAAAATATCATTTTGACTCATTTTTGAGGATGGTCCATGATATTCCCATAGGATCCGAGAATAATTTTTTTTAAATTGAAGTTCATCCAAAAAACTATGAACCACTGTGATCTTAGGGTTTCACCTTGTATAGGTGAGGCAATGATAGTTTTGCAATGCGCAAATAGGAGAGAAAGTTCATTAAATTATTTAATGTCTTTCGCTTACCGCTCGTTGATCAAAAGTCAGTCTGGTAATTCCTAAATCTAAGTCGGAATTCCGAGATATAGATCGAAATTTCGAGATCACAACTTGTAAACCCTTCCACGCTTTGTTCTATTTTCCCAGTCTTTGAAAAATTATCTCAACCTTATTTTTCAGAGTTTTTGCATTTATTGGTTTCATCGAGATCAACTAAATGCATTATCTTTTTGATTTTCCAATAATATTGGATATTATAAAAAACAACTTTAATTTTTTCGTAGATTTTTCGAAACATTACTTTTTAATATTTAATTGAAAATGTTTCCCTTCTCAATACCGAAATAACCTTCCGATTTTGCACATTTTTTGCGTTGAAATATTAAACAGTCGATATGTTTGGGTAGACTCTTTTCTGATATTTCTGAATATCAAAAATTACATTTCAGAATTGATTCATTCATAACACTTCAATATCCAGCTTCACCTATAAAATTTTGTTTTTTGATTAGTCTAGGATATGATTGAGCTGAAATCATATCGAAACCTTCGGGGCACAAGTCACTCTCCACTCAAAAAATCCTTACTAGCTGACGAAAACCATTAGGGCATCACTCATCACTTTTTAGCTTAATTACAGGTGGGAGCAGATGTTGATTCGAGAAACGTGACTCGGCTACCGGCCTAGGCGGCATCCACCATCTCGCGGACGAGAATGACACTAAAGCGCGTGTGAGGGCGTCTTCGAGTCCGCCCCTGCATTAGCCGGTGTCGGTCTGTAATTATAGTTGGCGCCGTCACTGTCTTACTAACGTCAAATAGAGTGACGGGTTAATTTTTTTTTGGGTATCCGCCGGGCCCGAGAAGAGCGATGACGGGCGGCTACCTGAATTTTTCGGGGGTTTAATGGATTTCGTAGATTGAAGTGTGTAGGTTGGATTATTGGCACGACGATTCTACGAAACACGTAACTGAAGGATGGAAAAATTCACCATCTATTATTTGGATAGATATACGTACTCAATTTCATGAAGTATACAGATGAAGTGAAAAATGTAATGCTGAATAGAACTATACGCTCAGATTTCTAAGAGATAGTTCTATATACAGAAAATTAACATCAAACTGCCATTTTCCAAAAAAATCACATTTATAATGATTTTTTTGGACCGAAGTTATACAGGGTGATTAAAAGTACTTCGACAAACTTCAGGAGGTGATCCTCACAATATTCTAATATGAATTGTCCAAATAATATATGTACGGAAACGCTTCGTTTCCAAGATACAGGGTTTAAGATTTTAGTTTTTTTCAAATAACTTTCGAAATACTGACCTTAATTAAACGAAAATTTATTGAGAGGTTTTATGAGGTGTCGAATTCGAACCTGATGTTACTATTGCTCTTACTCGTAGATGGCGCCACCTACACGTCTTTTTATTTTTGAAGATTCATAACTTTTTTGGGCGTACTTCTAGCACATTTTTCAGTAAAAAATCAATTCCTCTATCATATCTACGTGAAAAAGCTACTCTTGTTACAAGTCGCTATAAGCAACTGTTTTCTAGATATTTGGACGTGTTGAAATTATTATTACCATTATTTTGCATTTTCCACAAGAATGTTAAGGAAATGAATTTGACGTTTAAGTAAGTAGTTTTGGTTTTTTGTAGGGGACGCCACCTACTCTATTTATTTTTACTCGTTTGAAATAGTTATTTTTGTATCAAAGGTGCAAAATCTGTATTTGTTTTAATAAAATTTGCAAGAAATATCAACATTTTATATCAAGAAATTTTGAATATGTAGAATAAAATAAAGGAAACTAAATTGTATTCAAATAAATTGCTCAAAGTGTCCACCTTCAGCGAAGATATAGGCATTCAGTCTTCTAGTCATTGAATCTCGTACCCGCTCGAAAATTATTGGCTCTTATTGTTTCACTGGCGTATACTATTCGGTTTCTTAGATCTTTCTCGTTCGCTACTAGAGTTTTATCAACTAGTGACTTCAAATGTCTCCAAAAATAAAAATCTAGCAGATATAGATCTGGGGAACTTGGTGCCCACGCCTGGTTAGGTTCTTCTATACCCTTACCGATCCATCGATTTGGATAGACAGTGTTAAAGAATTCCCTGGCTACAACGCTAAAATGGGCCGGAGCCCCATCATGCATAAACCACATGCGGATACGAATTTCTAATGGTACATTCTGAAGTAGTCCCGGCAATTCATTTTCTAAGAAGTCTCTGTAAGTTGCGTCATTCAGTCGGAACAGAAGAAAGAAAGGACCTATCAAGTAATTATCAATAATTGCCGCCCATACATTTACATAAAATTGATACTGATTATGTCTTTCACTAACTGCGTGCGGATTTTCCAGAGCCCAAACATGGTTGTTATGAAAGTTTGTGATAGCATTTCGGGAGAAGTTTGCCTCATCCGTGAAGAGTACAGTTGTGTGTATAAAAAAGTCGTACAAGGTTTGTATGGTGTAATCCTGCCTATGATGTTACAGATTTCATAAAAAAGTAGTACACGTACACATTTGACAAAAATAGTTTCAATTTTGACAATACTTGTCAAAGACTTGTCAAAGTCGATAAGAAGTTTAATTAAGATTGACAAGCCTGACTCACATTAGCCTATAACTGCTCTACGCCTTTTTTATGCACACAACCTGACATATCTTAGAAATTAAGGATTTCCAGCCAATTTTCTCAAAAACCACTGACACATAGTAATGCGTTGGGGAAAGTCTCGTGGCAAAAGAGCTTGTACCCTTTGAATATGGTATTCTCCAAACTGTGGACTGAGTAAAATTGAGAGCTTCAGCAATTATTCTTGTACCTGTTTCTGGATTCTCCTCGAGAGCGTTCAAAACAGCTTCTTCCAATTCTGAGGTTCGGACTGCTCGTGGTCTTCCAATAATATCAGCTGCCCTCTTAAAGCTACCTGTTTCTGCCGAACGACGGTGGAGACTGGTAAATGTTGGAGCTGAAGGCATTACTCGATTAGGAAATCGCTCCTGGTAAATACGAGTAAGATCAATAATAACATCAGGCTCGAATTCGACACCTCAAAAAACTTCTCAATACCAATTTCCGTTTAATTAAGGTCAGTATTTCGAAAGTTATTTAAAAAAAACTAAAATAAAAATAAAACTTTAACAGCCTGTATCTTGGAAAGGAAGCGTTTCCGGACATATTTATTTGGACAATTCATATCAGAATATTGTGAGGAATCACCTCCTGAAGTTTGTCAAAGTACTTTTGAATTACCCTGTACAATTTAATTTACATTGACATAAAGATAAGTAATTTTGAATCTCATCGGAATCCCGATTTAATATATTCTGAAACCAAGTAATAAACAAAAATATGTGGAAAATAGCTTCTATCATCCAAATTTTGTTTTCTGTTAAGATTTAATATACATGCCATGACATAATCAAAATCATTACCACTATTGTTAGAAGAGTGTATTTTTTTGCTATTCTTGTTAATTGTTCCGTGCTTTTTTGTGTGTTAAATCTACCGTAGGCGAGTAAAAATAAAAAGCCAAGAAGTATATGTAACATTGGCGTTTTTTTCCTATAGGGTAGAAGCCAATAAAAAACCCTATTTCAACATTTCAACACTGTTAAATTGTACAACCTGTATATTTTGACATACCCAGAATGTTCGAACAAACGGAAGCCGAATTTATTTTTTCACTTTTTTTTACAAAATATGTTGTTTTTATATTTAGCTATTTCATATGTAATATTATATACAAAATGAGGGCTTGGAAATCTTAAAACCAAGTAGCTCATTTCTCATTTTTATTCAAATGTTATCTCATTTTTTTTTGTTGGGATTGAAAATTTTATATAAATTTCAAATTCTTTGCAGTTTCTAATAAAAATATGTTTTATCGAAAATCTGAAAAAATATTCCGATGGGTTGGAAGAAACAATCCTCATAGTTTTCGATTAGTGTCAACATTATTATAATGTTCTTAAGAGTGACGGACCGTTGAAGTGGAATATAGTTTATTAGTCTAATCAACAAGTTCAAAAACGTGTTAAATAGATATAAAGCTCCTAAAAATATGAGCGATAGCTCATTCGATTCGGAATGACGTCTAGAAAAATGATTTTTAAGGGTTTATTAGCACGTAAAAAATTGCGATTGTTATTAACAAAATAATATTAAAAAAAGAAGGTATTTCGTTTTTCGTTAATAATGATATTTAAAGAATTATGAAAAAAGATCCTGAAAGAGGAGGAAATTTCCAATAAAAAAGTCCCTCCCGGAACTCTATCTCTATTATTTATATTTTTTTTTCAACGCTGAAAATAGGGCTCCGCGAGGTCGTTACGGCATAGGCGCACCGTCTAAAAAGCCGTTATATCACCTAAAATATTTTTTTTATAGTATTAAATAACAATTTAAAAATTTGAATGAATTATGGTGTAATCTAGACACTTGAACGAAAAAAACCTCGGTAAAAAAAAATTTTCATGTCGATTTTTCAAAAAGTTACACCATTGTTAATTAACTATTTTTTTCCAATTGTTTATATAAAATAAATTTATTTATGTTTTTTATTAATTTCAAATACAAAACATAAATTTCAAAAAAATGTTATTAAAAAAATTTTTTTTTAGTATAATCTTATTATTGCTGTTTTTGCATCTGATATAGGTATTAATTAAAATTGTTTATGAACAGACTATTTTGATATTTAAAAAAAAAAAATTCCACCATCTCATTGCAAAGGTAAAATTATGATTAAAAAAAATTTTTTTTTCTTAAATAATTTTTTTTATTGTTTATAATTGTTTTTTTATATTTTAATCGTTTAAATAATTAGTTAAGAAATTATTTCATTCTTTAAAATCATTGTTGACCTTTTTCAATAAATTAACAGAGAAATAATTTTTATTATAAATAATTTCATTGTTGATTAACTTAACAATTTGTTATAAACAAATAATATTAACCGTTATATTCTTTTTCGAAAACTTCAAAAAATAACAAAAACAACTATGTATAACAAAGTATAGAAAACATTTTTTTTGTATTTTTTACACGTCAAAAGACGTGTCTGTGTTCGCTCCAGCCCACGGTTAAAATAAACAAATAAAAATGACGAGAAGTACAGCAAAAACAGAGGCTAGTAAAACTCAAATAATGTTTACTATTAGTGTAGATGAACTAAAGGTTATTCTGAACGAAGCTATTAAAGTAAATAGTGATCATCTACTTGAAAAAATAGATGAGCTGAAACTAGAAATTCATCAACTGAAAGAGAGTAACATTGATATGGTGAAAATGCTTGCAAAGCACCCGCACAATAGTATAGTCGTGCAACCGGAAATATATACGAATGATCAGAATGATTCATTCTTATCAGGCGATACAGTCGTGAAAAACGCTCTGCAAAAAAATGTAAATATGTTACTGAATAAAAACGATAAAACCAAAAAAAGCGATGAACAAAGAAACTCGTATTCTGCAGCGACCAAAAGAAGTAGGAAAAGCAGAGATAGACAGGTTTTAGTTGGTACCGGGATGGAGAACAAAACCGACCCCGATGAACCAAATGAATTCGATGACTTTGGTGCATCTCCGCGACGTTTGTGGCTATATGTCGGCCGCTGCAAACCATCCTCCACACCTGAGGCTATCAAGAAATATTTAGAAAAACGATCCCCAGGACATGAATTCGAGGTTAGCAAACTGAACTCTATGGGAAGGAATCTTTCCTACAGAATTGAAGCTGACTTGGAACTGGAGAAAACGTTATACACACCTAGCCATTGGCCAATGGGCGTAATAGTTAAGAGATTTCGTTTTCGCACCCAAAATAATAGAGATCGCGAATTCTAATTCTCCAAAACTGATGATAATTCCACAACAAAACTTGAAAATGATGTATGTCAACCATCAACCAATAACAAATAAAAACGAAGAAATAGAAGCGTTACCACCAGATCGTGACCCTCAAATAAAAATATCGGCTGAAGCCTTAAACGAGACAATTTTATTTTTGTGTGATAATCCTATTAGTCGAACTGAAACTGACATTTTATTAAAAGAAAAAAAAGGAAATAAAGCACCTATGAATGGCCCGGTGAGTATCTTACACTTAAATATACAATCTATTTCTAATAAAGTCGAATCTGTTTTGCTATTTCTCGAAAAACATGACTTCTCCGTATTATGTTTCTCTGAGCACTGGCTCGATGAAAACTCTTTGCAAACGGTTAATCTTGGTAAATATGTTCTGGCTAGTTCTTTTTGTCGAGCCCGAAATAAACATGGCGGCGTATCAATATTTATACGAAACGATCTGATGTTTCGACCACTTGATTTAAAAAGATTTTCTAGTGAATTTCATGCAGAATTCTGCGGAATTGAGATTCCTGAAATGAAAATTATAATTGTAGTACTCTACAGATCCTCGCTCCATGGCGATGTGAATAATTTCCTGAATAGCCTTGGTGAAGTGTTGGAATTCCTTACTGGTAAAATATCACATATCATAATTCTCGGTGATTTCAATATTAACTTTAGAGGAATAAGTAGTGCATTAACAGAACTCGTCAATCTTGTAACATCTTATGGCCTTGATATCACTATTGAAGATTTCACGAGGGTTGACATAAGAGTAAACTCTAAAACCTGCATTGATAACATTCTCACCAACCTGAAATCGGAGAGTTACGTAACAAGAGTCCTTGATACCTGTTTATCAGATCATTTTGGTCAAACTATTGAGATTGTAAGAACTACTGCTCAGAAACCGAAGGTTGAGTTAAGACGTGTATTAAACACCTCCAGCTTGAGAAACTTCAAACAGCATCTGGCTGAAGTTAATTGGGATGTATATACCCATACAAAAGAAATTGAGCCCTTATCAGATTTCATGATCACCACACTAAATACTTATGTTAACAAATGCTTTCCGTTGAAACAAAGGAAACAAGATACGCCCACTCCTGTCAAATTTTTCAATGATGAATTAAGACACAAGCGGGATACATTGTCGGCATTGAAAACCATCAGTGCCTCATCCAGAAACCCACAACATCTAGAATTTTTTAAGTCTTACCGAAAGCACTACAATTCTTCTCTAAAATGTGCAAAAAGGAAGGCATATGATGATTATATCCAACAATCTACCAATATCAGTAGAGATTCTTGGAGGTTGATCAATTATGAACGCAACAGTAGTCAGAGTATTGACACCCGCTGTGACTTGACGGCGGACGAATTCAGTGATTACTACTCAAAAGTAGCAGAAAATATAATAAATGAACTCCCCTTCACGAACATAGAGGCCTCTGATTTCTTGAATTCCAAACCCAGACCGAAGGACTCATTTTTTCTTGTTCCCGTAACACCAGAGGACATCATCACTGCTATAAATGAACTCAAAAATAGTAATTCTTGTGATATATATGACTGAATACTCAGATGATGAAACATGTGGGTGATATTCTTGCAAAACCACTCGCATGTCTGGTAAACCTTTGCTTCAGTCAGGGTATATTCCCAAATAATTTGAAAGCGAGTAAGCTGATCCCGATCTTCAAGAAAGGCAATGTAAATTTACCTGAAAACCATCGCCCTATCTCCATTATCCCCATAATAGGTAAAATTGTGGAAATAATTGTCAAAAAATCACTATCCAAATATTTTGAGAAATTCAACCTACTTCATAACAATCAATTTGGATTCAGGGAGAATCGTTCGACAGTTCAAGCTACTGCCAAATTAATTTATGACATAGTAGAGGGTCTTGAACAGGGTAAGCACACGGCAGTTACCATGTGTGACCTGAGCAAGGCCTTTGACTGTGTTTCACACAGTACCCTCCTTGACAAACTCGAATATTATGGCATCAGGGGGGTAGCAAATGATTTCTTCAAATCTTACCTCTCTAACAGATCACAATCAGTCTTTTTGAAAGAAGCCCATTCAGTAAGCTCAACAGTTAAACACGGTGTACCACAGGGTTCGGTGTTAGGTCCGCTTCTGTTCATTATATACATCAATGATATCTTTGATTATATGAATCCATTGAACTGTGTACTGTTTGCAGACGATGCAACCTTTTATGGGGCTAACCCAAATCACGATGAGTTGAAGTACCAAATGGAAGTGTCTAACACTAAAATTGAACAATGGCTGGTCCCCAATCATTTCAAACAAAATCGTTGTAAAACACAATCCATCACATTTTCGACAAATTCCTCACTGAATGAAGGGTCTATTGTGAATTTCTTGGGCATTACTTTGGATGAAACATTGAAATGGTCTTGCCATATTGAAAAACTTTGTAAAAAACTCTCTAGTCAATTATTTCTCCTTAGACGTCTCGCAAAAGTTCTAAGTCCAGATATACTCAAAATCTCATATTTCTCTCTCTTTCACTCACATATCACATATGGAACTGTACTATGGGGCAACTCAAGTTACTCTAATCAGGTATTCGTTCTACAAAAAAAGGCTGTAAGAATTGTTGCCAGGGCAGGTTTTAGAGACTCGTGTCGCCAAATATTTCGGGATCTGAAAATAATGCCTCTACCCTCTATTTACATTTTTCATTCTCTCCTGGATATTCATAAAAACCCAACAACTTATGCTAATAATTCTGATAATCATACTTATAACACTAGAAATTGCAGTAAAATAGTTAATCCGAGATATAGACTAACCACATCTGCACGTAATTCACTAGACATAAAACTGTACAATAAATTGCCTTCTGAAGTCAAGAATATGAACATAATCAAATTTAAATATGCAATCAAAAAGGTTCTCCTCGAAAGTTGTTTCTATTCCATAAACGAGTTCATGGAATCAAAGATATTCGATACTTAACCGCTTGTCACAGTGCTATTCATGGGTGTTTTATGACTCCATAAATGTGTATGTATATTTAGTATTGTAAATCTGTCCTATGAATCTGTCTACTGTTTGAAATTAGTCTCTTATATGTTGTATAAATTCAAATAATTTCATTTCATTATGGCAGATAATTTGAATTTTAATTTTAATTTTACCCACCTCGCCCGACTTACTACAAATGTATTTTATATATGTGTCACGTAGTCAATAAAAACTATCTATCTATCTATCTATCTATCTATCTATCATTTAAATTGTTAAATTTTAAATAAGAGATAGGTAAAGGAATTCAATCATTCCTATAAAAAATTCATTTATCTTCAAAATGAATTCAAAATCGATTCTGTAACCATTGTTTATCAATTGTTATAAGCATTTGTTTATAAAAAAAATATTTTTTTTCAATATTTTTTGAAATTTCATAGCTTATTACTTGTTAAATAATATAGATACAGCTACGGACTCCTGAACTTTTTTGTTCTATGATAAAATATCTTTCTAATTACGTATAAATTAAAACATTATAGATGACGAATCCAAAAAATCAAAAGATGATGGAACTGAGAAACGAGGAACCGAAACAACAGTACAGTTCCAAACATTGATGCACCGAGCTGTTCAGGACTTCCACCCGTTAAAAAACGGAGAACTCGTAAAATTTAGAAACTACTGTATTGTTTATGAAAATATATTTTGAAATGTTCTTTAAACAAAATAATGTGTAATTAATAATTTCCTTTTATCCGTACGTTATAGTTGTTAAGTTTCTAACAATAAAAATAATAAAAATAAAATAATTTAAAAAATATACTTGAAAAAAATATAAAAATTAGAAAATAAATTCAATTATTATTTTAGTAAATATTATTTTAGTAAATAAATAATTAAACTTTAGCAGAATATTGATAATTCTAGTGATAAATGAATGAATGAAATATCATTTTTTAGAAATTTCATTTTTTGTTCATTTAAAAAAAATATAATTAACAAAATAATAAACTTTAATAAAAAAAAATTGCATTGCTTCATTAAGTACCTAAATGAAAAGAGCTCCACGAAGCGAAAATTTCATAGACCAATTATTGAAACTTTTATGTCGTAATTTATAAAAACAGAGATTGGAAAAAAATTAGTTAATTAACAATAGTGTAAATTTTTGAAAAATCGACATGAACATTTTTTTTAACCGAAGTATTTTTCGTGCAAGGGTCTAGATTACACCATAATTTATTCATATTTTTAAATTGTTATTTAATACTATAAAAAAATTATTTTAGGTGATATAACGGCTTTTTAGACGGTGCGCCTATGCCATAACGACCTCGCAGAGCCCTATTTTCAGCGTTAAATTTTTTTATAAATAATAGAGATAGAGTTCCGGGAGGTTGGACTTTTTTATTGGAAATTTCCTCCTCTTTCAGGATCTTCTTTCATAATTTATCATTATTTTAGAAATTATTAACAAAAAACGAAATACCTTTTCTTTTTAATCTTATTTTGTTAATAACAATCGCAATTTTTTACGTGCTAATAAACCCTTAAAAAACATTTTTCTAGACGTCATTCCGAATCGAATGAGCTATCGCTCATATTTTTAGGAGCTTTATATCTATTTAACACGTTTTTGAACTTGTTGATTAAACTATATTACATACTGATATAAAAGTGGTCGATTTTTTTGTGTGAATGTCATTAGGTTACATTTACTTGCATTTAGAAGGAGCTTTCACGGTAACACAATTGGTCAATGCGTTTCAGTTCAAGGGAGAGTTGAAGACATTCCTTGATCCCATCAATCTTATTAAATAATTTAATTTAATTAGGAGGTGGATCACCTCAACTATGTCGAAAGCGTTGAAGAGAAGAGGACCAAGGTTGCTGCCTTGAGGGATACCCGAGAAAGGCTCACTTCGCTCGCGGACACGTTCTCTTCTTTTCTCTAGTTCACCATCTAATTAATTTATGTTTGGTGGTACTAACCAGTATATCAACCAACTAACAAATTACGATATTATTCATGATACTAACCAATTTTATCGACATACATTCCATATCCAGTTTATCATGATATATTTCTATTGAAACAATATCGGCAAATTTCTTGCAGCCAAAGGCTCTACAAATATATCTGTTTCCATAAATTCCACGAAGGGTAAGGGGATATGACTTTATTGACGAACTGAGGATAGTATTTGCGTGGACTATCATGTTGAATGAAGAATTTTGGAAAAAAAGACTTGGCTCGTCAGGATTGTCTGGTGATTTAAACAAACCACAATAAACGATCCCTATATTCATTCTAAACTCCCAAACTATAATGTATTATCTATCATGCACCCTGCCAAAATTCGATACGTCTAATTTTACGCCTGTTACCCTGTTCAGTTAACGACCAAGGCGGTTCGGCGTAACTAATCTTTATGGTTTGTTTTGGAAATAGTGCGGTGATCGCGACGAATCTGAT